>JAJONR010000283.1:0-250049 GCA_029582245.1 Solanum etuberosum
ATTTCTTAGGAATAGAGTTTGCAAGAGCTGAATCAGGAATTATAATGCATCAAAGAAAATATGCATTGTAATTGATCTCTGATACTGGACTCAGTGGTGCAAGGCCAACTATTACACCCACGGACAGTAATGTCAAGTTAACTACTAAAGAGTATGATGAACACATGAAGAAGAAGGTAGAGGAGTCAAGTACTAAAGAAATAGATGAAGCGATAGAAGATCAGGCAAGCTATTAGAGGTTAATTGGAAAATTATTGTACTTAACTATAACAAGACCTCACATAGCATATAGTGTGCAAACAGTTAGCCAGTTTCTCCAGCAACCAAATAGATAACACCTGAAAACAACTCTCAGAATTGTCAAGTATATCAAACAACAACCTAGCTTAGAAATTCTCATTTCTAGCAACAAGAAGGACACAACTTCTGCACTCTGTGATGCCGAATGGGCATCATGCTCCTTCACAAGAAGATCAATTACAATTTTTATTATAAAACTAGGTGATTCACTTATTTTGCTTCTGAAGCATGGCAACTACTGTATCTGAACTAACTTGGTTAATTGGATTAATGAAGGATCTTGGAGTGCAGCTACAACTACCCATGTGTTTTTACAGTGATAGCAAATCATTAATTCAAATTGCTGCCAATCCAGTATTTCATGAAAGGACCAAACACATTGACATTGACTGTCATTTTCTAAGAGAAAAAAATCACAAAGGACTAGTCAAAACAGAATATATATCAACCAAAGATAAGACCCCGGATATACTTACAAAAGGCATAAGTAGACTACAAAATGAAGGTCTCATGTCCAAGAAAGGAAAGTTCAATCTATTTATCACTCCTAGCTTGAGGGGGTTGTTGGATAGAATGACACTGTAAGGCCCAATGCGAATTGTGGCGCAATACACTAATATGGATCATATACTTAGGTAGTTAAATTAGTTAACTATAAATATCCCCAATGTACTCTTAATGATAATAAGGGTCTTCTCGACTCTATACACTTTGATTAAAGAATTTTTTCTCTCTTTCTCTTCTTGTAAGTTCTTCATTCTTCTCCCCGTTCTTGAGTGTCACACTCCGAGGCTACCCCCTGGACGTAAACACGGGACCTAGGATCACGAGTGACCCCAAGATAACCCAAAGCTGGCATATCATAAGCATACTAAAAGATTACTGAATAAAATATACTATGCGGAAGCTTAAAACCATAATTAACTGAAAGTGGGGAATACCCAATACTAATCTGATTATATAAAAGACTATGAGTTTAATAAAAACTGGAAGAAAGCCTCTACTGACTAGAATTGCTGGGACATGGCCCCAGCTAATTCTAGCAAAACTGAAACTGAAATAAAAGACTGAATCTAGAAAACATGTCTGTTGTCCTCGGAGTATGATGACTCAGCACTGAAACTGATTATATAAAAGACTATGAGTTTAATAAAAACTGGAAGATCAAACTCAAAACTAAAGCTGAATCTAATACTATGTCTGGAAAAGCCTCTACTGACTAGAATTGCTAGGACATGCCTCCAGCTAATTCTAGCAAAACTGAAACTGAAATAAAAGACTGAATCTAGAAAACATTTCTATTGTCCTCGGAGTATAAGGAATCACCACTGAAGCTGCTGAAATGCGGATCGGGAACCGATCTATGCGTGATCTGGATGCTGAGTACCTGAACCTACATCATGAAAGGATGTAGCGCAGAGTATGCGTCAGTACTTGGAATGTACTGAGCATGCAGGATATAGAGTATAGCTTGATGAAATACATAAACTAAACAAAGCACACTGAGCAATGATATAATCTGAACTGAATGTGAATACTGAAATATACTGAAAACTGAGCTAAATGCAATGACCAAGCACAAATCATGAATTTAACATGCTGAGACTGAATACTGAAGTATAACTGAAAACCTGGTCAAATTCACTAGAGTATGATTATGGGAGCTACTATTAACCGACATAAAACCACGTGAGCTATACGTGGAGTCCGATGTATACGCCACATCGAGAGGACCCAATATACCTTGTCAGGGGTATAAAGACATGACTAGCGTGATCACTAAATCTGACGTCCACAGAGGGGACTTATAAACCTACGGGGGAATGTAATTTTAGGACTATAAGGGTACGTTGAACCCTATTCCAACTCGGTGCTAAGCCTACTCCCAACTGGAATGTGTACAATACAACATAACTGAAATATATTGGATAGCTCAGTATTCTGACATGCTAACTGAGAATGTTACATTTAAATATTGATAATGAAACATTCGAAATCTGAGGCATGTATATCTGTTTATCTGACCTGGCTAGTGTAATTCATGAACTAAACGAATCTACACAACTAGGGTTCTTAGTTTAATGCAAGGAACTAAGCAATGATTCCATGAAAACATGATAATCTGATTAAGAATACCACAATAGCTAAATCACACCCAATATCTAAGGTTTTAGAAACCCTAGGTCTAAGTAAGATATAACGAATCAAGAATCTGACTGAATTCTAGGGACCTAGTGGATGAAAGGAACCGACCAGTGAAATCCCACATACCTGGTGACGAATTTCACAGAGAAATCCTTCTATTTCGGGGCTGGAACTGAAGAAAACCTGCTGCGTTCTTGGAAGGGTTTGGTTAGCCTCTTTTCTCCTCTTTTGTTCTAAGTTTGATGAATTTTTAGTGAATGAATCGCTTAGGGAAAGATCTTGATAAGTTACTAGGCTTAAACTGACCAAAACTACGTAGTTTAGGGATCAAACGACGTAGTTTAAGTGCCCAACGCATAGGGGAAAGGACCAAAATGACTCTGACTTAATTTTGACGAAGGCCACCGACGGAGGGACCTACAGTCCGTGGGTTGACCTACCAACCGTAGGTAGGGGTTGTCGGTCAAGTCTGCTTGACAAGGCTTCACTAAAATGAGCATAACCTTTACTCGGAGATGGGATTGTAGCAAATTCGTTGGCATTGGAAAGAGAATTCAATTATATTTAATTTGAGAGGCCATGGGCCACCTAATTTTGTTTGTGCTAAACGATATGACCGTTTGAAGTTGACCCAAAAACAATTTCCCTCTAACTGACTGCTGACCCTCACATATGGTCCGTAGGTCCAACCACAGACCGTTCCGATAGACCGTGGGTGGGGTAAGAGACCATAAATATTTGTTGCTCAATGACAGACCCCACCTACGGACCGTGTGTGAGACCACGGACCGTCGGTGGCTTCCGTGGTTCTTGCACCAGGTCTGGAAAGCTACATTGTTTTCTAGTTTCTCAAAGCCGAAGTGTTACATTGAGGATCTTGAGTATAATAGTAACTTAGTTCAGTGTTCCCGCTATAATGGCATTGAGTTCTATGAGTAAAATTAGAGATGGAGAGGGCATCTATGTTGTTTCATCGACTTTCAATAGAAACAAAGTGAAAATTGTTATTCTTGTCAAGAGGACGACTGGCGAAAATGACAAGAACGATGTCGTTTCTCTGGTTGTAGATATGAAAGTAGTTGGTGTTCCTGCTCCGAAGATGCTAATTTCTTTGACTAAAATCGATGATGATGAAAATGATGAGGTTTTACTATCTATAACTAGTGAAACCTCATCAATTTCATCGGCATCATTTTTACTCATAGCATTCAACATCTTCGGAGCAGGAACACCAATTACATTCCTACCTACAACAACATCATCCGTGTTTCTCTCGTCAGTTTTCCTTTGGACAGGAACAACAAATCACTCGTAGACCTCAACATCATCGGAGCGGGAACATCAACCGGTGAAAATACATTATTATTATCACCAATAATTTTAGAAGGAAAACTTAAATCGATCGGTGTTATCATCATCATACACTTAGAATTAAAATTCATGGGGATACAAATAAGAATCAAAACTATACAAAAATAACTTTTAAGAAGCATTGTAATAGAAGAATGACTAAACAACAACTTCTAAGCCATTGATCATCATGGAGTCATGCTTTAACTAGAGTAAATAAGTCTTCTACCTCACTTATTTTGAATCACCACATAAGTCTCCGCCAAAAGATGATAAGAAAGTTCATTTTACTCAAAATAATCTAAAAATAAAGAAATATACTATAATAGACATTAATAATCAAATAATATAATTTCAACCAAACATAATAAGAAGAGAAATTAGTATAAATAAGGCAGGTAGATAAGAACGTGAAACATCAAACAAAAAAAAAATATTTTGAAAAATCATATAATAATCAGATTGTAGTAACTAAGTAGACTATCCAAACGAAAATTGCGTCAACGATTTCTTACATTTGGGAAATATTACTATTACTGTTAATTGACTTTCTAACCTTCATAAAAAAATATGAAGGTTTGACAAAGTACATCCCCTAAGTAATCCCAAAATAAACTGATACTACTTGTTATTTGCTATTTCTGTAAGCCTTCATAGATTATGCTCAGACCATCTTGTTCTTTCCTTGTTTCTCTAAATTTAATTTTTTAACTTTTATTTCCTACTTTATCTTATACGGAACTTGAAACTCTCATTTTAGGTGTTTTCAGCCATAATTAATCTAGTACTATTTTCCCGAGGTATATTCATAATTTAAATTTAATGAGTCCAATCTTAAAGTTCCCAATATTGAATACATTATACTTCTGAAATTATGTGTTGAATATCTTCTTATTGACAAGTTGAATACGAGATGACTATTTCTAATTTTGAGATACCTCAAAATATTTTAAATACTTATACAAACAAAAGTCATTATGAATTCAAACTTTAAGAACTTTAGTATAAATACAAACAAAAGTCATTATGGATTCATAACTTTAAGAACTTTAGTATAAATAACAAGCAAATAAGGTTTATTCTCTTGCTAGATTTTGTGCTTGTGTAGTGCATTCGATAAGACTAAGAGCCTATTTGTGTAGGATTATATCTCTTTTCTTATAAGCCAAAAAAATCACAAGTTATGAATAAGTGCTTAAAAATATTTCCTTTTTAGCTAACACTACAAAAATACTTAAAAGCTATTCCAGAATTCAAGGTACACTATGGTCTAACCATCACATATGGTGGGAACCTAGGGGAGAAACTTCTACTATATGGTATCATAACTCGTATAATCTGGGACCTTTGCATTTACATGCTTTTGAGGTGCAGACTTGTCATCCCATCAAAGACTGGTGAGTTTCTAAAGGAGGAAGGGGCATGGAACTATCCAACAATGGGAGATCTTCTTCCTGAGTGTGTTGTACATGTGCAATCTAACTTGCATCCTACATATCTTTGTAATCAAGGTGATGAAGTGTGGTGGACTGAAACTAACAATGGTAAGTTAACTGTTAAATCAGTTTGGGAGCTATTCAGGTACAAAAAAGAGAAGGTTGAAGACATGGCGAGATTGTGGGAAAAAGGGATTTCTTTCAAAATCCCCTTTCTTGCTCAGAGAATTTGGTTCAGAAAGATCCCTATGGCTTCTTTAGTGCATAGATGGAACTCTGATTATTCTTTTTTTTAAACTAAAAATTGGTGTGTTCGACCGTTTATAAAAAAAAAGACCCAAAATTGGCCCAACTATACCCACAATATAACAAATCAAGAAACAAAAATCAGAAAACGAAACTTAAAAAAGCAAAGGGGGGAAGGGGAAAGTTCAGCCGCCTTTCAAGAGAGTTCATCAGTTCCTTATCTTTACTTGCAATAGTAGATGTCGTATAATTTTGGAAGAAGATACTACGGAACATCTTTTTCTGACAGGATAATACGCTACAAGAATTTGAACCCACTTCTTTAGTGCTATTGGAATTATGGGCCCTATTCTCAACTTGAAGCAGTCCATAAGGTTCTGGTGGGCAGTAGAAGGCAACTATATAGTGAAGGTAGTTTTCCAAGATATCCTTACATTATTTTATAGTTTTTGTGGAAGCGAATGAATACTATTATTCACGGAGGTTCCTTTTCAGAATTTAGAGTGTTATGGGGTATTAATGATACAATTTTAAAATTCATTCTTGTTAGATTTAAAGGGAAATGTAGCAGCAACTCTTGGGCTCTTATTCTTTCAGAATTGGAATTGTACAAACCTAAATTATCTTTTAAAATTGTTAGATGGAACCCTCCTCCTCCTAATTTATGGAAGTGTAGCACTGATGGAGCATCTAAAGGAAATCCTAGTCCTAGTTCATCAGCCTTTTGTATCAGGGATCATCGTGGTAATCTAGTAGTATCTAAAGGTTTCAGAATTCATGATACAACCAACATAGTAGCTGAAGCTAAAGCTATAAGGGAGAGTCTTAATTACTGTAATGAGCATGGAATTTATAATATCATTATTAAATCTAACTCTTTAGTTATGGTGCATATTTTATAGGGAGAGTGAAAAGTGTCATGGAGTGTGGCATTGGAGATTAGTATCATCAGGAGATTGAGAAGAGATATTTGCAAGAGTAAACATTACCTTAGAAAATAAAATATTCTTGAAGATTTTTTACTAATTTAGTTTTATCTTTTGTAGGTGATTTTTAGATTAACCACTTTCAAGAAATTCATTGCGCAAAAAAGAAGATACTCAATCTAGCCAAATATGGTACACCATACATAAGGAGGCATCTACATGATTAACAGAGAAAATAGAGTTATGTGTATCATAGTCCATGATCCATTAATGATTACATGTAAGTTCAATCTGCTAAGGTAAAATTTTCTATTAAGATAAGCTAAAGTTTGACGTAAATTCAATAGATTTGTGTACTTGGAGTGTCCATTAGTACCAAATCAAAACTTTAGTTTCAGCTAAAAATCACCATCAATGAGGTGGATCTGCAGAAACCTAAAAAGGGATAAACCATAAATTTTCTCCGAGTTCATTGTGGTAGAATCTTCCAAACGAAGGCTTAAATGATGGTATTAATCCTGAATGGGGTTCATTCCATTGAGGTTTTTTAAGAAGATAAAACTGCAATGAGATAGAGCTGAAACATAGAGCCTAAATTTTGGTCATAGCATCTGTGGATAGTGGATCTGTACATTTTAAAGACTAGAGTTAAGCTTTGGTGCAATAGTAGAACTTGTTTCACATGACGAGTTACATTTACACCAAGATTTGGACTTACTGGTAGTAGATCTAACTGAGGGATTCACAACTCCAATGATGATTACTTTCGGATATGAAAAAGGTAGAGTGATGAGCTGAAGTACTAAGCTTAGAGTTTCGATTGGTTCAATGGAGTGAAAATGTAACACCCCGTAGCTGTAAGAGGAAAGATAAAAAAAAATCAGGATTTCTAGGTGTCACCCACGAGGGGAAACCACGCCACGTGGTAGGACCCACGCCCCGTAGGTGGGCCTCATGGGTGGGCGCCAGGGGAAGCTGCCTAGGGCAGTGACCTATGCCTGGACCCACGCCCCGTGGATGGGTCCACGGCTCGTGGCTTGGGGTTCATAGGTCAAGTTAAGAGATCCAATCCCCAGACCACCCAACCCACGTTCAGCAGGACAGACCGTAGGTCCATCCATGGTCCGTCGGCGAGGTCTCGTGGGTGGGGCCTGAGGGATGGTTAAGTGGAGGACTTACGGGTCTTTTCTGGATTTAATTAGAACTAAGTGGTGTCCCTGATGTGATCACTGGTCAGAATCACCCAACACAATCAATTCTTGTACTTCCAAATCTATTTTCATATTTAGGCCCATTATTCATGCTTCGTACTCTGTTGTGTTATTTGTATAGAAGAAACAAATTTGAGTTGTTGTAAGGTAATGCTTCCCTGTGGGAGATAGAGAATTGCCCCAATCCCTGTGCCTTTTGTACTTACTGCTCCATCAAAGTATAATTTTCAGGCCTGATTTTTGTGAACACCTAATTTTTGACGTAGTTAATTGTATTTGTATTTGTATATTCTTTATTTGTTAATGTTATTTTTTATTGTCTTTCTATGTAAACAAAATGAATTGGCCCAAAGGGCTCGATTTTGATTGAATTGGGCTAATTTGAATCAAATTCTAATAGCCTCAATTTTAAATCTAGTCCAATAACTATGACTCAAATTTTATTCTCCACCATTCATAATTTTTTTGATCCAATGATTCTCGTTTGACCCTTCCATAATACAAAAGACCTCAAAAATCAGATTTTGGTCCTATTATTTTTAAAAATTTTCCTCTCTCCCCTTTATTTCCAACCACTACTGCCACTAGTCACCTCCACCACCTTCGGTCACCGCCGTCGCCCACCACCACAGTCGCAGACAAATTACTTTAAATTTTCACCACTTCTTCCTTCCACCCTCCTCTATACAAATCCATTAACCATTTATTCTTATTCCTAGCCAAACTTCATAGATATAAGAAAAATAGAATACTAATCATCACTTTCTTTTTAGATTTATGGAGTTTTGGTCATCTCCACTCTATACCCCTAACATAAATGTGTAGAGTTCTTCAATGACTATCTTTAGAAATAAGTTTCATGTCAAAATTTCATCGAATAATTTTACGGGGAGTTTTTTTGGGGACCTCCATTCACCCCAAAATCTATATCATTCTTCTCATCCTCTCACCCCCTATCAAAATATGTCACTATCACAATTTTTTCAATCAATTTGTTTGATTTTCTTTAAAAAAATTATCCATTATTTATTTTATAGTGTTTGATCTTCAAAATATATTAGATGTTTGAATTTTGTGTTAGTGAGCTAATTTACTTTTTAATCTTGGGTCTTAATTATTAGATTTAGATTGGTTCTACATAATACGCCTCTTTTTTTAAATTTTGAGATGTTTCGTTTAGCTTTTATTCAATTAGTGAATAAATTAAAATGGGACTCTCTAAAGGGCAATGCAGTCTTTTTCAATTAATCTTCTCTTGAAAGAAGAAAAAAAACAAAAAAAACAAAAAAAATTACAGTGGTCATCTTGGGTGGTACATTGGCATGACAAAGGGTCTTATGCACGCGTTGCCTCTTAAATTTTCAAGAAAAAGGCGGGTGCTTCATCTTCTCCACCTATTTAACACCCCCTTCTTCTTTCATTTGACGACAGAGCTATCAAACCACAAAGACAATCGATCTACTATTAGATTGTGGAATAACAACAAGACTTCTCTCAGTGAGAATATCCACAAACATACCGAATTACTAATACCCAAGAAAAAATTCATTTCTTCAGTCTACTCGAGTAACCATGTATAGAAAGAGTACTTACACCAATCTCCTGAGCCGCCTCAGTTACATAACATCCATCTTTTTTCTTATCTGTCTCAGTCCACATTTTGCCTCGATCAACATTTATTCCTTTTGCCTTATGAAATTTTCAAATGGTAAAATGTTAGTATAATGAATTAAGAACATACCTATCTAAGCACATCATATTAAACAACCATTTCAGCTCTTCTTACCGCAAAACTTTCATATCTCCAGTATGTGGGTGTGGTTCTATCGAATCCATATATTGATTCCTCTTGCAAAGTTTCTACAGGTTAAAGAAGAACAATATGAATAATTAAATTCATGGAACAATTAACTGAGTCGTCAAGAGCACTACAATTGTTAGAAAGTGTTGAGGATGAGGAAGAGACTGTATAATTAGACCAAAAAAGATGTTCTCTTTTATTTTCCTTCAAGTCTCAACGGAGGGAAATTAGAATGACCTTTCCTTTATATCTTTTGTGGGATGCTAAGTGGTGATTCCAAACTAAGTGTTACAAACACAACCCCATGACTTCTTAATTGCATAGATGGAACTCTGATTATTCTTGGAATAGTAGATATTGTATAATTTTGGAAGAAGATACTACAAAACATATTTTTCTGACAGGAGAATACGCTACAATGATTTGAAGCCACTTTATTAGTGCTATTGGAATTGTGGGCCCTATTCTTAACTTGAAGCAGTCCATAAGGTTGTGGTGGGTAGTAGAAGGCAACTATATAGTGAAGGTAGTTTTCCTAGATATCCTTACATTATTTTATAGTTTTTTTGGAAGAAAATTAATACTATTATTCACGGAGGTTCCTTTTCTGAATTTAGAGTTCTATGGGGTATTAATCATACAATTTTAAAATTCATTCTCGTTAGATTTAAAGGGAAATGTAGCAGCAACTCTGGGACTCTTATTCTTTCAGAATTGGAATAGTGCAAACCTAAAATCTCTTTTAAAATTCTTAGATGGAACCCTCCTCCTCCTAATTTACGAAAGTGTAGTACTGATGGAGCATCTAAAGAAAATCCTAGTCCTAGTTCATCAGCCTTTTGTAGCAGGGATCATAGTGGTAATTTAGTAGTAGCTAAAGGTTTCAGAATTCATGATACAACCAACATAGTAGTTGACGCTAGAGCTATAAGGGGGAATTTTAATTACTATAACGAGAATGAAATTTCCAATATCATTATTAAATCTAACTCTTTAGTTATGGTGCATATTTTATAGGGAGAGTGGAAAATGTCATGGAGTGTGGCATTGGAAATAAGTATCATCAAGAGATTGAGAAGGGATATTTTGCAAGAGTAAACATTCCCTTAGAAAAGGAAATATTCTTGAAGAGTTTTTACTAATTTAGTTTTATCTTTTGCAGGTGGTTTTTAGATTATCCACTTTCAAGAAATTTATAGCGCAGAAAAGAAGATACTCAATCAAGCATATTGTACACCATACATAAGGAGGCATCTACACGATTAATAGAGCAAATATAATTATGTGTATCATAGTCCATGATCCATTACTGATTACATGTAAGTTAAATCTGCTAAGGTAAAATTTCTATTATGTTAAGCTAAAGTTTGAAGTAAATTCAATAGATTTGTGTACTTACACCTGGTGAGAGCTTGGAGTGTCCATTAGTACCAAATCAAAACTTTAGTTTCAACTAAAATTCACCATCAACAAGGCAGATCTGCAGAAACCTACAAAAGGATGCAACATAAATTTTCTCCGAGTTCATTGTGGTAGAATCATCCAAATGAAGGCTTAAATGATGGTATTAATCCTAAATGGGGTTCAATCCATTGAGAATTTGTAAGGAGATAAAACTGCAATGAGATAGAGCTGAAACATAGAGCCTTATTTTTGGTCATAGCATCTGTGGATAGTGGATATGCACATTTTAAAGGCTAGAGTTAAGCTTCGGGGCAATACTAGAACTTGTTTTAAATGACGAGTTACATGTACAACAAGATTTGGACTTACTGGTAGTAGATATAACTGAGGGATTCACAACTCCCATGATGATTAGTTTCGGAGATGAACAAGGTAGAGTAATGCGCTGAATGACTAAGCTTAGAGTTTCAATTGGTTCAATTGAGTGAAGACTAGATCGATTCCATCACTGTGTCATCACCTGAAAACCATAAAATTATAACCATTACAACTCTTTTACCATTGGAGGGTAAGAATTAAATATCTCACTTGGATTGTAGCTAGAATTAAAGATCTCACCTTGATTGTAGCTTAAATCACAACAATGGAAGTGTATGATGATTAGGATTTTAGATGAGCGTATAGGGAAGGAGCTGGAAGATTCCGACTGTTCGTGTTCACACTTTTCTAATGTACTTTATGTTTTAATTATTTTCATTGGATATTTTGTACCCTTTGCTTATGCTTCTGTTTCTGGAGCTGGTCACTTTTGGGCTTGGCTATTTATAAATATTCTCTTTGTTTTTATGAATAAATGGGCCTCACCCGATGAAAATATGGCTTGTTTTTTTTAAAAAAAATGTTAGTCAATTCAAATAGGATCTTTAATGAAAATGTACTTTCTTTATCAGAAGGTGAGATACCATCCACATTAATTAGGGTAACGTCTCTTAGTTAAGTTTTTAATTTTTAATTACCTTTCTTGATTTAAACACCATATATGGTTTAAGGATTTGTTAATGGTTGAAATCCTCCTTGTCAGAAATTAAGCGAACAGTTGGCTGAAATTGTGAACCTAGCATACACATTTATGTCAAAGTGATTTTGACTAGCATAAAAATATGACAATTTCAGAAAGTTCATGTTTTATTTTAGATTTTAAGGCTAGTGTGTTGTAACACCCAGAAAATTTCTAAGTTAAGCCCCAAATTATTCTTGAATTGCGTATAAGGTCGTACTGAGTGACTTATAATTTTTCTTAGCTGTTAAGGTAAATTATTTAGTGTGGGAATGATTTTGGATATTACTTAATGTCACTAGAATCTCCTAGCACAAAGCTGAGTTGAAAGTTTCCTTACCGATTAAGTTTTGACAAAAGATTTTACTTAGGTCAACTTAAAATGATCATATCTCTTAGAATATAAAGAGCTAAGTGGCCCATAGCCTATCAAATTAAATATATTTGAATCATCTTTCCAACGCCACCAATTTCACGTCAATCCAAGTTTTGAGTAAAAAGTTATGTCTATTTTAGTAATCCGCTACAGTGCAGTGATGAATTAGCCAACGAGAAAACATTAAAAGTGTCGTTCTTATCTTTTTACCTCTAAGAAAATCCTAAACGAATATCTTGACTAATTAAGGACCCAAATCAATCATATTTTCATCTCTTAATCTATCATTCTCTTCTCTCTCAAACCCTAAGCCAAAACCCTAAGGAAAAATCAAAGTAGAAGACTCCATTAAAGATTCCTTCAATCTTTTTCAAGATTCTTCTTCAAGGTAAGTCTTTCTCCAAGAATTCCATTCTTTCCAACTCAAACTCCTCCATACAATTATTAATCACTAATGAAAATCATAATTCTTGGTCATAGAGATTTCAAGAAACTAATTTAAAAATCTCAAGAAAGGTTTTCTTGATTGTTCTCCTTCAAGCTATGGTTTCAAGGCTTCTAATCAAGTTCTTATTCAAGATTCTACAAGAACCTTGTTCTTCCAGCTGTGTAAGGCTATCATGGTGTTGGACTAGTTCGTCCTCACGCCCTACATCTACTTTTAAATTAGTCAAAACGTAATCTAGGATAATATCCCTAGATTTAAGTATTCTTGAGATGATTTAATTTTGAGTTCTTGATTCTTTTTGAAATTCTATTCCTAATTGATGAGTTGTTATATGTTTTGGATTATGATTCTTGAGTTGATTTGTTCATGTCTATATTTCAGCATGAACCGTATGAATTGAGTATTTTTGAGATGAGTAGTATCGTTGAGTTATGAGTTCCGAGTTCCTGAATCCTTGAGTTGTTTAGTCGACTACTGAGTTCCATATTGCTATTAAGATCCCTGAGTTGAGTCGTTCATCTCCATAATTCCACATGAACCCTGTGAATGAGTCATAAATTTTGAGAAGTTTTTTTAAAGCCAACACTTGAGTTCTTAAACTGAGTGTTGAGGAAGTAAATATGAGTTTTGAGAAAAGAGTTTTCGAAAACATGATTAGTATGACAATCGAGTATACCATCAATATATGAGCAATATGGTATCTAGATATACCATCATTGTTTATGCAGTATGACTTCCCGAGTCATCAGTGATCATATCACAATATGATTTTGAAATATTTTTGAGAAAGAGTTTTCAAGTATGAGTATAAGGCGACTATGTATTCCCAGAGGCATCAATTTTTACATTGATAAAAGAGAAAATGAGATTTCTAAATGTGTTATGAGTTCAAAAGATATTTGAAGAATAGTTACCTCTTTTAAGACGGTAGTTTGAGCAATTATCTCAAACCAGAGGAAGAGTTATGTTTTTAAAACATATGAGCATTAGTATATATTATTGGGAGTAGTATTGAGCACCAATATGAGGAAAGTTCAGACAACTCACAGCCCCCATAAATCATGTATGCCAAACAGGGTAAAGGGTCATACTTTTTAGATAAATCCTTATTAGTTTTAAGCATAGCTAAGTGGATCCACTTAGTTGAGGATATCCTATACTCCGGCAAGGTATATGACAGCTCTGGCAGCGTAGGTGAGACGCTGCATCATCACATTGCTCATAGTGATTGTTGTCTAAGAGAATCTCCCAAATAAGAGTAATGAGTTATTATTGTATTTTATATACATTTGAGTTATTATCTGCTATTCTAAAAGTTTCATGTATATAGTATGTTTTATTGTTGCTTTCATTTTGAGTTGAGTATCTTGAGTTTGAGTTGAGTATCTTGAGTTTGAGTTGAGTATCTTGAGTTGAGTTGAGCATCCTGAGTTGAGTTGAGTATCCTGAGTTGAGTTGAGTATCCTTGAGTCGAGTTGAGTATTCTTGAGTCATATTGAGTTGAGACGAGGTAAGTATGTCTTCCCTTTTATTAGATCGAGCTTATACTTATGTTGCAGAGTTCCCCTTACATGCTCGTACATTCCATGTACTGTCGCCATTTGGCCTGCATCGTTTCATGATGCAGATACATGTATTCAGGATCATCAACATGTGTTTCGTTGAGGTCATGTGGTATTCCAGCTTGCTGTGGTGAGCCTTCTTGTATTCCGAAGGACTTCACCTTTACCTTATAGTTAGTAGTTTAGAGATCTCGTGGGTCTTGTCCCGATATCCTTCTGTAATAGTAGAGGTTTCATAGATAGACAGAGTTGAGGAGTTTTCTGTAATTTCTTTCTTTTGAGTTGTTTTATAAAATCTGAGTATATCTTTTGAGTATTGTTCAAACTTTTTAAAGTTGAGTATTTGAGTTTAATGAGATTTGATTCAGTATTAAGCTATTGTATGCTTGAGTTAGTCTTCCGCTTGTAGTCATCCAGGATGAGGGTTCGCTTGGGGACCAATAATGGTTCTCGAGTGCCGACCACGTCCAGGATGTAGACTCAGGTCGTGATATGTGTAAGGAAAACCTAATACACATCATGATCTTAAATATATTAATATTACATAGAATGGTATTATATAACAAAACTAGTCTTTTTACCGCCTTGCCTTGCCCTAACTTACGTTACCACATTCGTCAATGATGAAAAAGGTGTAAAATATTTTGTAACCCTAATAGAAGGATGAAGAACCAATTTGTAGAGGTTAATTAAGAATTTATCTGCTACGCCAATCAAATAATCGGTGTACGAATGAGATCTATTCTTTATTAAATATTATTTATGGGCTTTACATTAATTTGGCCACAAATAAAATAATAAGTTACATTTTCCCAAATGGCTCAATGACCACATGACTATA
This sequence comes from Solanum etuberosum, assembly GCA_029582245.1. NCBI lineage: Eukaryota > Viridiplantae > Streptophyta > Magnoliopsida > Solanales > Solanaceae > Solanum > Solanum etuberosum. The sequence continues at coordinate 15,104 of JAJONR010000283.1, forward strand.
ATATACTAGTTTCTGGATACTTGCATTGCACATGTGTCCCATGTAAATTTTATATATCTGTTAGAAGATTAAATTCTATTAAAATATGTGTGGTTTGAACTTTGGTTAGTATTGGTTAGCAAACTTCCAATGAATTCACAAATGACTAATTTAAGTCCAAATAAAAAACTTTCAACAATAAAAAAAAATTAAGTTTAATATAGAGAAACATATAAAGTAAACAGAAAAAAACAACATACATATCATTTTAAAGAATTTAACAATAACAGTATAGATGAAAAAAAGAAATATACAGAATCAGTACATAACTTTTTGAGTTTTGTTGATATTTCTCCAACAACCAATCAAAATCGCAGAGTCTTCTTCATCAATTCAAACTAAAGCATGAATCAAATAATAAATAGAATAATTATAAGCGCTTCACTACTATAACTATTGAATGAAAAGGATGACCTTGGATAAGGGTCTCATGAAACAGAAAAAGATGAATTATATATTTAAAATGGAGGAATACCAAAATATATCTTAAAGTTTCAAATAAAATAGTTAAAGGTTATGAATATGAAAAACATGAGAGTTATAAATATTAAGAATAGTAATTAAATAAATAATTAGATATGAGTTATGAAAATGAATATTTAATGCAAATAAAGGAGAAAATTAATAAATAAATAAATAAAGAACAAAAAAATTAATACAAATAATATAAGTGTTTAAACCTGCAAAAAAAAAACAGCCAATCTAAATTCAATAAGTCAATTAGAAATTATGCCAAAAAAAGAGAGTAAGAAAGTGACACCAAAAACTAATATGAAAACGGAAAGAAGGAGAAGAGATGTAACCGCATTATTAATTTATTATAGTAATTATTACCAATATTTATCATGAAACAATTTTTTACATTGTCATAAATGAATAATTTAGATTTTAGATTTTGTTAAAAAATAATTTATTTCTTGTTTTAATGGTATTATTGTAGTTACTCAACTTTATAGGGTTATTTTTGTATTTTCACTTTTAACATTTTTTGTCCCACTTTTAGTAATATATAAATAAATATAATATAATAATAATGAAATATATATTAGTTGCGCATATAATAAATCTCTTCTATAATGTTTATCATACATACCACAATATGATTGTAACACCCCGTAAGTTGGAAGTCGAAATGAAAAGGAAAAGGAAACCATAGATTCTTGGAACTGAAGTAGGTTCTACGAGTCCAACTTACGAACCGTAGGAATTTCTATGGGTCGTAGGAAGGGAGTCGTAGACTTGGAGATGAGTTTTTGGAATTTTAAGTTTATGAAGTTTTACCTACGAATAAACAGGACGAACCATATGAAGGTTGATGAGTCGTAGGTGGTTTCCGTAGGAAGGTTTCAGACTTAGTGAAATTTTAAACATAAACTTCGATTTTTACGGATGGGTTCTATAGACAGTAAGAATTTAGATGGACCGTAGAAAGGTCTATTGGAAAGTAAGGTGAATTTTGCGATTCTGAAATTGGTTCTATGGTTGACCAATACAGACAGTAGGAAGTTCTACGGACCGTAGGTCCAAATAGTAGGAACCCTCTTACAGTTATTTTTAAGGGTATTTGATCTTTTCATATGCATTAAATGCATATATTATGTCATTTTACCCCTATTTCTAAGTCATATAAATACCCTTCTGCCCCTAAAACTACCCCAACTCTCTTATTCCCTCAAATTCCCAATTCACATCCACATTCATCTTCCTCAACTCTCTCTCTCAAGTTCAAGGAAAAAGAAACTAGGGTTTCCAAATCAAGTCTTCTTTTTCACCATTTCGTTTGGGCTTTGATCCTCAAAGTATGTAGGGTTTCATCACTGAGTTAGATTCACCCATTGAGCCAAAAGGTTTCTCAACTCTCCAAGTTCATTTTCATCAATTTGATTAGGTTTTCATTCAATTTCCCATGGGTTCTAGTTGTGTTGATTTAATTGTTTGATTTTGATCTTATTATGATGGTTTTGATTCAATTACATGATTTCCAATTGATATCACATGAACCCATACATTGATCAAATTTTTTGACTATAACTTTCAAAGACATGAATTTATAAGAAACTATGAATCTATAAATGATGTTTTCATGAAGGTTATGCATGATTATGAAAATAAAGGTTTAATGATCTAGGTTTCTTTAAGATAAGAATCTATAAAATTGTGAAATGATTTTGTCACATATTAAGAAATCATGATTGGTGAAATGTTTTCTCACACATGCTTGATTCAAGATTTAATGAGCTACTCTGTGATATTTTAAGCACACCTGAGTCTTTTGCTCCTGAGGAGGAATGAAGGAAGGAAATAGTGAGGGCATATTTTAATACGCAAGAATAGGGAGAGAAGAAAGAAAAAATAAGGAATGGAAAGAGAATTGTGGCGTCGCTTTTTGTATTTCACCTCCTTGGAGGAATTGTAAAAATCTTGTGCGAAGGAATTGGCAAAAACTTGTATGAAAAGATCAATCTAATTCCCGTGTTCTGGTTCTGTCACGTCACCAGGTCTAGGATCCTCTTTTTATATATAAATATAAATGATATCATTGTTTCTTTTATTACTTATTATTTGCCTTTTTCCTTAGACTTGTAATCGTAATAAAATTTACATGGGACACACGTGCAACACGCATATCCAGAAACTAGTATAACTAAAATATTGAAGCTAAGCAAAATAATATGCAAGGCCGTACCATTAGGGATTCATCAAAAACACTGTCCACACAAGAATTGGGCAAGTCTAACCATCTCTTAAAGATGATAGGGAAGTACAGTGGATTTGTGGCAAGCTTCCCCATAACTACTGCAGTTACGACAACTGCTATTCCAAAAGTTTCTCACATAACAATTATTAATAGTATATTAACCCCAAGTTAGTAGTATAAATAGAGGGGAACCATTTATAAAATAATTAAGCAGGAATCAAGCAATCTTCACAAAAGCCTCATATTCTACTCCTACTCCCTCCTTCCTCTAGAACCCATTTAAGCTTTCTGTTTTATCAACATTCATTGTACCCCATAGTTGCTGACCATGTACTAATGAGGATTGAGGTGTCTGAGAAAAAAAGTGTTTGTTTGCGCTGGTGTTTGTAGGAGTTGGAGAGAAATATTAAAAGAAAATGTCAAAGCACCTGAAATTTGTCGAAAATTGATATTCCCAACATCTTGAAGCAGGTTTGACTCTTGATTATTATGTCTTTGCATTCTTGTTGTTTTGCTATGTGTTAGTTTGACTGAAGGTAGTTATCGACAAACAATAGTGGAAGATATAAACATCAACTATATGGTTCATCCCCAATGCAGATAACTACCTTCAGTCAAACTAACACATAACAAAACACCAAGAATGCAAAGGCACCAAAATCAAGAGTCGAACCTTTTTCAAGGAGATGGGAACGCCTATTTTCCATAAATTTTAGGTGCTTTGACAAGTTCTTTCATTATTTCTCTCCAACTCCTACAAACACCAGCACAAGCAACCACATTTTTTCTCAGATGCCAATCAGATTCACACGCCTCAATCCTCATTAATACATGGTTAGCAACTATGAGGTACATTGAATGTTGATAAAAACAGTAAGCTGAAATGGGTCCTAGAGGAAGGCAAGAGTAGGAGAGAATATGAGGATTTTGTGAAGATTGCTTGATTCTTGCTTAATTATTTTACAAATGGTTGCCCTCTATTTATACTACTAACTTAAGGTTAATATATTATTAATAATTGTTATGTGAGTACCTTTTGGAAAAGCTGTTTTCATAATTGCGGGAGTTATGGGGAAGCTTGCCACAAATCCTCTATACTTCCCTATCATCTTTAAGAGATGGTCAGACATGCTCAATTCTTGTGTGTACAATTTTTTTGATGAATCCCTAATGACACTGCCTTGTATATTTTTTTTCTTATCTTCAATAGTTTTGTTATACTAGTTTATGGACACGTGTGTTCCATGTAAATTTTATTACGATTACAAGTCAAAGGAAAAAAAGCATATAATGAGTAATAAAAGAAACAATCATATCATATATATTTATATATAAAAAGAGGATCCTAGACCCGGTGACGTGACACAACCAGAACACAGGGAAATAGATTTTTCTTTTCATAAAAGTTTTTGCTAATTTTTTCGCACAATTTTTTTACAATTCCTTCAAGGAGGTGTGATACAAAAAGCGACACCACAATTATCTTTCTATTCCTTCTTTCTTGTTTCTGTTCTCCCCGTTCTTGCGTATTAAAATATCCCCTCTCTATTTCCTTCCTACATTCCTCCTCAGGAGCAAACGACTCAGGTATGATTAAAATATCATAGAGTAGGTCATTAAATCTAGAATCAAGCATGTGTGAGAAAACATTTCACAAATCATGATTCCTTAATATGTGACAAAATCATTTCACAATTTCATAGATGCTTATCTTAAAACAACCTAGATCATAAAACCTTTCTTTTCATAATCATGCATAACCTTCATGACAACATCATTTATAGATTTCATAGTTTCTTCATAAATTGATGTCTTTGAAAGTTCATAGTCACAAACCATGATCAATGTATCAGTTCATGTGATTTCAATTGAAAAGCATGTAATTGAATCAAAACCATCACAATAGGATCAAAATCAAACAACTGAATCAACACAATTAGACCCCATGAGGTATTGAATGAAAACCTAATCAAATTGATGAAAATGAACTTGGAGAATTGAGAAACCTTTAGGGCTCAATGGGTGAATGGAACCCATTGATGAAACCCTACATACCTTGAGGATCAAAGCCCAAAAGAACTGGTGAAAAAGAAACTTGATTTGGAAATCCTAGCTTCTTCTTCCTTGAACTTGAGAGAGAGAGAGAGTTGAGGAAGATTAATGTGGATGTGAATTGGGAATTTGAGTGAATGAGAGAGTTGGGGTAGTTTTAGGGGTAGAATGGTAGTTATAGGACTTAGAAATAGGGGTAAAACGACATAGCATAGGCATTTAATGCATAGCAAAAGACCCAAATACCCTTAAAATAATTATCGGAGGGTTCCTACTAATTGGACTTACGGTCTGTAGAACTTCCTATGGTCTGTATTGGTCAACCATATAACAAACTTCAGAAACCCAAAATTCACCTTACTTTCCGCGAGACCTTTTTACGGTCCGTCTAAATTCCCAAGGTTTGTAGAACCCATTGGTAAAAATCCAACATGCCCCTATTTGCTTGGAATAATGAAGAGCTTTTCAACCAAAAAAAGTGAACGAAATGGCTAATTTTTTATTATTTCAAACTCCATTGAAAGCAATTTTAAAATATATGACCGAACCTTATTTTCAAGGTTGCCTACATATCCTTGGCTAGAATGAAATTAGGTTAGTGTAGTTCGTGAAAATTCAATAGTCGAAACTGTCGAACATAGTGGTCAAAAAGTGTCTTGTTGTTGTTTGTCACCATCTGCCGTCTATAATTACAATATAAAAAAAGACCTAGAGAACTATGTTTCACTACTTTCAAGGAGTTACAAGATCCCTACTTGATGTGTCTTCTTAGGGTTGTGTGTTGATATTTGACTTTCTTTGTGCATCATTCTTAAGATTGATCTTGATGCCCTCTTGGCATATTGAGGATCATTCTCAAGTGCATGTATTTGAATTGAGTTGGAGATAGAAACCAAAAACTTAATGTTACAAAATGAAAAATCCGAATAGGTTGTGCTTTTTCTAGGAAAACAAAAGATATGCGAATCACAAACTAGGACATATAACCCTAGGATGAAAGGGAAGAATGAGGCATATTGCCCTGAGAGTTTCAAATGGGAAGTATTGTCCTTGTTGATTGACATAAGATAGGGGAGTATTAGCCAAAGTATGAATATGGTGTGTATTGCACGTGAATGACTAGTGCGTATTTCCCAAGATAAGCATATGGGCGTATTAAGGAATAAAGGATTGTTTTGTATTGCACATGAATGAAAGATTGTTGTGTATTGCATATGAAGGAAAGACTGTTGTGTATTGCACATGAATGAAATACTGGTGTGTATTGCACATGATTTTTCCAACTAGGAGATGTTTCCCTAATGAGGGAAGGAGACCGGACGTATTACTCGAAGTTTTCGAATTGAGAGGCAAAAAATACAAATATCATGTAATGAAACACCAAAAAAATGTGAAGACTTTTGAGAACGTCAGTTGTGATGTTTCATCTTTCTGACTTGTAATACTGCATTTTATTTTATCCCATTATTGAGCAAAAGAAAGAGAAAATTTTTAGTTCAAAAGTGATAGTTGGTTTGCGGCATTGATGATCTGATGACTTGACCATACTTTCGACCAAGTTGTCAAATTCTAACTCAAATCCTTGGCTAAACCAATTTTCTAAAGCTTCCTCTTTGTTAATCAGAGACCTTAATGTTCTTGGTACTACTAAATGTCATTGTGCAATTGATTTCCTGGAGAACGAATATCTATTTGAAAATTTTCTCATGACTTAAGAGGCTTTATCGTATTCCTTCACACAATTTATTTTTTTGGGAAAAGATCCCAGGTGTCTTTAGTTCTTGAATAATTCCATATCGACTCATGTACTCAACTTTTACTTTTGGGGAAACTGTCGTGAGCTTTGCAACCTTTTTTCTTTTCTTTGAAACAAAATTATATCGAAAGGGACTAAAAATGTTAGATTTGAGAATATTAAGAAATTGAAGTAAGACAGACTTATACTAAACAAAGGGTATTCCTTTTGAGGAAAAAGACAAAGAGAACTTATCTAGAGGCATATGTCGACTTTGAATGAACCATGACATGCACTTTGTATTTGACTCTTGATCTGTTTGAGATGTCTAGCTCTCAAAGTCTGAACCATTATGAATTTGAAACTGATTTATGTATCCTAGTAGCACTTCATATTGAGGGGTTGACAGGCGGTGCTCTTTCTAGGTTCCCTCCAATTAACCATTTTCATGTTGTTCTCTATCATTATCTTAAGGTGCTGATGAGATTTTTCACCAATAAGATCCTCTCTCTTGTCTCCTTATAGTGCCTGCAAAGATTTTCACCGATAAGACTCTTTTTCTCTTTTTGTCTTATGGTGGCAACAAGGGTTTTCACTTATAAATCTCTTTTTCTCTTGATGATCAATTGTCTACACAAAACATATTGAATTTAGTATTCTTAAAGAGTTAATCAGAAAGTCAGTTGCCGAACAGAACCGTAAGCTGAACTATAATTTTGGAACTATTGTAACCAAATAAAAAAATACCCTAGCTCTTATGAATAATAGAATATTAATTTTTTTGATGGTTTGACCGAACCCAAAAGGGTTTCCTATGTATCCTTTCAGAATCAAGACGAACGTAGTTCGAACTTTCAATGAGAATATATTTTGTTTGATTGATTGATTTTTTTTATTTCTTTGGAACGAGGGGCCTTCATCTTTCCGACCATAAAATGCCAATCATCGTTTGTCACTGTATCTTAAAATGCATTAGATATAGTATCTTTTGACTGCGTTTGCATTAAAGATTATGCCTGTGATTTTTCCCTCCACATCAGTAAGGTGCAATGTTCCTTTGTACAACACTTTCTTGATAAGATATAGACCTTGCCAATCTGGAGCAAACTTTCCCTTGGCTTCTTTATGGTACGGAAGAATCAATTTTAAGACAAATTGGACTACTTCAAAATGTCTTGGGTGCACCCTTTTATTGTATACACGAGCTATACTTTGCTGATAAATCTAGCCAAAACAAATGTCCGCCAATCTTTTTTCATCTATTAATGTCATCTGATCTAATTGAGTTTTGACCCATTCAGTATCCTCAATTTTAGCTTCCACAATAATTTGGAAAGATTGATTTTCAACTTCTGTTGGTGTTACCGCCTTGGTTTCATACACCAGCAAGAAAGGGGTTGCACCAATCAAAGTGTGTGTTGTCGTACGATATCCCAAAAGTGTGAAAGGTAACCTTTCATCCCATTTTGGGTGCCTTGAATTATCTTTATGAGGATATTTTTGATGTTTTTGTTAGCATATTCCACAACTCCATTGGCTTTTGGTTGGGATGGAGTAGAATTGTGATGCACAATTTTGAATAGGTATTAAGATTTGTAGTGTTGTATGTGATGATAGTTCTTGAGATACAAAAATGGAAAATGATGTTAGAATGGGAAAAATCTATGACTATCTTCTTCGTGACTACTGTAAAAGTGACTGCCTCCACACATTTGGTGAATTAATCAATTGCGATCAAAATGAATCGATGTCCTTTAGAAACTTTTGTCTCAATTTGGTGATGACATCCACTCCCCATGAAGAGAAGGGAAAGGAGTGGGAATAGGCTGTAACTCTCAAGGAGGTGAATGAATTAAATTACCTTTACACTGGTTATCTTTTATCACAACGCGAAACTAATCCCATTCCATCGTAAGCCAGTAATACCCTACTCGAAGTAACCTTTATATCAAGGACATATCCATACATGTGTGACCCACATATCTCAGCATGTACTTCCTTCATGATTTTCTCATCTTCTTTAACATCCACGCATCTCAACAAATTTAAATTTGGGGTTTGTTTATATTAAATTTCCTACTAAAAAAGAAACCACTAGCCAGGGGCCTAATAGTTTTCTAGCTTCCATTAGAATGTTCTAGATATTTTTATGTCTGCAAGAAAGTGCTTGATGTGTAGGTACCATTTCTCACCATTTGGTTCTACTTCAATTGTGTTAAAATAGTAGTATTGGTCACGAACTTGAATTTCCAACGGAGTGATACAAGTGTTGCCAAGATATGGAAGCATTGAGGCAAAGTGGACAAGGCATCAGTCAATTCATTATGAAACCTAGGAATATATCTAAAGTCAATGAACTTAAACCTTTTGCTGAGGTCTTCCACACATTGTTTGTATGGAAGAAGCTTGAGGTCTCTAGTTTTTCATTCGCCTTGAGCTTGCCGTATAAGCAAATCAAAATTTCCCAACACAATCAATTCTTGTACTTCCAAATCTATTTTCATATTTACACTTATTATTGATTCTTGTACTCTATTGTGTTATTTGTATAGAGGAAAAAAGTCAAGTTGTTGCAGGGTAATGCTGCCCTGTGGGCGATATGAAAATTGCCCCAATCCCTGTGTCTTTTGTATTGACTGCTCCATCAAAGTATAATTTCCAGGCTTGACTTTTATGAACACCTAATTTTTGACGTATTTAATTGTATTTGTATTTGTTTTTTTTTTGTTTGTTAATGTTATTTTTTTATTTTCTTTCTATGTAAAAAAAATGAATTGGCCCAAAGGGCTCAATTTTGATTGAATTGGGCTAATTTGAATCCAATTCTAATAGCCCAATCAATTTTAAATCTAGTCCAATAACTGTGACACAAATTTTAATCTCCACCATTCATAATTTTTTGATCCAGTGACTCTCGTTTGACCCTATCATAATACGAAAGACCTCAAAAATCAGATTTTGGTCCCATTTTTTTTATCTCCTCTCTCCCCTTTATTTCCAACCACTACTGCCACTGTCCGCCTCCACCAACGTTGGTCGCCACCGTCGGCCACCACCACAGTCGCAGACAAATTACTTTAAATTTTCACCTCTTCTTCCTTCCACTCTCCTCTACACAAATCCATGAACCATTTATTCTTATTCCTAGCCAAACTTCATAGATTTAAGAAAAAATGAATGCTAACCATCACTTTCTTTTCTAGATTTATGGAGTTTCGGTCATCTCCATTTTATACCCCTAACATAAATGTGTAGAGTTCTTCAATGACTATCTTTTGATATAAGTTTCATGTCAAAACTTCATCGAATAATTTTATGGGGAGTTTTTTTGGCGAACTCCATTCACCCCAAAGTCTATACCAATCTTCTCATCCCCTATCCAAATCAACCACTGTCACAATCTTTTAAATCAGTTTGTTTGAAAAAAAAAAAACTTTTTTTCAACCGTTTTATTTATTTTGTAGTGTTTGATCTTCAAAATTTATTAGATGTTTGAATTTTGTGTTAGTGAGCTGATTTACTTTTTAATCTTGGGTCTTAATTATTAGATTTAAATGGGTTTTATATAATACACCTATTTTTTAATTTTTAGATGTTCCTTTTAGCTTTTATTCAATTTGTGAATAAAATAAAATGGGACTCTCTAACGGGCAATGCAGTCTTTTTCAATTAATCTTCTCTTGGAAGAAGAAAAAAAAGAAAAAAGTTTACAGTGGTCATATTGGGTGGTACATTGGCATGACAAAGGGTCTTATGCACGCATTGACTCTTAAATTTTCAAGAAAAAGGCGGGTACTTCATCTTCTCCACCGATTTAACACCCCATTCTTCTTTCATTTGACATAGCTATCAAACCGCAAAGACAATCGATCTACTATTAGTTTGCGGAATAACAACAAGGCTTCTCTCGGTGAGAATATCCACAAACATACTGAATTACTAATACCCAAGAAAAAAATATTTCTTCAGTCTACTCGAGTAACCATGTATAGAAAGAATACATACCCCAATCTCCCTAGCCGCCTCAGTTACATAACATTCATCTTTTCTCTTATGAGTCTCAGTCAACATTTTGCCTCGATCAACCATTTTTCCCTTTGCCTTATGAATTTTGAAATGGTAAAACGTACGTTAAGATAACGAAATAAGAACATACTTATCTAAGCACATCATATTAAACAACCATTTCAGCTCTTCTTACCGCAAAACTCTTCATATCTCCAGTATGAGGAGTTTGGTTCTGTCGAATCCATATATTGATTCCTCTTGCAAAGTTTCTACAGGTTAAAGAAGAACAATATGAATAATTAAATTCAGGGAACAATTAACTTTAGGTTTCGAGTGTGTACACTGAATCGTCAAGAATACTTTATCCAAAGGCATATGGTATATTACTAAATCAGAAAGTTAAACTCATAGATCCAAATATATACATGAAAACAGTGCCTTCCAAGGGGAAAACCTAAATTACTTACTTCTCTTCAGCCGTCCAGAAATTCTTTTGTTATAGAGTTTTTCACAACATATTTTTGTACAAATTTGAATCTCATTTGTATCGCCAAATAATTTAATGACAAAAACACCGTCCGGTTTTAGTTGTCCTTCGAAAATCAATGGCGATGAAAATAATATGGTTTCGCTGATTGGTGTTCCCGCTCCAATGATGTTGATTCGTACGAGTAAAATCATAGAAGGAGAGGGAATCTATGGTGTTTCATCGATTGTCGGTGGAAACAAAGTGAATTTTTTTATTCCTATCAAGAGGACGACTGGCGGAAGCAACAAGAATGATGTCGTTTCTCCAGTTGTAGATAGGAATGTAGTTAGTGTTCTTGCTACGAAGAGGCTAAGTTCTTTGACTAAAATTGATGACAAAGAAAATGATTAGATTTTACAATCTAGAACTAGTGAAACCTCATCGTCTTCATCGCCATCTTTTTTACTCACATAACTCAACATCTTCGGAGCAAGACACCAATTATGTTCCAATCTACAAAGACATCGTCCTTGTTGCTCCCGTCTGTTTTCCTCTAGACAAGAACAACAAATCCCACTTTGTTTCCATTGAAAATCGGTGAAAAAACATAACTACCTTATCCACCACCAATTTTTCTCGTAGACCTTAACATCATCGGAGCGGGAACAACAACCGGTGGAAATGCATTATTTTCAGTGCTGTCGATTTTATAAGGAAAACTAGAATCAATCGGTGTTGTCATCATCATACACTTAGAATACAAATAAGAATCAAAAATATACAAAAATAACTTTTGGGAAGCTTTGTAATTGAAGAAAGACTAAACAACAACTTCTAAGTCGTTGATCATCATGGAGTTATGCTTTAACTAGAGTAATTTTGGATTCACCAGATATGTCTCCGCCAAAAGATGATAACGGTGTAGTATCTTAACAAAAAATAATTAAAAGAAAGTTCATTTTACTCAAAGAAATCTACAAATTAAGAAATCTACTATCCAAAATCTATGGTGGAAAGAAACAGAACTCACCTATTACTGTTAATTCAATTTCTAACCTTCATAAAAAAATATGAAGCTGACAAAGTACAGCCCCCAAGTAAACCCAAAATAAACTGATACTACTTGTTATGTTACGTTATGTCACCTAAGTAAGCCCAAAATAAACTGATACTACTTGTTATGTTATGAGGATTCATATTTCTCCTTCAATTTTCTCTTTCTCTAAGCCTTCATAGATTATGCTCAGACCATCTTGTTCTTTTAATGTTTCTCCAAATTAATTTTTTAACTTATATTTTCTACTTTATCTTATACGGAACTTGAAACTTTCATTTTAGGTGTTTTCAGCCACAATTAATCTAGTACTATTTCCCGAGGTATATTCATAATTTAAATTTAATGAATTCAATCTTAAAGTTCTTAATATTGAATACATTATACTTCTGAAATTATGTGTTCTTCTTATTGACAAGTTGAATACTAGATGACTATTTCTAATTTTGAGATATCTCAAAATATTTTAAATACGTATACAAATAAAGTCATTATGAATTCACAACCTTAAGAACTTTAGTATAACAAACAAGCAAATAATGTTTATTCTCTTGCTAGATTTTGTGCTTTTGTAGTGCATGAGATAAGACTAAGAGCCTATTTGTATAGGATTATATCTCTTATCTTATTAGCCAAAAAAATCAGAACTTATGAATAAGTGCTTAAAAATATTTCCTTATGTTAGCTAACACTACCAAAATACTTAAAAGCTATTTCAGAATTCAAGGTACATTATGGTCCAACTTTATATGGATAAAGTATTGTAGGAAGCAAATACATGCCCCTGTTCAATGGAAAGGAGGTTCACAAATTTGGAAACACATGTTGGTGAATGGGGGGGGGGGTTACTATAACATCACATGTGGTGGGAATATAGAAGAGACACTTCTTCTATATGGTATCATAACTCGTATAATCTGGGACCTTTGCATTTACATGCATTTGAGGTGCAGACTATTCATCCCATCAAAGACTTTGCTGAGTTTCTAAAAGAGGAAGGGACATGGAACTATCCAACAATGGGAGAGCGTCTTCCTAAGTATGTTGTACATGTCCAATCTAACTTGCATCCTTCATATCTCTGTAATCGAGGAGATGAACCCTAGTGGACTGAAACTAAGAATGGTACGTTCACTGTTAAATCAGTTTGGGAGCGATTGAGGTACAAAAAATAGAAGGTTGAAGACACGATTATAGATAAAGGGATTTTTCTGAAATCCCCTTTCTTGCTCGGAGAATTTGTTTCAGAAAGATCTGTGTGGCTTCTTTGGTGTATAGATGGAACTCTAATTATTCTTGGAATTATAGGAAGAACATACTATGGAACATATTTTACTGATAGGAGAATAAGCTACAAGAATTTGAAGCCACTTTATTTGTGCTATTGGAATTGTGGGCCCTATTCTCAACTTGAAGCAGTCCATAAGGTTGTGGTTGCTAGTAGAAGACAACTATAGAGTGAAGGCAGTTTTACATGCTATCCTTACATTATTTTATAGTTTTTTTGGAAGCGAATGAATACTATTATTCATGGAGGTTCCTTTTTCAGAATTTAGAGTGTTATGGGTAAAAATGATACAATTTTAAAATTCATTCTTGTTAGATTTAAAGGGAAATGTAGCAGCAACTCTTGGGCTCTTATTCTTTCATAATTGGAACAGTACAAACCGAAATTCTCTTTTAAAATTGTTAGATGGAACCCTCCACCTCTTAAGTTATGGAAGTGTAGCACTGATGGAGCATCTAAAGGAAACTCTAGTCCTAGTTCAACAGCCTTTTATATCAGGGATCATAGTAGTAATCTAGTAGTAACTAAGGGTTTCAGAATTCATGATACTGTATTGAGCATGAAATTTTTAATATCATTATTGAGTCTGACTCTTTAGTTATGGTGCATATTTTATAGGGAGAGTGGAAAGTGTCATGAAGTGTGGCATTGAAGATTAGTATCATCAGGAGATTGAGAAGAGATATTTCGCAAGAGTAAACATTCCCATAGAAAAGGAAATACTCTTGTAGATTTTTTACTAGTTTTGTCTTATCTTTTGCAGGTGATTTTTAGATTAACCACTTTCAAAAAAGTCATAGCGCAGAAAAGAAGATACTAAATCTAGCTAAATATGGTACACCATACATAAGGAGGCATCTACACGATTAACAGAGCAAATAGTGGTATGTGCATCATAGTCCATAATCCATTATTGATTACATGTTATGATAAGCTAAAGTTTGAAGTAAATTCAATAGATTTGTGTACTTACACCTAGTTAGAGCTTGGGGTGTCCATAAGTACCAAATCCAAACTTTAGTTTCAGCTAGAAATCACCATCAACAAGGGGGATTTGCAGAAACCTACAAAAGGATGCAACATAAATTTTTTCTGAGTTCATTGTGGTAGAATCAACAAAACGAAGGCTTAAATGATGGTATTAATCTTGAATGGGGTTCAATCCATTGAGACTTTCTAGGGAGATAAAATTGCAATGAGATAGAGTTGAAACATAGAGCCTTAATTTTTGTCATAACATTTGTGGATTGTAGATCTACATATTTTAAAGGCTAGAGTTAAGCTTCGGGGCAATAGTAGAACTTATTTTACATGACGAGTTACATTTACACCAAGATCTGGACTTACTGTTAGTAGATCTAACTGAGGGATTCACAACTCCCATGATGATTAGTTTCGTAGATGAACAAGGTAGAGTGATGAGCTCAAGGACTAAACTTAGAGTTTCGATTGGTTAAAAGGAGTGAAGACGAGATCAATTCCATCACTGTGTCATCGCCTGAAAGCCATAAAAGTATAAGCATTAAAACTCTTTTACCATTGGAGGGTAAGAATTAAAGATCTCACTTTGATTGTACCTAGAATTAAAGTTCTCACCTTTATTGTAGCTTGAATCACAACAATGGAAATGTATGATAATTAGGATTTTTGAGGAGCGTATAAGGAAGAAGCTGGAATCTTCCGACTGTTCGTGTTCTCACTTTTCTAGTATACTGTAACACCCCGTATCCTAAACAGACCAGATTGCAGAAATCAGAAGTTGTAGGTGCCACCGACGGGCACCACCCACGGACCGTAGGGTGACCCATGGACCATAGGTGGGGTGCGTTGATGGCCACCTGCAGCCCTCCCCAGAAATAGTCCAGAAAAATTTCTAAGGGTCGACCCACGGCCGGACCCACGGACCGTAGGTCAGACCACGGGCTGTGCTCCTGGTCCGTGGATCAGACCCCTCAACAGCCCCTCTTTGAAGCCAGTAGTTAATGAGTTCCCAGAAGTGTTTCCAGAAGATCTTCCCGGAGTTCCTCCCGAAAGGGAAATCAACTTCGGAATTGATCTCCTTTCAGATACCCAGCCTATTTCTATTCCTCCTTGCAGAATGGATCCAGCTGAGCTTAAGGAATTAAAAGAACAGTTGAAAGACCTTCTTGAAAAGGGCTTCATCCGACCTAGTATTTCGCCATGGGGTACCCCAGTTTTGTGTGTGAAAAAGAAATATGGTTCTCTCAGGATGTGCATTGACTATCGGTAGTTGAACAAAGTCACAATCAAGAATAAGTACCCTATTCCCAGGATTGATGACTTGTTTGATCAACTTCAGGGTGCTAGTCATTTTTTGAAGATAGACCTCAGATCCGGTTATCATCAGCTCAGAGTCAGAGATAGTGAAATTCCAAAAACAGCATTCAGAACTCGGTATGGTCATTATAAATTTGTAGTTATGTCATTTGGACTAACCAATGCTCCTACAGCTTTCATGGATTTGATGTACAGGGTGTTCAAGCAGTATTTGGACTTGTTCGTTATCGTCTTTATTGATGATATCCTCATTTACTCTAGGAATGAGGAAGAACATGTGACTCATTTGAGATTTGTTCTGCAAACACTGAAAGATCGCCAGTTGTTTGATAAGTTTAGAAAATGTGAGTTTTGGTTACAATCAGTTGCTTTCCTCAGGCATATAGTATCTATTAAAGGGATCCGAGTGGATTCTCAAAAAATAGAAGTGGTGAAACAATGGCCCAGACCTACCTCTCCTACAGATATCAGAAGTTTCTTAGGTCTAGCAGGTTATTAGAGAAGGTTTATGGAAGGATTTTCATCCATAGCCTCTCCATTGACTAAGTTGACTCAGAAAAAGGTTAAGTTTCAGTGGTCAGATGATTATGAGAAAAGCTTCGCAGTACTGAAAACTAGGTTCACTACAACTCTGATTTCGACTCTACCAGAGGAATCAGACGGTTATGTTATCTATTGTGATGCATCCAGAGTCGGCCTAGGTTGTGTGTTGATACAGCGAGGTAAGGTTATAGCGTATTCTTCTAGACAGCTTAAGGTGCATGAGAAGAATTATCCGACTCATGACCTCGAGCCTACAGCAGTGGTGTTTGCACTTAAGATTTGGAGACACTACTTATATGGTGTTCACGTAGACGTGTTCACAGACAATAAAAGCCTTTAGTATGTGTTCACCCAGAAAGAGTTGAATCTTCGCCAGAGGAGATGGCTTGAATTCCTCAAGGACTATGACATGAATGTGCTTTACCATACTGGTAAGGCCAATGTAGTAGGAGATGCCCTTAGCAGACTATTTATGGGTAGTGTAGCACATGTTGAGGAAGAAAGAAAAGAACTAGCAAGGGATGTTCACATGCTTACTCGCTTGGGAGTTCGCCTTATGAGCATATCAGATGATGGTGTAATAGTTCAGCATGGGTCAGAATCTTCATTGGTAGCGGAGGTTAAGGAAAAGCAAGACAGTGATCTGATATTGCTTCAACTAAAGGGTGTCGTTCATCAGCAGAGATTTGAGGTATTCTCCCAAGGGAGAGATGGTGTGCTTCGCTATCAGGGTAAATTATGTGTTCCTAAGGTGGGTGAGTTGAGACAGCAGATCCTTGCAGATGCCCATAACTCCAGGTATTCTATTCATCCAGGCGCCACTAAGATGTACCGTGATCTGCGGGAAGTCTTTTGGTCGAATGGCATGAAGAGGGATATAGCAGATTTTATGGCTAAGTTCCCCAATTGTCAGCAAGTGAAGGTAGAACATCAGAAACCAGGGGGTATGCCTCAAGAGATCAACATTCCTACTTGGAAGTGGGAAGTGATCAACATGGACTTCATTACATGTTTACCTCGTACTCGAAGACAACATGACTCCATTTAGGTGATAGTAGACAGAGTTACTAAGTCTGCACGCTTTTTGGCTGTTAAGACTACAGACTCGGTAGAGGACTACACCAAGCTTTACATTAATGAGATAGTCAGGTTGCATGGGGCTCCTTTGTCTATCATCTCAGATAGAGGTCCTCAGTTTACCTCTCATTTCTGGAAGTCATTTCAGAAAGGTCTTGGTACTCAGGTTAATCGTAGCACAGCGTTTCATCCGCAAATGGATGGTCAGGCAGAGCGTACCATTCATACCTTAGAGGACATGTTGAGAGCTTGTGTGATCGACTTCAAGGGTAGTTGGGATGATCACCTTCCTCTGATAGAGTTCACCTACAATAATAGCTACCATTCCAGCATTCAGATAGCCCCTTATGAGGCATTGTATGGGCATAGATGTAGATCTCCAGTTGGTTGGTTTGAAGTAGGTGAAGCAGCCTTGATAGGACAAGATTCGGTTCATGATGCAATGGAAAAAGTGCAACTCATCAGAGATAGACTTAAGACAGCCCAGAGTCGCCAAAAGTCCTATGCAGATGTAAGGAGAAGGGACTTGGAGTTCCAAGTAGATGATTGGGTTTTCCTGAAAGTGTCACCTATGAAGGGGGTGATGACATTTGGAAAGAAAGGGAGGCTCAGTCCTAGATATGTAGGCCCTTACAAGATCTTTAAAAGGGTTGGTAAAGTGGCTTACGAGTTAGAGTTACCAGCAGAACTAGCAGCAGTGCATCCGGTCTTTCACGTTTAGTTGTTAAAGAAGTGTGTGGGTGATCCAACATCCATAATACCTTTAGGGAGTGTGGCTGTGAAAGATAGTCTCACTTATGAGGATGTGCCAGTTGAGATTCTTGATCGTCAGGTTGGAAGGTTGAGAAACAAGAAAGTCGCTTTAGTTAAGGTTTTGTGGAGGCGTCAAGCTGTAAAGGGAGCTACTTGGGAAGTAGAAGCAGCCATGAAGGCCAAGTATCCTCATCTCTTTCCTTCCGATTCCATTCCAGTTTGAGGTAATAGTTCCTCTTCAGTTTTTCAGTCATTCATGAGCAAAATCAGTCTTAGTATCATGTTCCTTCTGCTATACTTGCATTTTCAGCGTATTTGCATGCTTTTGGAACTCATTTCAGTCAGAAATCAGTTTTCAGAAATTAGTGGTAGGATTTGCAGCTTTTTCCCTCCTTATTCAGCTAGTTATGTTTTCATTCGAGGATGAATGTTACCAAGGGGGAGATAATGTAACACCCCGTATCCTAGATATTCCAGATTGTAGAAATCAGAAGTTTCAGGTGCCACCGACGGGCACCACCCACGGACCGTAGGGAGTCCCACGGACCGTAGGTGGGGTCTGTGGATGGCCACCTGCAGCCCTCCCCAGAAACAGTCCAGAAAAATGTCTAAGGGTGGACCCACGGCCGGACCCACGGACCGTAGGTCAGACCACGGGCCGTGGATCAGACCCCTCAACAGCCCCTCTCTGAAGCCAGTAGACGGTTGATAGGACGGACCGTGGGTTAGTCCACGGACCGTCCGTTGGCCTCGATAGCTTTTAAGTCAGAGGTCATTTGGTCTTTTCCCTATGCGTTGGACCCCTAAAATATGTCTTTTAACCCCTAAACTACGTAGTTTTGATGATTTTTAGCCTAGCAACTAAATTGGAACCTACCCTAGTCAATTCATTCTCCAAAATTCATCCAATTAGAACGAAAAGAGGAGAAAGTAGTCGAGCAGCCCTAGTCCAAGAATGTTGCAAGGTTTCTACAGTTCCAGCCCCAAATCGGAAGATTTCTCCATGAATTTCGTCACCAGGTATGTGGGATTTCACTAGTGGGTTCCTTTCGCCCATTATGTCTCTAGAATTCAGTCGGATTCTTGATTCCCTTCATATTATCTAGACCTAGGGTTTCTAGAATTTCAGCAGATCATTATGAATTAGTTACTTTAATGTTCCTAATCAGATTATCATAATTTTAGTATTGTTTTGCGTAGATGCTTTCGTAAACTCAAAACCCTAGCTATGTAGTTCTTTTAGTTCATGAATTACACATGCTAGGTCAGTTATTTCAGATATACATGCCCCAGATTCGAATGTTTCATTATCAACACATTAATGTTTTATTCTCAGATTTTGCATGTCAGTATTTTGAGCTATCTAGTATTACAGAAATTCAGTCATAATGTGTTATTTACATAATCAGTTGGGAGTAGACTTAATACCAAGTTGGACTAGGGTCAGTCACCCTCAAGTTCCAGAACTACGTGCCCCGTAGGTTGTAATTCCCCTCTGTGGGCATCATTTTAGTGATCACGCCAGTCATGCCTCTATACCTATGGTAGGGTATATTGGGTCCTCTCGATGGGGCGTTAACATCGGACTCCATATTTAGCTCATGTGGTTTTATGTCAGATATTAGTAGCTCCCACAGTCAGATTCTAGTGTAGTGACCAGGGTATCAGATACAGTTAAGTATTCAGTTTCAGCATGTATAAACTTTGTCATTACATTCAGTTAGTTCATGTTCAGTATTTCCAGTATAGTATCATGCTTATCTTAAGTCATTGCTCAGTTATATGCTTTGTTCAGTTATGTATATTGTTCAGCTTTATTCTATCCTGCATGCTCAGTACCTTCCAAGTACTGACGCATACTCTGCGCTACATCTTCTTGTGATGTAGGTTCAGGTCCTCAGCTTCCAGATCACGCATAGATCGGTTTCCGATCTTTATCTCAGCAACATCAGGGGTGAGTCCTCATTCTCCGAGGACGACGGACATATTTTCTTTCTATTTTTAGTCTTTTGTTTCTGTTTTGCTAGATTTAGTTGGGGCATTTCCCAGCACTTCTAGTCAGTTAGAGGCTTTATTTCAGATATAGCTAGATTCAGTTTTATCTAGGAGTTTGATATTTCATTTGTCGTTAAAATCTCACTTTTATATATTCAGATAGTTTATGGGTATTCCCCATCATTTCGGTTTATCTCATGATTTAGCTTCCGCACAGTACTTTCCTAATTCAGTTTATTTAGTATGCTTATGATATGCCAGCAGGGTTAGCTTGGGTCACTCGTGATCCTAGGTCCCGTGTCCGCATCCTGGGGGTAGCTTCGGGGCTTGACATATAGTTTTTGTTTTTATTATTCCATCAGATATTTTGTACCCTTTTCTTATGATTATGTTTCTAGATCGGGTCACTTTTGGGTTCCGTTATTTATAGATATTCTCTTTGTTTTTACAGATATTCTGTTTGTTTTTATGAATAAATGGGCCTCGCTCGATTAAAAATGACTTGTTTTTTATAAAGTAAGTCAATTCAAATAGGATCTTTAATGAATATGTACTTTCTTCATCAGAAGATGAGATACCATCCGCATTAATTAGGTAATGTCTCTCAGTTAAGTTTTTAATTTTTAATTACCTTTCTTGATTTATACACGATATATGGTTAATGATTTGTTGATGGTTGAAATCCTCCTTGTCAGAAATTAAGCGAACTGTTGGTCGAAATTGTGAACCTAGCATACACATTTATGTCAAACTCATTTTGACTAGTATAAAAATATGACAATTTCAAAAAGTGCATGTTTTATTTAAAATTTCAAGGCTAGTGTGTATGAAAAACTTAATGGACATCAGGATCTTAAATACATTAATATTACAGATATTGGAATTATATAACAACACTAGTCTTTTTACCGCCTTGCCATTCCCTAACTTACGTTACCACAATCGTCAATGATGAAAAAGGTGTAAAATATATTGTAACCCTAACATGAGGATGGAGAACCAATTTGTATAGGTTAATTAAGACTTTATTTGCTACGCCAATAAAATATCGGTGTACAAATGAAATCTATTCTTTATTAAATATTATTTATGGGCTTTACATTAATTGGGCCATAAATAAAATAATAAATTACATTCTCCCAGATGCCCTAATGACCACATGACTATAATTTATAATGAAATAAATATTAGTTGCACATATAATAAATCTCTTCTATAATATTTATCATACATACCACAATATGATTGTAACACCCCAGAAGTTGGAAGTCGAAAGGAAAAGGAAAGTACAATTTTTTACCAATAAAGTAGGCTCTACGAGTCCAACCTACGAACTGTAGGAAGTTCTACAAGCCATAGGAAGGGAGTCGTAGACTTGAAGATGAGTTTTTAGAATTTCAAGTTTCTAAAGGTTGACCTATGAATTAACAAGAAGAACCGTAGGAAGGTTGACGAGTCGTAGGAAGGTTCCAGACTTAGTGAAATTTTAAACATACACTTTGATTTTTACCAATGGGTTCTACAGACCTTAGGAATTTAGATAGACCGTAGAAAGGTCTCGTGGAAAGTAAGGTAAATTTTGGGTTTCTGAAGTTGGTTCTATGGTTGACCAATACAAACCATAGGAAGTTCTATGGACCTTAGGTCCAAATAGTAGGAACCCTCTGACAATTATTTTGTATGGGTATTTGGGTCTTTTTCTATGCATTAAATGCCTATACTATGTCATTTTACCCATATTTATAACTCATATAACTACCCTTCTATCCCTAAAACTACCCTAACTCTCTCATTCACTCAAATCCACAATTCACATCCACATTCATCTTCCTCAACTCTCTCTCAGGTTCAAGGAAGAAGAAGAAGCTAGGGTTTTAAAATCAAGTCTTCTTTTTTAACCATTTATTTTGGGCTTTGATCCTCAAGGTATGCAGGGTTTCATCAATGGGTTTCATTCACCCATTGAGCCCTAAAAGTTTCTCAATTCTCCAAGTTCATTTTCATCAATTTGATTATGTTTTCATTCAATTCCTCATGAGTTCTAATTGTGTTGATTCAATTGTTTGATTTTGATCTTATTATGATGGTTTTGATTCAATTACATGCTCTTCAATTGATATCACATGAACCCATGCATTGATCATGATTTTTGACTACGAACTTTAAAGACATGAATTTATGAAGAAACTATGAATCTATAAATGATGTTTTCATGAAGGTTATGCATGATTATGAAAAGAAAAGTTTTATGATCTAGGTTGTTTTAAGATAAACATCTATGAAATTCTGAAATGATTTTGTCACATATTAAGGAATCATGATTGGTGAAAGGTTTCTCACGCATGCTTGATTCAAGATTTAATGAGCTACTCTATGATATTTTAAGCATACCTGAGTCGTTTGCTCCTGAGGAGGAATGAAGGAAGGAAATAGAGAGGGGATATTTTAATACGCAAGAACAATGAGAACAGAAAGAATAAAAAAAGGAATAGAAAGAGAATTGTGGTGTCGCTTTTTGTATCACACCTCCTTGGAGGAATTGTAAAAAAATTGTGTGAAGAAATTGGCAAAAACTTGTATGAAAAGATAAATCTATTTCCCTGTGTTCTGGTTGCTTCACGTCACTGATGAGTCGGGGATTTCGACTCATTTAGGGCTTAATATTCATAGTTTGGGTGTTCTCAATGCCTATTGTATGCTCTAAACTGATGTTAAAATGCTAATTTGCAGCATTGAAGGCAAAAGAATAAGGCAAGGACATTACTGGGCAAAAAGGAGCGGAAAAGTTGAAAAAGTTGAAGAAAATAAAGGCTGATGATCGCCAAGACCATTCGGCGAACAGCCGAGTGGCTCTTCAGCTTGCCAAAAGTTACAACAGGCCAACCCAGGGACAAATCCAACTCGGTGATGGAAAGGACAACTTGGCGATTCACCGACTGGATCGACGATGGAGACTTAGCTCGCCCAAAGTTACAAAATGATTGGTGAAAAGGCAAACCAAAAAGGCGAGATGAACGAAGATTTGGTGCATCACCGAATAGGTCGGCGAGCCCGACCTGGATCGCCTAAAGTTATAGCAAGGGAGTGATGGAAGGCACACTCAGCGAATCGCCGACCTGGTTGGTGATGCTTGACTTATTCCACCGATCGGCCCTAAAGCTAAAAATCTGGAAGAGTATAAATGTCATTTTTAAAAGGAGTTCTGCAGTTCAGAAGTTTTAAGACAGTTACCTCACAATCCAAATCTGGGTTTTTGATTTAAGACACTTTGAACATTGTTTTTAGTATTTTTAAGTAGAAATTTTGATTGGGTTTTGATTTTGAGCTAATTTCAAGCATTGTGAAGACTTGCAATTTGTGACCCAAACTGATGGAGAACATAGTTGGTAATATTTTCTTACTTTTTAAAATATGTGACTAAAACCCCCATTCTTGGGGGTGTGATTATGTGATTAAATATTTCAATTAGCTTATGGGTGTTAGTATTTACTGATTTAAATGTTGATTTGAAATGGGTTCGATTGATAGTTGTGTTTTAATTTATGAATTGTAGTTGCAAATACAGTTCTAGTTTAGCATTCTAGGCTTGCTTGAGAAAGAGGTTTTAGAATTAAAACTATAAATTGATGATTGTAATGATTGGGTTATTGTGGATTCGTCTTGAGAAAGTGGGTCTGAACTCGATCCTACCAATCTAGCTCGACATAGTAGATTAATTGAGGTTTTGGGTTGTTAATAATTATTATGCTTCTCGAGGTTCGAGAGAGCTCACTTGATTCGTGATAGTTTATCAAGAGATGGCTATTACATCTAAAGCCTAGCCTACCCACTAAGATTCAACGTCTTTTAGTAAATAATAATCACCATATAGCGAAATTGGCTTTTAATCGATCACATCCCCAAGGATCCCTTTCTATTTGATTACCCCCTGTTTTTGTAGTTGTTAATTGCTCACTCTAATCCCCCAATTTGACACTAGTTGTCAACCCCTAAAATTTACTTTAATTGTTTCGAAAATATTAACTTATACAAATGATTAGAACACTCCTTTCACTTTGTAATTAAATTCTTTACCGTATCACTCCCGATGGGATCGACTTTAACTCTTCGTTGTGTTTATACTTGATTGCGACCGCCTACACTTAGAATTGGATGAAGTGTAGTTGAGCGTTATAAAAAAATTGCGCTGCTGCGGGGGAGTGGAGTTTAAAATTCTTTTAGTGAAGTTTAGTTTTGAACTAGTCTTGTGTAGTTGAATCAATTTACTTTTGTTTGTTGTTGGCTGCTTTTAAATAGGTGACAAAATGAGTGTTAACGGGAGCAATGCTAGCCAACTTTGAAACAATGATGACATTGGTAACTTGCACGATGTCAATGAAGCTTAGTTGGGAAGTACGGGTGCTATTTGATTGCCTCCGTTTGTGGGCAATGCGGTTTTTCATGTGATTAGCACTATGTTGCAGCTGTTGAAAATGAATGGTTTATTTGGAGGGCTGGCTCATGAGGATCCCCATGAGCACATCCGAAACTTTGTGGACGTGTGTGGTCCATTTTCCTTCGATAACATCTTACAAGAGTCGGTCCGACTTCATTTGTTTCCCTTTTCTCTAATAGGGGAGGCAACGAAGTGGTTGGCCGAGTTACCAAGAGAATCAATCACTTCTTGGGAGGATCTCACTGAGACATACTATGTAAAGTTTTTCCCTCCCTCGAAGATGGTGAAGTTGAGGGATCATATTCAGAACTTTAAGCGAGTAGATGGGGAACCAATTCATGAAACATGGTTGAGGTTCCAGAAGCTGTTGCTCAAGTGTCCAACTCATGGACGCCAGAGCAATGTGTTGCTACAATACTTCTATCGGAGCCTCGACTCAGTCAACAAAGGGGTGGCTGACCAGCTTTTTCGAGGAGGAATCATGCAACAACCGTTTGCTATAGCATCCACTCATCTTGATGAAATGACAAAAATCAATCGTGCTTGGTACAATAAAGAAGATCAAGTGTCTCCCTTAAATTTTGGGATGACAAAAGAGCAAGTAGAGAAAAACCAAGAACAAGATGAAAACATAGACAAGATGATGTCCCAAATGGTATTGCTAAACGAACAAGTCATAGGGAGTGTTTCTGAAAACAATGAGGTGCAAAAAGTGTCAAGACTAGAGGAGGGTTCTTACCTGGGCTCTTTGAAGTCGGGTGGGAATCAAGGTTGGAACACACTTGGTGAAGATGGACAGAGAAGTTACAATCGAGATTTGGCCGACTATGATGCATATTATATGCACATAGGTGATAGCCCCAGATTTAGGGACAACGCCGGCAGTTGTCGGGTGGATGATTTGATGTCCCGCATTCTGAATAAGGTTGAAGGATCAGAAGAAATGCTTAAAGAAATGAAAGATGACTTCTCATCCTTGAATAATAAAGTAAACTCTCACTCGAAATCTATCAAGCAACTCTAACGTCAAATGAGTCAACTTTTAGCCCAACTACACTCCAAGCCATTCGAAAGGTGTGCAAATAATGATATGGTGAATATAAAGGTTGATCATGAGAGATGCTTAGCGGTGTTGACCTGGAATGGGAAAGTAGTAGGTGGTGATGTAAAGGTGAACGGTGAGGCAAACACTAGTAGAGAAGAGGAGGATGCCATTGATGTAGAGGGGTCCGACCAAGCACAGGAGAATGACACGCCCAAAGAGGTTGAAGAAATTCCAAGGCAAAGCACCACCGAGGAACTGCAAATACTAAGGAAGGGGTTGCTTCTTCTTTAAAGTCGGTTAAAACCATTGCCCAAAATCAACCCACCATTTCCTCAAAGACTCAAAAAGCAGGATGAAGATGCAAAGTTTAAGAAATTTCTCTATGTGGTCACGACTCTGCCAATAAATCTTCCTTTAGTGGAAGCGTTGTTGGAAATGCCCGGCTATGCAAAGTTCATGAATGAATTGGTCACCAAGAAGAGGAGTATGGATTTTGAATTAGTTGAAGTGTCTTATAGTTGTAGTGCCATCATGAAAAGCAATGTGGTTATCAAGAAAGTTGATCCGGGGGCGTTTACTATTCCATGCACTAATGGGATGCTCCAATTCGCCAAAGCATTATGTGATTTGGGAGGTAGTATTAACTTGATGTCGTACGCAATTTACAAACAACTTGGATTGGGTGTACCTAATTCTACAACAATGCGACTCCTCATGGCTGGTCAATCTATTAATCATCCCATTGGCATACTTTATGATATTTTGGTGTAATTTTATAGGTTCATATTTCCGGCCGACTTTGTTATTTTGGATTGTGAGATTGATGTCGAAGTACCTATAATTTTAGGTAGACCATTTTTTGCACCGGAAGAGCTCTTGTGGATGTTGAAAGTGTTGAGTTAAAGTTTCAGGTAAATGATGAGGAGGTTACTTTCAATGTGTGCCAAATCGATGAAGCAACCTTGTGACATTCATGTGGTCTCAACAATTTATGTGATTGATGAAGCAGTAGCTAGTGTGAGTGAAATGATTTGTATGGGTGAACCCCTTGCTGCTGTCCTTTCAAATTATGATGAGGAAGAAGTTCAAGGGTATGATGAAGTTGTGGATGCTCTATCAGGATTAGGTTCTCATTCTAAAAATCCATTGAAGCTCGATATTGATCTGAAAAATTGAGAAAGTCCCCCCGCTAAACCATCCATGGAAGAACCTCCAAAGCGTGAGTTGAAAGTGCTCCCACCTCATCTTTAGTATGTATTTTTGGGAGCAAACAACACCTTAATTGCCTGTCATCATTTCAGCAGACTTGTTTGAGTGGCAAGTGAAATTGCTTGTTGAGGTGTTAAAGTGATACATTAAGGCCATATGATGGACAATTGCTGATATTGTAGGTATTCCCCCGGGATTCGCACTCATAAAATCCAATTAGATAGTGAATGCAAATCAAGTGTTGAGCATCAGAGAAGGCTAAACCCGCCTATGCAAGAAGTGTTAAAGAAAGAAATCATCAAGTGGCTAGATGCAAGTGTAGTATACCCTATTACGGATAGCAAATAGGTAAGTCCCGTACAATGTGTACCAAAGAAAGGAGTCATCATGGTGGTTCCCAATGAGAAAAGGGAACTTGTACCTATGAGGCCGGTCACCGGTTGGCGAGTATGCATGGACTACCGTAAATTAAATGTATGGAGTGCGAAAGATCATTTTCCAATGCCATTTATGGACCAGATGCTTGATAGGCTTGCGGGGCATGGATGGTACTGCTTTTCGGATGGTTATTCCGGATACAACCAGATTTCCATTGCACCGGAAGATCAAGAGAAAACTACTTTTACATGTCCCTATAGGACTTTTGCTTTCAAGAGGATTGTGCAATGATCTGACAACATTCCAACGATGTATGCTTTTTATTTTCGCAGATAAGGTGGAAGACTCAATGGAGGTATTCATGGATCATTTTTTAATAATTGGTGATTCATTTGAAGCATGTCTTGAACACCTTGGGTAGGTACTACAAAGGTGCGTGGAAACCAACCTCTTTCTAAATGGGGAGATGTGTAATTTCATGGTAAATGAGGGAATTATTTTGGGGCATAAAATTTCAGGAGAAGGAATGCAAGTGGATCAAGCGAAGGTCGAGGTCATGTCCAAGCTCCCTGCTCCTATTTCGGTAAAAGGTGTCCGGAGTTTTCTAGGCCATGCAGGTTTCTACAGGCGGTTTATCAAAGATTTTTCCAAAGTAGCTCACCCTCTTTGTAAATTTCTAGAGAAGGAATCTCCCTTCCATTTTTATGACGCATGCCTCAAAGCATTTTTGTGCTTTAAAGAAAAGTTAGTGTCAGCCCCGATTATTATTGCCAATATCCCGTTTGATCTCATGTGTGATGCTAGTGGTGTTGCTTTGGGGGAAATTCTTGGTCAAAGAAAAGGGAAGTTATTCCATCTAGTTTATTATGCAAGTAAGACAGTGAATGTGGTTCAAAAGAATTATACGGCCATGGAGCAAGAACTGCTGGCAGTGGTGTATGCATTCGAGAAATTCAGAGCATATTTGTTGGGAACTAAGGTGGCAGTGCACACGGATCATGCTGCCATTAGATATTTGATGGCTAAGAAAGATGCAAAGCCAAGACTGATTCGGTGGGTGTTGTAGTTACAAGAGTTTGATTTTGAGGTAAACGATCGAAAGGGGTGTGAGAACCAAGTGGCGGATCATTTGTCTCGGTTAGAAACCAACCTGGTTGATTCCAATGAGAGGGACATTGTTGCTGAATTTCCTGATGAAAGATTAATGAGGGTAACCCAAGGTAACTCACCTTGGTATGCTGACTTCGCTAACTATGTAGTGTGTGGGATAATACACGAGGGCCTGAACTTCTACCAACAAAAAAGTTCTTGTTTGATATAAATAAGTACTTCTGGGATGAACCATATCTATTTAGAGAATCCGCAAATCATATAATTCGAAGATGCGTACCGGAAGAGAAAGTCAATGCAATTCTCAATGCTTTCCACGCTTCGCCTGTGGGTGGTCATCATAGCGGGGTGCGAACATCAGCCAAAGTGCTTCGAAGTGGTTACTATTGGCCATCACTATACCAAGATCCCCATGGTATCGTTAAACAATGCATACAATGCCAAAAGAAAAGAGGAGTATCAAGAAAGCATGAGTTGTCTCTTAACCCCATCCTTGAGGTCGAACTGTTTGATGTGTGGGGAATAAACATCATAGGACCGTTTTTTAGCTCTTTCGGAAACAAGTATATATTGGCAACGGTTGATTACTTATCAAAGTAGGTAGAGGCTGTAGCTTTGCCAAATAATGAAGGAAAGCGTGTGGTGTTGTTCCTGAAGCGATACATTTTCACAAGGTTTGGGACCCCACGTGCTATTATCAGTGATGGAGGGTCTATTTTTTGCAACCGGTTGTTTACCACACTATTGGGTAAATATGTAGTCAAGCATAAAGTATCAACACCCTATCATCCGCAGACAAGGGGCCAAGTTGAAGTGTGAAATCAAGAAATAAAGGGTATTCTAGCAAAACAGTTAACGCAAATCAGACCGACTAGTCTCGAAAGTTGGATGATTCCCTTTGGGCATACCGCACTGCTTTTAAGACGCCAATCGGCATGTCTCCATAACAACTAGTATTTGGAAAGTCATTTCACCTACCAATAGAGCTTGAACACAAAGCACTATGGGTGTTGAAAGCGTTAAATTTGAATTGGGGGGATGCTTTGAAAGGGAGAGTCAATCAACTCCATGAATTGGCAGAGTTCTGGTTGAGAGCGTATGAAAGTCCAACCCTTTATAAGGAGAAAATGAAGAAGTGGCATGACTTTAAAATCCTTCAGCGAGAGTTCTGAGTAGGTGATTTTGTTTTGCTCTATAATTCTCGTTTGAGACTTTCCCTGGGTAAACTAAAATTGAAGTGGTCTGGCCCATTCAAAATAACTCTAGTGTTCACAAATAGGGCAATTGAAGTTGAAGGTAAAGAAGGGCCAGCATTCGAAGTAAATGGGCAGCGTCTGAAGTTTTATTTTTGAGAATGTCAAGAAATATCGGTAATTTAAGCGGTGTATTTGGAAGATGCGTGAGAGAATTTCCATGTCGTGCCATGACGTTAAATAAGGCTCTTCTTGGGAGGCAACCCAAGTTTTAGTTGTTTTTTAATAACGTTTGCTTAATGTCCAGGGACTGGCGAGTGGGCGCTGATAGGAACCTTTCGGCGGTTCACCGAGTGGTTCGGCGAGCCCAATTTAGTATGCCTTTTGCTCCGGACTAGAGGGCCAACATTCTAAGAAATTTGGTGAGCTACAAGAATGTTCAGCGGTTCGCTGAATGGTTCGGCGAGCCCGACTTAGTCCATTTTTTGGTCCGAACTAGAGGACCAACATTCAAGAAATTTTGGTGACCTTGTTTCCTTTTGGCGGTTCGCCGAATGGTTCGGAGGACTCAGGTAGTTCTCGCCGATTGGGCATGAAGTTAAGGGTTCCTCTTACCCTTCTCTTTTCATTCTGTGATAATTATTCTCTAGTTTTTTTTGTTACTATTATTTCCGCATTGAGGACAATGTCAACTTTAAGCTGGGGGTGTTGAGGTTTGTTCATACCCTATGTTTGTGAATGTAGTCGTTCTCTTGCAAATTTGAGTGTCGGTTGCGATCAATATCGATGACTTGAATAGCGCTCTTGATTGAACGATATGTTTGTGCGATTCCAATAAGGCAAACTTGAGTTGCATAAGTCATATGTGAACTCTTAGGATCTCATTGTGACTGGACGATTGTTGAAATGAATCTTGTGATGAACGTTGCACGCGAGCTAAAATTGTAGAGTCTTGTTTGATGATTGTGTTGAATGTCATGTGTGGTGAGGTTGTCTTGGAAATGTATGCTTGATAAAACCTAGAACTTGCCCCATTTTTTCAATTGACTAATGTAGGCGAATGATAGAGATGATCTTAAGAACAATTTGTGGAGAGTGAACCAAATTTCTATTATACCTCTTTGTGACAACCTTGTGATAGTGTGAACCTTGCTTGGCACTGTTTGAGCCTATCCTTTTCTTTGGATGAAACTTGAGCACATTTGACCTCTTTCTTTCCCACCTAAAATCTTCATGAAGTATTGGTTCGTTTGAATAGCCAACTTAGGCCAAAATCCTAAGTTGGGGGTGTCGTGAAAAAGGAGGAAAGTCAAGAAGTTCGAGAAATTCGCCCTTGAAGGATCGTGTTGAAAAAGATAGAACGCATCCATATCAAAAATGAAGAAGAAAAGTGAAAGAAGAAAAAGATCGAAAAATAAAAGAATTGTTGAGATAAATTTTGTACAATGGATAAAATAAATGCGGTATCCAATGATTCATGCTTAAAAGAACATAGGGTGGATTGTGAAAATCAAAAAGAGTGAAAGAGAAGGAGAAAAAGTGAAATGCAGGCCATGCTTCATGAAGGTAGAAGTCACTAAGACAAAATGATCATACATTTACTCTCAGCCCCATTACAAGCCTTGAAAGACCTTTGTGATCTTGATTGAGCTTATTGTCACGTTGATATACGAGCAAGCCCATGGGGAAAAATCATGCATGTGTTTATTTTTGAGAGCGTGCGAGTTGCTTTTGATTCCTAAATTCTGAAAGCGTGGAATCATTCTTGATATGAGGGCATTCAAATACTCTTGTTGAGCTTGAATTTGAATTTAAAGCAACCTTTGTTAGATTGAATTCTATTTGATGATGGCTAGTCACAGTTTGAAACTTGTAATGCACAATTGAACATTGCATGGGTAGATTGAACCTCACGTGCATTCATGTTGAGTCTTGAGTAGCACTATTTGTAGACATCTCTGTTGAACTGATTGATCTTTGTATTTTACTTGAGGACAAGCAAAAGTTTAAGTTGGGGGTGTTGGTGAGTCAGGGATTTCGACTCATTTAGGGCTTAATATTCATAGTTTTAGTGTTCTCAATGCCTATTCTATGCTCTAAACTAATGTTAAAATGCTAATTTGCAGCAATTAAGGCAAAAGAGCAAGGAAAGGACATTATCGGGCAAAAAGGACCGAAAAAACTGAAAAAGTTGATGAAAAGCAAGGCTGATGATAGCCAACACCACTCGGCGAACCGCCGAGGGGCTCTTCAGCTCGCCAAAAGTTACAGCAGGCTAGCCCAGGGACAAAGCCAACTTGGCGATTGGAAGGACAACTTGGCGATTCACCGACAGGATCGGCGATGGAGACTTAGCTCGCCCAAAGTTACCGAATGATTGGTGAAAAAGCAAACCAAAAAGGTGAGATGAAGGAAGATTTGGCGCATCGCCGAACAGGTCGGTGAGCCCGATCTGGATCGCCTAAAGTAGCAGCAAGGGAGTGATGAAAATTCAAGCCAAGAAGGCGATGGAAGGCACACTCAGCGCATCACCGACCTGGTCGGCGATGCTCGACTTATTCCGCTGATTAGTCTTAAGGGTAAAAATCTGGAAGAGTATAAATGCGATTTTAAAAGGAGTTCTGTAGTTCGGAAGTTTTGAGACAGTTACCTCACAATCCAACTCTGGTTTTTTTTATCTAAGACACTTTGAACATTGTTTTTAGTATTTTTGAGTAGAAATTAAGATTGGGTTTTGATTTTGAACTGCGTCCAAGCATTGAGATGACTTGCAATTTGTTACCCAAACTGATGGAGAACATAGTTGGTAACATTTTCTTGCTTTTTATAATGGGTAGCTAAAACACCCATTCTTGGGGGTGTGATTATATGATTAAATGTTTCAATTAGCTTATGGGTGTTAGTATTTACTGATTTAAAAGTTGATTTGAAGTGGGCTCGATTGATAGTTGAGTTTTAATTTATGAATTGTAGTTGCAAATGCAGTTCTAGTTTAGCCTTCTAGGCTTGCTTGAGAAAGAGGTTTCAGAATTAAAACTATAAATTGATGATTGTAGTGATTGGGTTATTGTAGAAAGTGGGTTTGAACTCGATCCTACCAATCTAGCTCGAGAGTGTAGATTAATTGAGGTTTTGGGCTGTTCATAATTGTTATGGTTGTCGAGGTTTGAGAGAACTTGCTTGATTCATGATAGTTGATCGAGAGATGGCTATTACATCTAAAGCCTAGCCTACCCACTAAAATTCAACGTCTTTTATTAAATAATAATCACCCATAGTGCGAAATTCGCCTTTAATCGATCACATCCCCAAGGATCCCTTTTTACTTGATTACGCCCTGTTTTCGTAGTTGTTAATTGCTCACTCTAATCCCCCCCCCATTTGACACTAGTTGTCAACCCTTGAAATTTACTTTGATTGTTTCGGAAATATTTACTTGTACAAATGATTAGAACACTCATTTCACTTCGTAATTGAATTCTCTACCGTATCACTCCATATGGGATCGACCCCAACTCTTCATTGGGTTTATACTTGATTGCGACCGCCTACACTTAGAATTGGATGAAGTGTAGTTCAGTATTATCATTCACCGGGTCTAGGATCCTCCTTTTATATATAAATATATATGATATGCTTGTTTCTTTTAGTACTCACTATATGCATTTTTCCTTAGACTTGTAATCATAATAAAATTTACATGGAACACACGTGTCCAGAAACTAATATAACTAAGAGATTGAAGCTAAGAAAAATAAAATACAAGGCAGTGCCATTAGGGATTCAATAAAGAACATTGTCCACACAAGCATTGAGCATGTCTAACCTTCTCTTAAAGATGCTAGGGAAGTATAGAGGATTTGTGGCAAGCTTCCCCATAACTCCCGCAATTATGAAAACGGCTTTTCCAAAAGGTAATCACATAACAATTATTAATAATATATTAACCCTAAGTTCGTAGTATAAATAGAGGGCAACCATTTGTAAGATAAGTAGGCAAGACTCAAGCAATCTTCACAAAAGCCTCATATTTTACTCCTACTCCTGCCTTCCTCTAACACCCATTTGAGCTTTCTGTTTTGATCAACATTCAATGTACCTCACAGTTGATGACCATGTACTAATGACGATTGAGGCGTCTGATTTGCATCCTAAAATAATATGGTTGCTTGTGCTGGTGTTTGTAGGAGTTGGAGAGAAATAATGAAAGAAATAGTCAAAGCACCTGAAATTTGTGGAAAATTGACGTTCCCATCTCTTTGAAGTAGGTTCAACTCTTGATTTTTAAGCCTTTGCATTCGTGTTGTTTTGCTATGTGTTAGTTTGACTGAAGATAGTTATCTACAAACAATAGTAGAAGACATAAACATCAACTATATGGTTCATCCCCAATGCAAATAACTACCTTCAGTCAAATTAACACATAGCAAAACAACAAGAATCCAAAGGCATAAAAAACAATAGTCGAACCTTCTTGAAGGAGGTGGGAACATCAATTTTCCGCAAATTTCAGGCACTTTGACAAACACCAGCACAAGAAACCATAATTTTTTTCGGACGCCAATCAGAGTTAGACGCCTCAATCCTCATTAGTAGAAGGTCAGCAACTATGAGGTACATTGAATGTTGATAAAAACAGTAAGCTCAAATTGGTCCTAGAGGAAGGCAGGAGTAGGAATAGAATATGAGGCTTTTGTGAAGATTGCTTGATTCTTGCTAAATTATTTTACAAATGGTTGCTCTCTATTTATACTACTAACTTAGGATTAATATATTATTAATAATTGTTATGTGAGTCCCTACATATTTTAATATTCAATACATTTCTCTGTGTTGGCCGCCCCATATCCATTTTTTTTGTAGTGACCTGCCTTAAATTTACATACTTCTCTTATATAATGGGTAACTTATAATTATCTTACAATTAAGTTAAATTAATACTATATCATTTGACTAGTAACCTTTGTTATGGTAGGTTTGTCTATTGTATATTGCTACAAGTAAAATGACATCTCTTTTAAATCGTTTGTAGGATGGTACTGCACCTTTATCCTCCTTTGGATAAGAGTTGAGAGGTGATTCCAAAATAAGTGAGATAGAAGACTTCCCTACGCAAGGTACAAACAGAACCCCATGATTCACAACCATCCAGAAACTCCTATTTGCTCTTTCTTTTGTTATAGATCTTTTCACAACATACTTTTGAACAATTTTGAATCTCATTTGTATCGCCAAATATTTGAACTCTAAGTGTATGATGACAAAAACACCGTTCGGTTCCAGTTCTCCTTCGAAAATCAATGGCGATGAAAATAATGTGGTTTCACTGATTCATGTTCCCGCTCCGATGATGTTGAGTTCTATAAGTAAAATAAGATATGGAGAGGGTATATATGTTGTTTCATCAATTGTTGATGGAAAGAAAGTGAAAAATGTTATTCTTGTCCAGAGGAGTACTACTAGTAGAAGCGACAAGGACGATGTCATTTCTCCGGTTGTTGATAGGAATGTCGTTGGTGTTACTGCTCGGAAGATGCTAAGTTCTTTGACTAAAATCGATGAAGATGAAAATGATATGGTTTTACTATCTATAACTAGTGAAACCGAATCATTTCATCACCACCGATTTTACTCATACAACTCAACATCTAAGGAGCAAGAACACCAATTACATTGCCATCTAGAATGACATCATCCTTGTTGCTGTCGTCACTTGTCCTCTGGACAAGAACAACAAATTTCACTTTGTTTCCATCAAAATTTGGTGAAAGAACAAAACTACCTTCTCCACCACCGATTTTACTTGCAGACCTCAATCAACATCATCGAAGCGGGAGCACCAACCGATGAAAATACATTATTTTCATCGCTATTGATTTTATAAGGAAAATTGGAATCGATCGGGGTTGTCATCATCATACACTTAGAATTAAAATTCATGGGGATACATATAAGAATCAAAACTGTACTAAAATAACTTTTGAGAAGATTTGTAATAGAAGAATGACTAAACAACAACTTTTAAGCCTTTGATCATCATGGAGTTATGCTTTAGCTATAGTAAATAAGTCTTCTACATCACTTATGTTGGAATCACCACTCAAGTTTCCGCCAAAAGATGATAAAGGTGTTGCATCTTAACAAAGAAAAAATGTGATAATGCATAAGTACCCCTGAACTATACCCAAAATTTCAGCAACACATCTAAACTTAACTAGCGACCTATGAATTGATCTATTATTGCTACTAATGGATAGTGAGGATTCATATAACCAACTGTAAGCTCATGATCAGAAAAACATAGAGATTTTAAAAAAAAATGTTGATAAGTTACTTTTGTGTCTTATAAGATTAAATTAAAGCTTAGTGGATAACTCTCATTCCCAAAGGGGTTATTGAAACAACATGAACCACGTTTTGAAAAATAATATCATATTGACAGGTCTGACCAAATTGGGGCATGTAAAAGTTTTTCATGCCAAGTGGGTTGGACCTAACCCATCCAAGTTTTCTATTCATCTATTCATTGTTTATATTCAGAAGTTATAACTATTCTATATGTACCACTGACAGATTATGGTGATGTTTAACTATTAAATTTCTAAATTGAAGTTATTCTAAGATTTGCCCACTTAACATGTCGTTCATGCTTGTTTTTCTTCTCTATAAGAGAAAATTAAATAATTTTGAAGTCAACGGACAAAAGTGTTGCCAAAGTCTCACCTAAGGATGCACTTGGTGTAGTAACCGTACATCCGAGATGGGTTCAAGGATTGGGTATTGTTCCAAGTGTCACAACCCCTTTTTATAAGGTAGTGAAGGAAACTCAATTTAATTAATATTTTCTTCCCAAAAAAGTTAATGCAAGCAAAAATAACCAATTGTAACACCCAGGAATCTAGTAGGCCAAACTAGGGCTAAGTGTGAGGGGGTAACAAGCCATGGAAGAGGGAAAGAGCCTGAAGTACCTAGGAAATTGTTGAAGGAAAACATTTCCTTCCCAAGTCAAGTCGGTGAGAGGAAGTGTGGTCGCCAAAGCTACTTGGTGATCCGCCAAGTGCAACCCCATCGCCTAGTGGACTGTCTAGAAAGCCAAGATGCTGGAAAATTGGGCGAGTTAGGTCGGGGCTCACCGTTTAGGTGCATCGCAAAGAGGGCTTCCCTCATCGCCAAGTGGACTGCTCCAGGGAGGTGAGCTACTGGAAACTGAAGCTCGCCAAGGGTCCAGTTGGTGAACTTCAGTGTGAAGTTCTACAGGGTTTTAAGTTGGGGTCTTAAATGTCCTTCCATAGTTTTATCAATGCAATACTACGTCGTTTTACCCTAACCTAGAAACATATATAGCATTCTTTCCCCCAAATTAAGTCATTCTCCCTAGAATAAAAAAGAAAACCCAAAAGTTCTTCTCTCAAATATTTCTCTCTCTAGAACTTGAAGAAGAAGAAAGAGTTGGAGCTAGGGTCAAGATCAATTCTCCATTCCTCAAGCATTTGTGGGCTTTGTTATCAAGGTATGATGGCTTTTCATCTATGGAGTTCCCTAGTTTTCTCCAATTGTGAAGATGAAATCCCCAATTTGAGTTAGGGTTTCTTCCAATATTGTGGGTATTGATGAATGTTGATCCAATTGAGTTGATAATTATTCTTTATGATTTCATTGGTAGTAAATCATGTTTTTAGGATGAAATAACGTGTACCCGTGCGTAATCCATGTCTAGAAAGATGAAATTGAAGAAAGTGGGTTTTGTGCCTTGAAAGGGAAAATTAGGGATTTAGAGATAATATTCTAGGATTGATGATATATATATTGTATATTTATTGAGAGTAGAGCATATAGATATGAATTGGATTAGATTAAAGTATACATGATGAATCATGGTTAGTAGTGCTTGAGATTGAGCCTATATGACGATACATGATTATAATTGCTTAAGAATGAAGCATGTGATTAGAATGTCTTGAGATCTAGGCATATGTGATACTTATGAGAAGTATGGATTTGAGAGTATAGCTAATATGATGAATTATGAATGATAAGGCTTTGAGAGTAATGCTTATATGATAATGGTAGATTAGTAGATAGAATTGTTGTGGAAGGACTTTACCCACGTCACCTACATTATGTATGTATGATTGAATGAATGTGAAAGGTTTACTCACATAAATAATTCTAGGTTGAAAGGACTACTCACCAAAAATGAATCTAGACTAAAATGTCAAATAATTTATGAGGCTAGAGGCGACTACCCTTGACCTCCATATGTGATAGGATATGTGGTGATTTCCCGTACTCCTTAGAATTGAACAAGAGGTTCTTCCCCACGTTCCTATTATGATGAATGGACATGGAGGTGAGTGCCCATGATCCTTATGAAATAATGTGGAGGCAAGTACCCGTGTCATATGATGTGATTGTGGAGGCGAGTGCCCATGATCTTAAGGTAAGTAAGGCAAGAGGCGAATACCCATTAGCCTTTATAAGTTAGGCAAAGAAGCGAATCCCCATGTCTTTAAAAGTAAGTATGAATAATGTGATTATGTTAGGAAGATGAATAGTTTGGATTGAGCAATAGTACCCTTCCTTGAGTAGCGTGAACTTGCATGAGAGGATGCTTTCCATGATAGCTTTGTCTAGCATGATGAGGTGTTTTTCCTTGGTAGCCTTGAATTGGTAAATCGTAACCATTCATGAGTAATGACTTGTCTTGGACTAATAAAGAGGTACTCTTGCATGAATAGTAACAATAGCTAATGAGGGACTAATCCCTAATCAAAGTAGCAATGTTATGATGAAATAAGATTACTTCAAGGAAGTATTGTAGGCATGTTTAGTATGAGATTTACTTGTTATGATTTTAGATTAGCTTGGATTGTTGCTTGAGTTTCCTTCCTTGATATGTATGACTAGAGGTGGATGACCCAAGTCTTAACTAAGGAGATGTTGAGGTTACTTGAGAAGTATTCCTCCTATGATATGATGATTCATATGCATTGATTAGGCTCATGCTTATGTTGTTATCTCTTATGCTTATGGTATATGTCTTATGTTGATTAATGCCTATATTATTCTTATGTTGATGATTTATGCTATCCATCATATTTAGTACATCTTTGTACTAACACATACTCTTACCTACATTCTTATCAAATGTAGGGTCCGACGATATTGACTTCCATCCCCGTGGCTAGGTTCATAGTAGATCGAGGAGTGAAGATTTGGTGAGTCCTCATAGCATTCGAGGATTTGACCACCATTTTTCTTTGACTTTCATTTTATGTTTAGAACTATTGTATGGGCTCTGTCCCAAAGACTTTCAAGTATTAGATGGTTTGAGACAAGTGTTAAAGACTTCCGCTTCGTTTTATGAAACTTTGATATTATTGAAATGTTTTAAAATTCCACACCATTTTCGATTATTTTATGTTATGATAAGCTAAGTGGCTTGTATGAGGCCTTTCGGGGTCTTATACGCCATGTTACATCTAGGGGGTACCCCTGGGTTGTGACACCAATTTTATCTGATAGTTAAAATACTAATCAAAATATAGCTGAATTTGCATTATTTTTTTTAAAATCATTCTTATATATTTATTAAAAACAAAAAAATGCCTTTTTTAAATTAAAAAAACAACAAAAAGAATTTGTAAAATGACCAGATCTGTGTTTTTGCAAAAATGACAGATTTGATGGCTAGAACATATTATACCAAAAAAAGGACTTTGGATATTTTATTTTCCTTTTAAACTCTTTCTTTAGTAAACCATATATATATGTATTAAATCCATCTTAAAAAAAAATTAAAAAACAAAGATAATCAAATTAACATAAAGAACACAAAGTACTTGACGGTAAAATATAAGGGAAAAAGTAGAAGTACCTTCCTAGACTATGACCCAAATTCCAGAGACACAACTTAACTAACTAAGGTCCTATTACCCCCCTGAACTCATTTTTTGTAATTTTGTACACCTTTTAGGCTTACGTGGCATCAAAATATCTCCCACTCACCTCAACTGCGTGGAGTCACGGAGTGTGCCACATAAGCTAAAATGTGTACAATATTATATATAAAATGAGGTCAGGGGGGTAATAGGACCTTAGTTTAGTTAAGGTGTGTCTCAGGAATTTCGGTCATAGTCTAGGGGGGTACTTGTGCCTTCTCCCTAAAATATAATTATGTATAATATCAAAACATGCTTAATTAATTCAAACAAAACTTAATATAAATAATTATTAACCACAAAAAAAACATGCTTCATTCTTTGTAAACTTATAAATTACATGTAAATTGTAAACAGAAATACCTAAGAATAGTGATGAAAATCGCTTTTTGTCCACGCACCTCAATTACGTGGAGTCACGAAGTGTGCCACGTAAGCCAAAAGGTGTACAAAACTACCAAAAAAAATATGTTTAGGGTGGTAATAGGACCTTAGTTTAGTTAAGCTGTGTCTCTGGGATTTCGGTCATAGTCTAGGGGGGTACTTGTACCTTTTCCCTTTATATATATTCTAGGGGTAATTTAAATACGACAAAAACTAGGTGTTCACAGCATGCCCCTCTTTGCTTAAAATAATGTAGAGTTTTCAAATAAAGAAACTGGACAAAATGGCTAATTTTGTAATGTTTCTAACTCCATTGAAAGCCAATTTGAGAAAGATGACAGAACCTTGATTTCGAGGATGCCTACATATGCTTGGCTAGAAGGAAATTAGGTCAGTGTAGTTCGTGAAAATTAGATAGACGAAACTATCAAAGATAATGGTCAAAAAGTTGCTTGTTGTTGCTTGTCACCATCTATTGTCTATAATTACAATATAAAAAAGACCTAGAGAACTATGCTTCACTACATTCAAGGAGTTACAAAGATCCCTACTTGATATGTCTTCTTAGGTTTTTGTGTTGATCTTTGACTTACTCTGTGCATCATTCTTAAGATTTATCTTGATGCTCTCTTGGAATATTGTGAATCATTCTCAAGTGCATGTGTTTGACATGAGTCTGAGAGAGAAACTAAAAATTTAATGTCACAAAATGAAAACTCCGAACAGGTTGTGCTCTTTCTAGGAAAATAAAAGATATGGGAATCTCAAACTAGGACGTACAACCCTAGGAAGAAAAGGGAGAATGAGGCATATTACCCCGAGAGTTTCAATTGGGAAGTATTGTCCTTGTGGATTGACATAAGATTGGGGAATATTACCCATAGTATGAATATGGTGCGTATTGCACATGAATGAAAGACTGGTGCATATTGCCCAAGATAAGCATATGGTGAGTATTGAGGAATAAAGGACTGGTGTGTATTGCACATGAATGAAAGACTAGTGCGTATTGCACATGAATGAAAGACCGGTGTGTATTGCATATGATTTTGCCAACTAGAAGATGTTTTCCTAATGAGGGAAAGACCGGACATATTGATTGAAGTTTTCGAATCGAGAGGCAATAAATACAAATAGCATATGATGAAACACCAAAAATTGTGAAGACTTTTGAGAACTTCTTTTATGATTTTTCATCTTTCTGACTTGTTATACTGCATTTTCTTCTGTCTCATTTTTGAGAAAAAGAAAAAGTGATAGTTGGTTTGGGGCCTTGATGTTTTGATGACTTGACCATACTTTCGACCATTTTGTCAAATTCTAACTAAAATCCTTGGCTAATCCACTTTTCTAAAGCTTCCTCTTTGTTAATCAGAGACCTTAATCTTCTTGGTACTACTAAATGCCATGGTACAATTGATTTCCTAGAGAACGAATATTCCTTTTGAAAATTTTCTCATAACTTCAGAGGCTTTATTGTTTCTTCACATACAATTTTTTTGGGTAAAGATTCCAGGTGTCTTTAGTCCTTCATCAATGCCACATCGACTCAGGTACTCAACTTTTCCTTTTGGGGAAACCATCGTGAGCTTTGCAACCTCTTTGAAACAAGA
The DNA here is from genome assembly GCA_029582245.1 of Solanum etuberosum. Lineage (NCBI taxonomy): Eukaryota > Viridiplantae > Streptophyta > Magnoliopsida > Solanales > Solanaceae > Solanum > Solanum etuberosum. The sequence goes on from JAJONR010000283.1 coordinate 56,421, forward strand.
TTGTATCGAAAGGGACTAAAAAATTGTAGATTTAAGAATATTAAAAGAATGAATCAAGATAGACTTATACATAAATAGGGGTATTCCTTTTAAGGAAGAAGACAAAGAGAAGTTATCTAGAGGCATATATCGACTTTGAATGAGTCATGACATGCACTTTGTATTTGACTCTTTATGTGTTTGTGTTGTCTAGTTATCAAAGTCTGAACCATTTGTAATCTGAAATTCATTTATGTATCCTAGCAGCACTTCATGTAGAGGGGTTGAGAAGCGGTGCTCTTTCCAGGTTCCCTCCAATTAACCATATTCATGTTGTTCTCTCCCATTATCTTAAGGTGCTTGTGAGATTTTTCACCGATAAGATCCTCTCTCTTGTCGCCTTATGGTGCCTGCGAATGTTTTCACCGATAAGACTCTATCTTTTTTTTTTTCTTTTTTTCTTATCTTTTTGTCTTATGGTGCCAGCAAGGGTTCACTTATAAGTCTCTTTTTTCTCTTGATGATCAATTGTCTACACAAAACATATTGAATATGGTATTCTTAGAGAGTTGATTATAAAGTCAGTTGCCGAACAGAACCATAAACTGATCAACTACAATTTTGGAACTATTGTAACCAAATAAAAAAATACCCCAGCTCTTATGAATAATAGAATATTAATTTTTTTCATGTTATGACATAACCCAAAAGGGTTGCCAATGTATCATTTCAGAATCAGGACAACGTAGTTCAAACATTAAAAAAGAGGACTTTTTTTTATTGATTGATTTTTTTTTCCTTGGAACGAGGGGCCTTCATCTTCCCAATCATAAAATTCCAACCGCCATTTGTCACTGTATGTTAAAATGCATTAGATGTAGTATATTTTGATTGTGTTTGTATTAATAAATATGTCTGTAATTTTTCCCTCCACATCGGTAAGGTGCAATGTTCCTTTGGATAACACTTCCTTGATAAGATACGGACCTTGCCAATTTGGACCAAACTTTCGCTTGGCTTTTTTCTTGTAAGGAAGAATGCATTTTAAGACGAGTTGGCCTACTTAAAAATGTCTTGGGTGCACCCTTTTGTTGTATACACAAGCCATACTTTGTTGATAAAGCTATCCAAAACAAATTCCCGCCAATATTTTTTCATCTATTAATGTCAGCTGATCTAATCGAGTTTCAACCCATTCAATATCCTCAATTTTAGCTTCCACAATTCGGAAAGATTGAATTTCAACTTTTTTTGGTGTTACCGCCTTGGTTTCATACACCAGCAAGTAAGGGGCTGCACCAATCAATGTGTGTGTTGTCGTATGATATCCCAAATCTGTGAAACGTAACTTTGCATGCCATTATTTGGTGCCTTGAACCATCTTTCAAAGGATCTTTTTGATGTTTTTGTTGGCATCTTCCACAACTCCATTGGCTTTTGATCGGTATGGAGTAGAATTGTGATGCACAATTTTGAATTGGTATATAGATTAGCAGTGTTGTATGTGATGATAGTTCTTGGGATACCAAAGTGGCAGATGATGTTAGAATGGAAAAAATCCACGACCGCCCTCTTAGTAGCTACTTTAAAAGTGACTTCCTCCACACATTTGGCGAAGCAATAAATTGCGACCAAAATGAATTGATGTCCTTTTGAAGCTTTTGTGTCAATTTGGCTGATGACATCAACTCCCAATTCAGCAAAGGGCCAAGGAGTGGCCATAGGGTGTAACTCTGAAGTATGTGAATAAATTAAATTACATTGACACTGATGATCTTTGTTCACAAAGCGAAAGCAATCTCATTCCATCGTAAGCCATTAATACCCTACTCGAAGTATCTTTTATATCAAGGAAATATCCATTCATGTGTGATCCACATATCTCAGCATGTATTTCATTCATGATTTTTCTCGTCTTCTTCAGCATCCACACATCTGAACAAATTTAAATTTAGGGTTCGTTTATATAAAATTTCCCGCTAAAAAAGAAACCACTAGCTAGGTGCCTAATAGTTCTTTTCTAGCTTCCATTAGCATGTTCTGGACATTTTTTGTCTGCAAGAAAGTGCTTTATGTCTAGGCACCATTGCTCACCATATGGTTCTACTTCAATTGTGTTAGACTAGTAGTGTTGGTCACGAACTTGAATTTCCAAAGGAGTGATGCATGTGTTGCTAGGATATGGAAGCATTGAGGCCAACGTAGCGAGGGCATTAGTCAATTCATTACGAAACTTGGGGATATATCTAAACTCGATGAACTTAAACATTTTGCTGAGGTCTTCCACACATTTTTTTTATGGAAGAAGCTTGAGGTCTCTAGTTTTCCATTCGCCTTGAGCTTGCCGAATAAGCAAATCGGAATCTACCAACACAATCAATTCTTGTACTTCCAAATCTATTTTCATATTTAGACCCATGATTCATGCTTTGTCATTTTTTGTGTCATTTGTATAGAAGAAACAAAGTCGAGCTTTTGCAGGGTAATGCTGCCCTATGGGCGATATGAGAATCGCCCAAGTCCTTGTGCCTTTTGTATTGACAGTTCCATCAAAGTATAATTTCCATCGTGAACACCTAATTTTTTACGTATTTGTATTTGTATTTTTTTGTTTGTTAATGTTTTTTTTTATTGTCTTTCTATGTTAAAAAAAGAATTCGCCCAAAAGGCTCAATTTTGATTGAATTGGGCTAATTTGAATCCAATTCTAACAACCCAATCAATTTTAAATCTAGTCCAATAACTATGACTCAAATTTTAATATCCACCATTCATTTTTTTTTTTATTCAATGACTCTTGTTTGACCCTATCATAATACAAAACACCTCAAAAATCAGATTTTGGCCCTATTATTTTTTTAAATTTTCCTCTCTCCCCTTTATTTCCAACCAATACAGCAAAAAGATTGAATACTAATCATCACTTTCTTTTTAGATTTATGGAGTTCCGGTCATCTCCATTTTATACCCCTTACATAGACGTGTAGTGCTCTTCAATGTCTATCTTTTGATATAAGTTTCATGTCAAAACTTCATCGAATAATTTGACGGGGAGTTTTTTTTTGCGACCTCCATTTACCCCAAAATCTATATCAATCTTCTCATCCTCTCATCCCCTATCCAAATCTGTCACTATCACAATTTTTTCAGTCATAGAAGTTATTTTAGTGCCGGATTATGACAATTTTTTTTGAAAGATTTAGTTTGCTAATTTGTTTGAATTATATTATTTTTCAATTTTTTTTTATTTTATATCTTTTACTTATTTTATAGTGTTTGTTCAAAATATATTAGATGTTTGAATTTTGTGTGAGTGAGCTGATTTACTTTTTAATCTTGGGTCTTAATTATTAGAATCAAATGGGTTCTACATAATACGCCTATTCTTTAATTTTTAGATGTTCCGTTTAGCTTTTATTCAATTAATGAATAAAAGAAAATGAGACTCTCTGAAGAGCATTATAGTCTTTTTCAATTAATCTTCTCTTGGAAGAAGAAAAAAAAGAAAAAAATATAGTGTTCATCCTGGGTGGTACATTGGCATAACAAAGGGCCTTATGCACTCATTGACTCTTAAATTTTAAATAAAGAGGCCGGTGCTTCATCTTCTCCACTTATTTAACACCCCCTTCTTCTTTCATTTGACAAAGCTATGAAACCGCAGAGACAATCTATCTATTATTGGTTTGCCAAATACCAACAAGGATTCTCTCAGTGAGAATATCCACAAACATACTGAATTACTAATACCCAAGAAAAAATCATTTCTTCAGTCTACTCGAGTAACCATGTATAGAAATAATACATACCCCAATCGCCCTAGCCGCCTCAGTTACATAACATCCATCTTTTCTCTTATGAGTCTCAGTCCACATTTTGCCTCGATGAACATTTTTTCCCTTTGCTTTATGAACTTTTCAAATGGAAAAGCATCAGTATAATGAATTATGAACATACTTATCTACGCACATCATATTAAACAACCATTTCAACTCTTCTTACAGAAAAACTCTTCATATCTCCAGTATGATGAGTTTGGTTCTGTCGAATCCATATACCGATTCCTCTGGCAAAGTTTCTACAGGTTAAAGAAGAACAATATGAATAACTAAATTAGGGGAACAATTAACTTTAGGTTTCGAGTGTGTACACTGAGTTGTCAATAGCACAACAATTCTCTTTTTTTTCCTTCTTGTCTCAACGGAGGGAAATTAGAATGACCTTTCTTTTAAATCTTTACACAATTTCAACCGTCCAGAAATTCTTGTGCTATAGAGTTTTTCAAAACATATTTTTGTACAAATTTGAATCTCATTTGTATCGCCAAATATTTTAACTCTAAGTATATGGTGACAAAAACACCATCGGGTTCTAGTTGTCCTTCGAAAGTCTTGTATTGAAAATGTTTCATCATCAGTCACTAGAGTCTTGTATTGGACTTTGTAATGAAAAGCGCCAACGGGATAAAGAATAGTTGCATGTAAGTTAGAACCTATGAAGCCTAATACTTGACTTGCAACTTCAAGTTCATCACCAATTTGATATATTGTTGTTTGTTGTCCCTTATATGCTATTTCTCTTATTTCATCTGAGATAAAATCAATTCTTAATTGGTGATTTTCCTCTGCCATTGAAAAAAGTGAGCAATTTTTAACACAATTTCCTTTTGTGTTCGGTCACCAATATAAATTGGAGTTGTTTATGTCTTTTTCATTTCATTTAACTCATAAAAAGTCAAAAACAACTCCAATTTATATTTTTCAAAATTGCTCAGTTTTTTCAATGGCAGAGGAAAATCACCAATTAAGAATTGATTTTTATCTCAGATGAAATAAGAGAAATCGCATATAAGGGACAACAAACAACAATATATCAAATTGGTGATGAAGTTGAAGTTGCAAGTCAAGTATTAGGCTTCATAGTTTCTTACTTACATGCAACTATTCTTTATCCTGTTGGCGCTTTTCATTACAAAGTCCAATACAAGACTCTCATGACTGATGATGAAACATACTCAAAGCAATATTCAAATAAAGAAATATACTATAATAGACGTTAATAATCAAATAATATAATTTCAACCAAACATAATAAGAATATTACAAGTTACTACATTAGAAGAGAAATTAGTATAAATAAGGCAGGTAGATAAGAAATTGAAACATCAAACAAAATAATATATAGTTTTAAAAATCATATAGTAATCAGATTGTAGTAACTAAGAAATTTATGTTGTAACTAACGAAAATTGCATCAATGATTTCTTACATTGGGAAATATTAATATTACTATTAATTGAATTTCTAACCTTCATCCAAAAATATGAAGGCTTCACAAAGTACATCCCCTAAGTAAGCCCAAAATAAACAGATACTACTTGTTATTTGCTATTTATGTAAGCCTTCATAGATTATGCTCAGACCATTTTGTTCTTTTCTTGTTTCTCTCAATTTAATTTTTTAACTTATATTTCCTACTTTATCTTATAAGAAACTTGAAACTCTCATTTTAGGTGTTTTCAGCCATAATTAATCTAGTACCATTACCCGAATTATATTTATAATTTAAATTTAATGAGTTCAATGTTAAAGTTCTGAATATTGAATACATTATACTTCTTGATTATGTATAATGTATTGATATTAAAGGTTTTTTCTCTGGCTAGATTAGTGTAGTGCATGAGATAAGACTAAGAGCCTATTTGTATAAGATTATATCTCTTTTCTTATAAGCCATAAAAATCACAAGTTAGAATAAGTGCTTAAAAATATTTCCTTATTTAAACACTATAAAAATACTTAAAAGCTATTCCAGAATTCAAAGTACATTATGGTCTAACTTTTTATGGATTAAGTATTGTAGGAAGCAAATACATGCCCTTGTTCAATGGAAAGGAGGTTCCCATATTTGGAAACACATGCTGGTGAATGGGGGAGGGGGGTTTACTATAACATCGCATATGGTGGGAACCTAGAGGAGACACTTCTACTATATGGTATTATAACTCGTATAATATGGGACCTTTGCATTTACATGCATTTGAGGTGCAGGCTTGTCATCCCATCAAAGACTTTGGTGAGTTTCTAAAGAAGGAAGGGACATGGAACTATCCAACAATGGGAGAGCGTGTTCCTAGCTTTGTTGTACATGTCCAATGGAACATCTTTTTCTGATAGGATAACATGTTATAAGAATTTAGAGCCACTTAATTAGCGTTATTGGAATTGTGGGCCCTATTCTCAACTTGAAGCAGTCCATAAGGTTGTGGTGGGCAGTAGAAGGCAATTATAGAGTGAATGTAGTTTTCCAAGCTATCCTTAAATTATTTTATAGTTTCCGTGGAAGCGAATGAATACTATTATTCATGGAGGTTCCTTTTCAGAATTCATAGTGAAATGGGGTATTAATGATACAATTTTAAAATTCATTCTCGTTAGATTAAAAGGGAAATGTAGCAGCAACTTTTGGCCTCTTATTCTTTCAGAATTGAAATAGTACATATCTAAATTCTCTTTTAGAATTGTTAGATAGAACCCTAATCCTCCTAATTTATGGATGTGCAACATTGATTGGGCATCTAAAGAAAATTATGGTCCTAGTTCAACAATATTTTGTATAAGAGATCATAGTGGTAATTTGGTAGTAGCTTAAGGTTTCAGAATTCTGATACAACCAACATAGTAGCGGAAGCTAGAGCTATAAGGGAGAGTTTTAATTACTGTATTGAGCATCAAAATTGCTAATATCATTATTCAGACTGACTCTTTAGTTATCTCTTTAGTTATGGTGCATATTTTAGAGGGAGAGTGGAAAGTGTCATGGAGTGTGGCATAGGAGATTAGTATCATCAGGAGATTGAGAAGAGATATTTCGCAAGATTAAACATTCCCTTAGAAAAGGAAATACACTTGTAGATTTTTACTAATTTAGTTTTATCTTTTGCTGGTGATTTTTAGATAAACCACTTTCAGAAAATTCATAACGCAGAAAAGAGGATACTTAATCTAGCCAAATATGGTACACCATACATAAGGAGGCATCACAATTAACAGAGAAAATAGTGGTATGTGTATCATAGTCCATGATCCATTAGTGATTACATGTAAGTTCAATCTGCTAAGTTAATTTTTCTATTATGATAAGCTAAAGTTTGAAGTAAATTCAATAGATTTGTGTACTTACACCTGGTGAGAGCTTGGGGTGTCCATTAGTACCAAATCAAAATTTTAGTTTCAACTAAAAATCACCATCAACAAGGTGGATCTGTAGAAACCTACAACAGGATGCAACATAAATTTTCTCTGATTTCATTGTGGTAGAATCGTCCAAAGAATGGCTTAAATAATGGTATTAATCCTAAATGGGGTTCAATCCATTGAGACTTTGTAGGGAGATAAAACTACAATGAGATAGAGCTGAAACATAGAGCCTTAATTTTGGTGATAGCATTTGTGGATAGAGGATCTGCACATTTTGAAGGCTAGAGTTAATCTTCGGCGCAATAGTAGAACTTGTTTTACATGACGAGATACATTTACACCAAGATCTGCACCTACTAGTAGTAGATCTAACCGAGGGATTCACAACTCCCATGATGATTGGTTTCAAAGACAAACAAGGTAGAGTGATGAGATGAAGAACTAACCATAGAGTTTCTATTGGTCAAATGAGTGAAGACGAGAGAGATTCCATCACCGTGAGGAGATGCATTAAAAAACTTTTAACATTGGAGGGCAAGAATGAAATATCTCACTTTGATTGTGGATAGAATTAAAGATCTCACCTTGATTGTAGCTTAAATCACAACAATGGAAGTGTATGAAGATTGGGATTTTAGAGGAGCGCATACGGAAGAAGCTGGAAGCTTCCGACTGTTCGTGTTCTCACTTTTCTAATATACTTTTTGTTTTTATTATTTCTATAAGATATTTTGTACCATTTGCTTATGCTTCTGTTTCTGGACCGGATCAATTTTGGGCTCAGTTATTTGTAAATATTCTCTTTGTTTTTAGGAATAAATGGCCTCGCTCGATTAAAAGTGACTTTGTTTTTTTAAGGTAAGTCAATTCAAATAGGATCTTCAATGAAAGTACTTTCTTCATTAGAAGATGAGATACCATCCACATTAATTAGGGTAACGTCTCTCACTTATGTTTTTAATTTTTAATTACCTTTCTTGATTTAAACACTATAACACCCCGTATCCTAGAAAGACTAAAATACAGATTGTCAGAAGTTGCAAGCGCCACCAATGGAGACCACCTACGGACCGTAGGGTGACCCATGGTGTAACACCCCGTATGCTAGAACTACCAGAAATGCAGAATTCCAGATGTTGCAGGCGCCACCAACGGTGCAACCTACAGACCTTAGGTAGGGTCCGTGGATGGCCACCTACAACCCATCCCCAGAAAGCCCATGAAATTTAGCTAAGGGTAGACCTACGCCAGATCCTACGGACCGTAGGTCAGACCACGGTCCTTGGTCCAGGGCCGTAGGTCAGACCCCCAAATTTCATCTCCCAGTATCGATCGACAGTTGACCAGAACGGACCATCGGTCCATCCACGGTCCGTCAGTCTGGTCTATCGGTGGCCCCGACAGCTTTTAACTCAAGGGTCGTTTGGTCTTTTCCCTATGCGTTGGACCCCTAAACTACGTGGTTTTGATCAGCTTTAGCCTAGTAACTCAATTAGAACTTACCCTAGTCAATTCATTCTCAAAAATTTAGCAAACTCAGAACAAAAGAGGAGAAAAGAGGCGACCCAAACCCTTCCAAGAACGCAATAAGTTTTCTTCAGTTCCAGCCCAGAAATCGAAAGATTTCTCCGTGGAATTTTTCACTAGGTATGTGGGATTTCACTAGTGGGTTCCTTTCGCCCATTAGGTCCCTAGAATTTAGTCAGATTCTTGATTCCTTTCATATTATCTAGACCTAGGGTTTCTAGAATTTCAGCAGATCATTATGAATTAGTTACTTTAATGTTCCTAATCAGATTATCATGATTTTAGTATTGTTTTGCATATATGCTTTCATAAATTCAGAACCCTAGCTATATAGTTTTTTTAGTTCATGAATTACACATGCTAGGTCAGATAAACAGATATACATGCCTCAGATACGAATGTTTCATTATCAGTACATTAATGTCACATTCTCAGATTTTGCATGTCAGTATTTTGAGCTATCCAGTATTACAGAAATTCAGTCATAATGTGTTATTTACATAATCACTTGGGAGTAGACTTAATATCGAGTTGGACTAGGGTCAGTCACCCTCAAGTCCCATAACTACGTGCCCCATAGGTTGTAAGTCCCCTCTGTGGGCATCATTTTAGTGATCATGTTAGTCATGCCTCTATACCTCTGGCGGGGTATGTTGGGTCCTCTCGATGGGGCGTATACATCGGACTCCATATTTAGCTCATGTGGTTTTATGTCAATTATTAGTAGCTCCCTCACAGTCAAATTCTATTGCATTGACCATGTTATCAGTTACAGTCAAATTTGAGTCTCAACATGTTATAAACTTGGTCACTGCATTCAGTTAGTTCATGTTCAGTATTCTCATTATAGTACCATGCTTATATCATATCATTGCTCAGTTATATGCTTTGTTCAGTTATGTTACATCTTCTCGTGATGTAGGTCCAGGTTCTCAGTTTCCAGATCACGCATAAATCGGTTCCTGATCTCCAGTTCAGCAGCATCAGTGGTGAGTCCTCATTCTTCGAGGATGATTGACATGATTATCCTGCTACTTTCAGTCTTTAGTTTCAGTTTTTGCTAGATTTAGCTGGGGCATGTCCCAACACTTCTAGTCAGTAAGAGGCTATTTTCAGACATAGTTAGAATCAACTTAGCATTTGAATTTGACTTTTCAATTGTTGTTAAACTCTCAGTTTTATATATTCAGATAGTTTATGGGTATTCCCCATCATTTCAGTTTATCTCATGTTTAAGCTTCCGCACAGTATTTCTTTACTTCAGTTATCATAGTATGCTTATGTTATGCCAGCAGGGTTAGCTTGGGGTCACCCGTGATCCTAGGTCCTGTGTCCACGTCCTGGGGGTAGCTCGGGGCATGACAAACCTGGTATCAGAGCATTAGGTTTAAGTGTTCTAGGATGTCTGAAAATCTGCACTAAGTAGAGTCCTTTTCATGGGTGTGAAGTGCACCACATCTAATGAGGGGGAAGCTACGAAGTGTTTTAGAAAAGCCTCAATTTCTTGATATTCTTATCGTGTATTGGTATGATCTCTTTCTAACTCATCGCTATACATTTCAGATCATGCCTCCTGGTAGAGCTAACACAAGGAATGCTAACACAGCTCCTCCAGTACCAGATCAGGAAGTTTCAAATGCAGAGTTTCGAAACGCTATTCAGCTTTTCGCTCATAGTGTAACTAACCAGAACAATCAGCAGATTCAAGTTCCTGCAAATGCTAGTGGTGGATCAGTTGCAGCTAGGGTCCATGATTTTGTTAGGATGAATTCGCCTGAGTTTCTAGGGACGTAAGTTGGAGAAAATCCCCAAAACTTCATAGATGAGGTCCAAAAGATCTTTGGAGTGATGCAAGTGACAAGAAATAATAGGGTAGAGTTGGCATCCGATCCGCTTAAGGATGTAGCTCATATCTGGTATACTCAATGGAAAGAGAACAGGGGTACAGATGTAGCTCCTATCACTTGAGAATGTCATTTGGACTAACCAATGCTCCTGCAGTATTCATGGATTTGATGAACAGGGTATTCAAGTAGTATTTGGACTTGTTCATTATCCTCTTTATTGATGATATCCTCATTTACTCTAGGAATGAGGAAGAACATGTGACTCACTTGAGGGTTGTCCTACACACTCTTAAAGATCACCAGTTATTGCTAAGTTTAGTAGATGTGAGTTTTGGTTACAATCAGTTTCTTTCTTTAGGCATATAGTATCTAGCAAAGAGATCCGAGTGGATTCTTTGAAAATAGAAGCAGTGTAACAATCGCCTAGACCCACCTCTCCAACAGATATCAGAAGCTTCTTGTGTTTACCCGGTTATTACAGAAGGTTTGTGGAGGGATTTTCACCCATAGCTTCACCATTGACTAAGTTGACTCAGAAAAAGGTTAAGTTTCAGTGGTCAGATGAGTGTGAGAAGAGCTTCGCAGAACTGAAAACTAAGTTGACTTCAACTCCTATTTTGACTCTACTAGAGGGTTTAGATGGTTATGTGATCTATTTTGATGCATCTCGAGTCGGCCTATGTTGTGTATTTATGCAGCCATCTAACCTATGTTGTGTATTTATGCAGCCATCTAAGGTAATAGCTTATGCTTCTAGATAGCTTAAGGTGCATGAGAAGAACTATCTGACTCATCACCTCGAGTTGCATCCGTAGTATTTGCCCTGAAGATTTTGAGGCATTACTTGTATGGTGTTCACGTAGATGCGTTCACAGACCATAAGAGCCTTCAGTATGTGGTCACCCAGAAGGAGTTGAATCTTCGCCAGAGGAGATGGCTTGAATTCCTCAAGGAATATGACATAAATGTGCTTTACCATCCTGGGAAGACCAATGTAGTAACTGCTACTCTTAGCAGACTATCTATGGGTAGTGTGTCACATGTTGAGGAAGAAAGAAAGGAATTAGCGAAAAATGTTCACCGGCTTGCTCGCTTAGGAGTTTTCCTTATGAACATATCAGATGATTGTGTGACAGTTCAAAATGGCTCAGAATCTTCATTGGTAGCATGTTCACCGGCTTGCTCGCTTAGGAGTTTTCCTTATGAACATATCAGATGATTGTGTGACAGTTCAAAATGGCTCAGAATCTTCATTGGTAGCAGAGGTTAAGGAAAAACAAGACAGTGATCCTATATTGCTTCAATTGAAGGGTGCAGTTCATCAACAGGAAGTTGAGGTTTTCTCCCAAGGGGGAGATGGTGTTCTTCGCTACTAGGGTCGTCTATGTGTTCCGAAGGTGGGTTAGTTGAGACAGCAGATCCTTACAGAAGCCTATAACTCCAGGTATTCTATTCATCCAGGTGTCACTAAGATGTACCGTGATCTGCGGGAAGTATTTTGGTGGAATGGCATGAAGAGGGATATAGAATATTTTATGGCTAAGTGCCCCATTTATCAGCAGGTGAAGGTAGAATATTAGAAACTAAGAGGTATGAGACAAGAGATTAACATTCCTACATTGAATTGGAAAGTGATCAACATAGACTTTATTACAGTTTTACGTCGTACTCGTAGACAACATGATTCTATTTGGGTAATAGTAGACAGGGTTACTAAGTCTGCTCACTTTTGGGCTTTTAAGACTACAGATTTGGTGGAGGACTACGCCAAACTTTACATTAATGAGATAGTCAGATTGCATAGGGTTCCCTTGTCTAGCATTTCAGATAAAGGTCCTCAGTTCACCTATCATTTCAGATAGAGGTCCTCAGTTCACCTCTCATTTCTGGAAGTCATTTCAGAAAGGTCTTGGTACCCAGGTTAATCTCAGCACAACATTTCATCCACATACGGATGGTCAGGAAGAACGTACCATTCAGACCTTAGAGTACATGTTGAGAGCTTGCGTGATTGACTTCAAGGGTAGTTGGGATGATCACGTTCTTCTTATAGAATTCGCCTACAATAATAGTTACCATTCCAGTATTCAGATGGCCCCTTCTGAGGCATTGTATGGGCGTAGATGCAGATCTCCAGTTGGTTGGTTTAAAGTAGGTGAAGCAGCCTTGATAGGGCCAGATTCAGTTCATGATGATATGGGAAAAGTTCAGCTCATCAGAGATAGACTTAAGATAGCCCAGAGTCGTCAGAAGTCCTATGCATATGTAAGGAGAAGGGACTTAGAGTTTGAGGTTGATGAGTGGATTTTCACCTATGAAGGGGGTGATGAGATTTGGCAAGAAAGGGAAGCCCAGTCCCAGATATGTAGGTCCTTACAGAATCTTGAAAGGGGTTGGTAAAGTGGCTTACGAGTTAGAGTTGCCAGCAGAACTAGCAGTAGTTCGTTTAGTCTTTCATATTTCCTTGTTGAAGAAGTATGTGGGTGATCCAGCATCTATAGTGCCTTTAGAGAGTGTGGTTGTGAAGGATAGTCTCACTTATGAAGAGGTGCCATTTGAAATTCTTGATCGTCAGATTCAAAGGTTGAGAAACAAAGAAGTCGCTTCAGTTAAAGTTTTGTGGAGTAGTCATTCCGTAGAGGGAGCTACTTGGGAAGCAGAAGCAGCCATGAAGGCCAAGTATCCTCATCTCTTTCCTTCCGATTCCATTCCAGCTAGAGGTAATAGTTCCTCTCCAGTCTTTCAGTTACGCTTGCGTAAATTCACTCTTAGTATCATGTTCTTTTAGTTAGTCTTGCATTTTCAGCGTATTGCATGATCTTAGAACTCAGTTCAGTCAGATTTCAGTTTCCAATACTTAGTGGTAGGGTGTGTAGCTCTTTCCCTACATACTCATCTAGTTTACACTTCATTCGATGACGAATGGTCCCAAGGGGGAGATAATGTAACACCCCGTATCCTAGAAAGACAAAAATGCAGATTTTCAGAAGTTGGAGGCACCACCAACGGAGGCCACCTACGGACCGTAGGGTGACCCACGGACCATTGGTGGGGTCCGTGGTTGGCCACCTGCAACCCCCTCCCCAGAACCCCAGAAAAATTCAGCTAAGGGTTGACCAACGACAGGACCCACGGACCGTAGGTGGGACCATGGTCCGTGGTCCAAGCCGTGGTTCAGACCCCCTGTTTTCAGCTCCCAGACGTCAAACGACGCCCTGCCAGGACGGACCGTCGGTGGCGTCAGCAATTTTAAGTCAGGGGTCATTTGGACTTTTCCCCTATGTGTTGAACACCTAAACTACGTCGTTTAACCCCTAAACTACGTTGTTTTGGTGAGTTTAAGCCTAGTAACTAAATCAGAACTTACCATAGTCAATTCATTCTCCAAGATTCGATCAAACTAGAGAAAACGGAGAAGTAATAGTCGTCACCAGGTATGTGGGATTTCAGTAGTGGGTTTCTTTCACCCATTAGGTCCCTATAATTCAGTCAGATTCTTGATTCCCTACATATTGTTTAGACCTAGGGTTTGTAGAACTTTAGTTAATTGTTGTGATTTAGCTGTATAGTATTCCTAATCAAGATTTCATGTTGTTGTAACACTGTTGCTTAGTTTCTTGCATGAAATTCATAACCCTAGTTGTCTAGATTCATTTAGTTCATGAATTTCACTAGCTAGGTCAGATAAACAGATATACATGCCTCAGTTTTCAGATGTTTCATTATCAGTACTTAATGTTGCATTTTCAGTTAGCATGTTGAAATAGCGAGCTATTCAGCTATTCAGTTATATTTCAGAAAAAGGTTAAGTTCCAGTGTTCAGATGATTGTGAGAAAATCTTCACAGAACTGAAAACTAGGTTGACTACAACTCCTGTTTTGACTCTACGATAGAGTTCAGACGGTTATGTTATCTATTTTTAAGCATCTAGAGTCGGCCTACGTTGTGTGTTGATGCAGTGAGGTAAGGCTATAGCTTATGCTTCTAGGCAGCTTAAGGTGCATAAGAAGAATTATCTGACTCATGAGCTCGAGCTTGCAGTAGTGGGGTTTGCTCTTAAGATTTGGAGACATTACTTGTATTGTTTTCACGTAGATGTGTTCACAGAACATAGGAGCCTTCAGTATGTTTTCACCCAGAAAGAGTTGAATCTTCGCCAGAGAAGATGGCTTGAGTTTCTGAAGGATTATGATATGAGTGTGCATTACCATCCTAGTAAGGCCAATGTAGTAGCAGATGCCCTTAGTAGACTATCTATGGGCAGTGTAGCACGTGGTGAGGAAGAAAGAAAATAACTACAAAAGGATGTTCACAGGCTTGCTCGCTTGGGAGTTCACCTTAAGAGCATATCAGATGGTGGTGTAACAGTTCAGAATCGGTCAGAATCTTCATTGGTAGCGGAGGTTAAGGAAAAGCAAGACAGCGATCCGATATTGCTTCAACTAAAGGGTGCAGTTCATCAGCAGAGAGTTGAGGTTTTCTCCCAAGAGGGAGATGGTGTGCTTCGCTATCAGGGTCGATTATGTGTTCCTAAGGTTGGTGATTTGAGACAACAGATTCATGCAGAAGCCCATAATTCTAGGTATTATATTCATCCAAGCACCACTAAGATGTACCACGATCTGCGGGAAGTCTTTTGGTGGAATGGTATGAAAAGGAATATAGCAAATTTTGTGGCTAAGTGCCCTAATTTTCAGCAAGTCAAGGTAGAACATCAAAAACCTGGTGGTATGACTCAAGAGATTAAGATTCCTACTTGGAAGTGGGAAGTGGTCAACATGGACTTCATTACAGGTTTACCTCGTACTCGCAGACAGCATGATTCCATTTGGGTGATGGATGGCAGAGTTACTAAGTCTGCGCGCTTTTTGGCTGTTAAGACGACAGATTCGGCGGAGGACTACGCCAAGCTTTACATTAATGAGATAGTGAGGTTGCATGGGGTTCCTTTGTCTATCATTTCAGACAGAGGTCCTCAGTTTACCTCTCATTTCATGAAGTCATTTCAGAAAGGTCTTGGTACTCATGTTAATCTTAGCACAGCTTATCATCCATGGATAGATGGTGAGGCAGAGTTTACCATTCAGACCTTAGAGGACATGTTGAGAGCTTGCGTGATCGATTTCAAGGGTAGTTGGGATGATCATCTTCCTCTTATAAAGTTCGCCTACAATAATAGTTACCACTCCAGCATTCAGATGGCCCCTTATGAGGCATTGTATGGGAGTAGATGTAGATCTCCAGTTGGTTGGTTTGAAGTAGGTGAAGTAGCCTTGATAGGGCCAGATTCGGTTGTTGACGGTAAAGAAGGACTAGCATTCGAAGTAAATGGGCAGCGTCTGAAGCTCTACTTTTGAGAATGTCAGGAAATATCGGTAATTGAAGTGGTGTATTTGGAAGATGCGTAAGAGCATTTCCACGTCGTGCCATGACGTTAAATAAGGCGCTTCTTGGGAGGCAACCCAGGTTTTAGTTGTTTTTGAATACACCCTATGTTCTTTTAAACATGACTCATTGGATACCCCATTTCTTTTATCCATTGTACAAAATTTATTTCAACAATTCTTTTCTTTTTCGATCTTTTTCTTCTTTCACTTTTCTTTTTCTTTTTTTATATGGAGGGGTTTCATCTTTTTCAACACGAACCTTCAAGGGAGAATTTCTCAAACTTCTTGACTTTCCTCCGTTTTCACAACACCCCCAACTTAGGCTTTTGGCTTAAGTTGACTATTCAAACGAACCAATACTTCATGAAGATTTTAGGTGGGAAGGAAAGAGGTCAAATGTGCTCAAGTTTTATCCAAAGAAAAGGATAGGCCAAGCAAAGTTCACACTCTCACAAGGTGGTGACAAAGAGGTATAATAGCAATTTGATTCACTCTCCATATTCTCCATCAGTTTGGGTAACAAACTGCAGGTCTTCTCAATGCTTGGAATCAGTTCAAAATCAAAACCCAATCTAAATTTCTACTCAAAAAATACTAAAAAAATGTTCAAAGTGTCTTAGATAAAAAACCCAAAGATGGATTGTGAGGTAACTGTCTCAAAACTTCCCATCTGCAGAACTCCTTTTAAAAATTTACTTTTATACTCTTCCAGATTTTTAGCTTTAGGATCGATCAGCAGAATAAGTCGAGCATCGCCGACTAGGTTGGCGATGCACCGAGAGTGCCTTCCATCGCCTTCTTGGCTTGACTTTTCATCACTCCCTTACTGTAACTTTAGGCGATCCAGGTCGGGCTCGCCGACTTGTTCGGCGATGCGCCAAATATTCCTTCATCTCATCTTTTTTGTTTGCCTTATCACCAATCATTCTGTAACTTTGGGCGAGCTAAGTCTCCATCGCTGATCCAGTCGGCGAATCGCCAAGTTGTCCTTCCCATCGCCGAGTTGGATTTTTCCCTGGGCTGGCCTATTGTAACTTTTGGCGAGCTGAAGAGCCACTCGGCGGTTCGCCGATTGGTCGTGGCTATCATCAGCCTTGCTTTTCATCAACTTTTTGAGCTTTTTCGGTCCTTTTTGCCCGGTAATGTCCTTGCCTTGGTCTTTTGCCTTCATTGCTGAAAATTAGCATTTTAACATCAGTTTAGAGCATACAATAGGCCCTGAGAACACTAAAACTATGAATATTAAGCCGTAAATGAGTCGAAATACCCGACTCATCAATACCTCCAACTTAAACTTTTATTTGTCCTCAAGTAAAACACAAAGATCAATCAGTTCAACAGAGATGTCTACAAATCGTGCTACTCAAGACTCAACATGAATGCACATGAGGTTCAATCTACCCATGGAATGTTCAATTGTGCACTACAAGTTTCAAACTTTGACTAGCCATCATCAAATAGAATTCAAGCTCACAATGCTTGCTTTAAATACAAATTCAAGCTCAACAAGAGTACTCGAATGCCCTCATGTCAAGAATGATTCACGTTCACACAAAGCTCATCAAAATTTCAGAATTGATGAATCAAAAACAACTCTCACACTCTAAAAAATAAACACATGCATGATTTTTCCCCATAGGCTTGCCCGTATTTTGCAATCAACATGAAAATAAGCTCAATCAAGATCACAAAGGTCTTTCAAGCCTTGTAATGGGGCTGAGGGTAAATGTACATTTTAGCTTAGTGAATTCTACCTTCATGAAGCATGGCCTGCATTTCACTTTTTCTCCTTCTCTTTCACTCTTTTTTATTTTCACAATTAAGATCATCTCTATCATTCACCTTCATTAGTCGATTGGACAAACAGGGCAAGTTCAAGGTATTATCAAGCACACATTTCCAAGACAACCTCACCACACATGACGTTCAACTCAATTATCAAATAAGACTCTACAATTTTAGCTCGCGTGCAACGTTCATCACAAGATTCATTTCAACAATCGGCCAGTCACAATGAGATGCTAAGAGTTCACATATGACTTATGCAACCCAAGTTTGCCACATTGGAATTGCACAAACATATCGTTCAATCAAGAGCATTATTCAAGTGATCGGTATTGATCGCAACTGACACTCAATTGGTAATATTTTCTTGCTTTTTATAATGGGTGGCTAAAACCCCCATTCTTGGGGGTGTGATTATGTGATTAAATGTTTCAATTATGTTATAGGTGGTAGTACTTACTGATTTAAATGTTGATTTGAAGTGAGTTCGATTGATAGTTGAGTTTTAATTTATGAATTATAGTTGCAAATACAGTTCAAGTTTAGCCTTCTAAGCTTGCTAGAGAAAGAGGTTTTAGAATTAAAAATATAAATTGATGATTGTAGTGATTGGGTTATTATGGATTGAGCTTGAGAAAGTGGGTCTGAACTAGATCCTACCAATCTAGCTCGAGAGAGTAGATTAATTGAGGTTTTGGGTTGTTCATAATTGTTATGCTTGTCGAGGTTCGAGAGAACTCGCTTGATTCGTGATAGTTGATCGAGAGTTGGCTATTACATCTAAAGCCTAGCCTACCCGCTAAGATTCAATGTCTTTTAGTAAATAATAATCACCCATATAGCGAAATTGGCATTTAATCGATCACATCCCCGAGGATCCCTTTCTACTTGATTACCCCCTGTTGTCGTAGTTGTTAATTTCTCACTCTAACCCCACCCCCCCATTTGACACTAGTTGTCAACCCCTGAAATTTACTTTAATTGTTTTGGAAATATTTACTTGTACAAACGATTAGAACACTCTTTTCACTTCATAATTGAATTCTCTACCGTATCACTCCATGTGGGATCGACCCCAACTCTTCGTTGGGTTTATACTTGATTACGACTGCCTACACTTAGAATTGGATGAAGTGTAGTTGAGCGTTATCAATCACCAGGTATAGGATCCTCTTTTTATATATAAATATATATGATATGATTGTTTCTTTTAGTACTCATTATATGCCTTTTTCCTTAGACATGTAATCGTAATAAAATTTACATGGAACACAAGTGCAACACACGTTTCCAGAAACTAGTATAACTAAGAGATTGAAGCTAAGAAAAAATAATATACAAGGTAGTTCCATTAGGGATTCAATAAAAAACAATGTCCACACAAGAATTGAGCATGTTTAACCATCTTTTAAAGATGCTAGGGAAGTATAGAGGATTTGTGGCAAGATTCCCCATAACTCCCGCAATTATGAAAACTGCTTTTCCAAAAGGTACTCACATAACAATTATTAATAATATATTAACCCTAAGTTAGTAGTATAAATAGAGGGAAACCATTTGTAAAATAAGTAAGCAAGACTCAAGCAATCTTCACAAAAGCCTCATACTCTACTCCTACTCCTGCCTTCCTCTAGGACCCATTTCAGCTTTCTGTTTTAATCAACATTCAATGTACCTCATAGTTGATGATCATGTACTAATGGCGATTGAGGCGTCTGATTGGCGTCCTAAAAAAACGTGGTTGCTTGTGCTGGTGTTTGTAGGAGTTGGAGAGAAATAATGAAACAAATTGACAAAACACCTGAAATTTGTGGAAAATTGACGTTCCCATCTCCTTGAAGCAGGTTCGACTCTTGATTTTTATGCCTTTGCATTCGCGTTGTTTTGCTATGTGTTAGTTTGACTGAAAATAGTTATCTACAAACAATCGTAGAAGACATAAACATCAACTATATGGTGGGAACCCAATGCAAATAACTACCTTCAGTCAAACTAACACATAGCAAAACAACAAGAATGCCATGGCATAAAAAGCAAGAGTCGAACCTTCTTGAAGGAGGTGGGAACATCAATTTTCCACAAATTTCAGGCGCTTTGACAATTTCTTTCATTATTTCCCTCCAACTCCTACAAACACCAGTACAAGCAACCACATTTTTTTTCGGACGCCAATAAGAGTCAGACGCCTCAATCCTCATTAGTACATGGTCAGCAACTATGAGGTACATTGAATGTTGATAAAAAAAGAAAGCTCAAATTGGTCCTAGAGGAAGGCAGGAGTAGGAATAGAATATGAGGCTTTTGTGAAGATTGCTTGATTCTTGTTTAATTATTTTACAAATGGTTGATCACCATTTATACTACTAACTTAGGGTTAATATATTATTAATAATTGTTATGTGAGTCCCTACATATTTTAATATTCATTACATTTCTTTGTGCTGGCTGCCCCATATCCATTACATTTCTCTGTGCTGGCTGCCCCATATCCATTTTTTTGTAGTGACCTGCCTTAAATTTACTTACTTCTCTTCTATAATGGGTAACTTATAATTATCTTACAATTAAGTTCAATTAATACTATATCATTTGACTAGTAACCTTTTTTATGGTAGGTTTGTCTATTGTATATTGCTACAAGTAAAATGAACTCTCTTTTAAATCTTTTGTAGGATGCTACTACACATGTATCCTCTTTTGGAGAAGAGTTAAGTGGTGATTCCAAAATAAGTGAGATAGAAGACTTCCCTACGCAAGTTACAAACACAACCACATGTTGCACAACCATCCAGAAATTTGTGTTTGCTCTTTTTTTTGTTATAGAGCTTTTCACAACATACTTTTGTACAATTTTGAATCTCATTTGTATCGCCAAATATTTGAACTCTAAGTGTATGATGACAAAAACACCGTTCGGTTCCAGTTCTCCTTCGAAAATCAATGGCGATGAAAATAATGTGGTTTCACTGATTCATGTTCCCGCTCTGATGATGTTGAGTTCTATGAGTAAAATAAGATATGGAGAGGGTATATATGTTGTTTCATCAATTGTCGATGGAAAGAAAGTGAAAAATTTTATTCTTGTCCAGAGGAGTACTATTGGCAGAAGCGACAACGACGATGTCATTTCTCCGGTTGTTGATAGGAATGTCGTTGGTGTTACTGCTCGGAAGATGCTAAGTTCTTTGACTAAAATCGATGAAGATGAAAATGATATGGTTTTACTATCTATAACTAGTTAAACCGAATCCTTTCATCACCACTGATTTTACAACTATAACTCAACATCTAAGGAGCAAGAACACCAATTACATTGCCATCTACAATGACATCATCCTTGTTGCTGTGGTCAGCTGTCCTCTGGACAAGAACAACAAATTTCACTTTGTTTCAATCAAAAATCGGTGAAAGAAAAAAACTACCTTCTCCACCACCGATTTTACTTGTAGACCTCAATCAACATTATCGAAGCGGGAGCACCAACCGATGAAAATACATTATTTTCATCACTATTGATTTTATAAGGAAAATTAGAATCGATCGGGGTTGTCATCATCATACACTTAGAATTAAAATTCACGGGGATAAAAATAAGAATCAAAACTGTACTAAAATAACTTTTGAGAAGATTTGTAAGAGAAGAATGACTAAACAACAACTTTTAAGCCTTTGATCATCATGGAGTTATGCTTTAGCTATAGTAAATAAGTCTTCTACATCACTTATGTTGGAATCACCACTCAAGTTTCTGCCAAAAGATGATAAAGGTGTTGCATCTTAACAACAAAAAAAATCTGATAATGCATAAGTACCCCTGAACTATACCCAAAATTCCAGCAACACATCTAAACTTAACTAGCGTCCTATGAATTGATCTATTATTGCTACTAATGGATAGTGAGGATTCATATAACCAACTGTAAGCTCATGATCAGAAAAACATAGAGATTTAAAAAAATAATGTTGATAAGTTACGTTTGTGTCTTATAAGATAAAATTAAAGTTTAGTGCATAACTCTCATTCCCAAAGGGGTTATTGAAACAACATGAACCATGTTGAAAAATAATATCATATTGACAGGTCTGACCAAATTGGGGCATGTAAAAGTTTTTCATGCCAAGTGGGTTGGACCTAACCCATCCAAGTTTGCTATTCATCTATTCATTGTTTATATTCAGAAGTTATAATTATTCTATATGTACCACTGACAGATTATGGTGATGTTTAACTATTAAATTTCTAAATTGAAGTTATTCTAAGATTTTCCCACTTAACATGTCGTTCATGCTTGTTTTTCTTCTCTATAAGAGAAAATTAAATAATTTTGAAGTCAACGGACAAAAGTGTTGCCAAAGTCTCACCTAAGGATGCACTTGGTATAGTACTTGATCCCGTACATCCGAGACAAGTTCAAGGATTGGGTATTGTTCCAACTGTCACAACCCCTTTTTATAAGGCAGTGAAGCAAACTCAATTTAATTAATATTTTCTTCCCAAAAAAGTTAATGCAAGCAAAAATAACCAATTTTATCTGATAGTTAAAATACTAATCAAAATATAACCGAATTTGCATTTTAAAAAAAAAAATCATTCTTACATATTTATTTAAGACAAAAAAGGCCTTTTTAAAAAAAATAACAAAAACAATTTGTAAAATGACTAGATCTGGGTTTTTACGAAAATGACAGATTTGATGGCCAGAACATATAATACAAAAAAAAGGACTTTGGGTATTTTATTTTCCTTTTAAACTCTTTCTTTAGTAAACCATATATCAATGTATTAACTCCATATTCAAAAAAAAAAAAAAAA
This sequence comes from Solanum etuberosum, assembly GCA_029582245.1. Lineage (NCBI taxonomy): Eukaryota > Viridiplantae > Streptophyta > Magnoliopsida > Solanales > Solanaceae > Solanum > Solanum etuberosum. The sequence continues at coordinate 78,959 of JAJONR010000283.1, forward strand.
AAAAAAAGATAATTAAATTAACATAAAGAACACAAAGTACTTGACAGTAAAATATAATTATGTCAAATATCAAAACATGCTTAATTAATTCAAACAAAACTTAATACAAATAATTAATCAACCACAAAAGAAATATGCTTCATTCTTTGTAAACTTATAAATTACATGTAAATTGTAAAGAGAAATACCTAAGAATAGTGATGACAAACAACAATGGAAGCAATACTAATTGAAACCACAAACCAAACCAAAATGAAAATCGTTGTTTGTTTACTAGGTCTTCCCTTTTTACTCTAAAATATTTTTTCTCTTTTTTTTTATCTAAGAATCTTGTACTCTCTTCTTTTGTGCTCTTCTTTTTTTTCAAATGAGAGAAGGGGGTGTTAAATAGGTGGATAAGCTGAAGCACCCCCTCTTTCATGAAAATTTAAGTGTCAATGCATGCACAAGACCCTTTGTCTTCCCAATGTGTCACCCAAGATGACCAATGAAATTTCTTCTTTTTCTTTTTTTCTTCTTCTTCCAAGAAAATACTGATTGAAAAAGACTGTATTGCCCTTTAGAAGGTCCCATTTTCTTTAATTCATTAATTGAATAAAAGCTAAATGGACAATCTGAAAATTTTAATGTCCATTAGGTAGAACTCATTTGATTATAATCTACCAAAAATTTAAAAGTAAATCAGCAAACTAACATAAAATTCAAATATTTAATCTATAAAATAAATAAAACATAAAAATAAAAAAAATTCAAACAAAACTAGCAAACTAAATCTTAAAAAAAGACTAACAAGAAAAGACATAATCCGACAATAAAATGACTTATGTGGTTGAAAACATTGTGATTGTGGCAGATTTGGATAAAGGGTGAGAGGATGAAAAGATTGATATAGATTTTAGGGTGAATCGAGGTCGCTGAAAAACTCACCACCAACTTTTTTGACAGAGTATTGACATGAATTATAACTAGAGATAGATCATGGAGAGCTCTACACATTTATGTAAGGGGTATAGGCTGGAGATGACTGAAACTCCATAAATCAAAAAAGTAAGTGATGATTTGTGTTCTGTTTTCTTAGATCTATGAAGTTTGGCTAGGAATAAGAGTAAATTGTTTGTGGATTTATGTAGAGGAGGCTACAAGGAAGAAGTGGCGAATTTTTGGAGTAATTTGTTGGCGACGATGGAGGCGGCCGGCGGCCGGCAATGGTGGTGGCTGTTGACGATGTGTATGGTGGTTGGGAATACAAGGGGGAGAGGGAAAAAAATTAAAATATTAGAACCAAAAATATAATTTTTGAAGTCTTTTGTATTTGTGATAGGGTCAAATGAGAGCCATTGGATCAATAAATTTTGAACGGTAGAGATTAAATATGAGCCACAGTTATTAGATCGTGTTTGAAATTGATTGGGATGTCAGAATTGGATTCAAATTAGCCCAATTCAATCAAAATTGAGCCCTTTGGGTCATATCAATTTTTAACATAGAAAGAAAATAAGAAAAACTCAAATAACAATTACATATGAGAAATGACCTTACTCTCTCTCTCTCTCTCTCTCTATATATATATATATATATATATATATATATATATATATATATATTCTAGGGGTAATTTAAATACGGCAAACCCCTCTTTGCTTAAAATAATGTAGAGTTTTCAAATAAAGAAAGTGGACGAAATGGCTAATTTATTAATGTTTCCAACTCCATTGAAACCCATTTTTAGAAAGATGACAGAACCTTGATTTCGAGGTTGCCTACATATGCTAGGCTAGAAGGAAATTAGGTCAGTGTAGTTCGTGAAAATTAGATAGATGAAAGTATCAAATATATTGGTCAAAAAGTTGCTTGTTGTTGCTTGTCACCATCTATTGTCTATAATTACAACATTAAAAAGTCCTAGAGAACTATGCTTCACTACATTCAAGGAGTTACAAGATCCCTACTTGATGTGTCTTCTTAGGTTTGTGTGTTGATCTTTGACTTGCTTTGTTCATCATTGTTAAGATGGATCTTGATGCCCTCTTGGCATATTGTGATTCATTTTCAAGTGCATGTGTTTGACATGAGTTGGAGATAGAAACTAAAAACTTAATGTCACAAAATGAAAACTCCGAACAGGTTTTGCTTTTTCTAGGAAAAGAGAAGATATGAGAATCTCAAACTAGGATGTATAACCCTACGAATAAAAGGGAGAATGAGGCATATTGCCTCGAGAGTTTCAACTGGGAAGTATTGTCCTTATGGATTGACATAAGATTGGGGCGTATTACCCAAAGTATGAATACGGTGCGTATTGCACATGAATCAAAGAATGGTGCATATTGCCCAAGATAAGCATATGGTGTGTATTGAGGAATAAAGGACTGGTATGTATTGAACATGAATTGAAAACTGGTGTGTATTACACATGAATGAAAGACCGGTGTGTATTGCACATGATTTTTCCAACTAGAAGATGTTTTCCTAATGTGGGAATGAGACCGGACGTATTGCTCGAAGTTTTCGAATTCAGAGGCAAAAAATACAAATAGCATGTGATGAAACACCAAAAAATGTGAAGACTTTTGAGAACTTCTTTTGTGATGTTTCATCTTTTTGACTTGTAATACTGCATTTTCTTTTGTCCTATTGTTGAGCAAAAGAAAGGAAAAAATTGTTAGTATAAAAGTTATAGTTGGTTTGCGCCCTTGGTGTTTTGATGACTTGACCATACTTTCGACCATTTTGTCAAATTCTAACTAAAATCCTTGGCTGAACCACTTTTCTAAAGCTTCCTCTTTGTTAATCAGAGACCTTAATCTTCTTGGTACTACTAAACGCCATGGTGCAATTGATTTCCTGGTGACCGAATATTCCTTTTGAAAATTTTCTCATGACTTAAGAGGCTTAATTGTATTCTTCACACACATTTTTTTTGGGTAAAGATTCCAGGTGTCTTTAGTCCTTGATCAATGCCATACCGACTCAAGTACTCAACGTTTCCTTTTTAGGAAACCGTCGTGAGCTTTGCAACCTCTTTGAAACAAGATTGTATCGAAAGAGACTAAAAAAATGTTAGATTTAAGAATATTAAAAGATTGAATCAAGACAAACTTATACTTAAAAGGGGGTATTCCTTTTATAGAAGAAGACAAAGAGAAGTTATCTAAAGGCATATATCGACTTTGAATGAGTCATGACATGCACTTTGTATTTGACTCTTGATGTGTTTGTGTTGTCTATTTCTCAAAGTCTGAACCATTTGTAATCTGAAATTGATTTATGTATCCTAGCAGCACTTCATGTAGAGGGGTTGAGAAGCGGTGCTCTTTCCACGTTATCTCCAATTAACCATTTTCATGTTGTTCTCTCTCATTATCTTAAGATGCTACTGAGATTTTTCACCAATAAGATCCTCTCTCTTGTAGCCTTATGGTGCCTGCAAAGGTTTTCACCGATAAGACTCTCTCTTTTTTTCTTTTTTTCTTATCTTTTTTGTCTTATGGTGCTAGCAATGGTTCACTTGTAAGTCTCTTTTTTTCTCTTGATGATCAATTGTCTACATAAAACATATTGAATCTGGTATTCTTAAAGAGTTAATTAGAAATTCAGTTGCCGAACAGAACCATAAACTACTCAACTACAATTTTGGAACTATTGTAACCAAATGAAAAAAATACCCCAGCTCTTATGAATAATAGAATATTAATTTTTTTGATGGTATGACCGAACCCAAAAGGGTTGCCAATGTATCATTTCACAATCAGGATGAACGTAGTTCAAAATTTCAAAGAGAGGACTTATTTTTATTGATTGATTTTCTTATTTCCTTGGAACAAGGGGCCTTCATCTTCCCAACCATAAAAAGCCAACCGTCGTTTGTCACTGTATGTTAAAATGCATTAGATGTAGTATTTTTGACTGTGTTTGTATTAATAATTATGCCTGTGATTTTTCTCTCCACATCAGTAAGGTGCAATGTTCCTTTGAACAACACTTCCTTGATAAGATATGGACCTTGCCAATTTGGAGAAAACGTTCCCTTGGCTTTTTTTTGGTACGGAAGAATGCATTTTAAGACAAGTTGGCCTACTTCAAAATATCTTGGATGCACCCTTTTGTTGTATACACGAGCCATACTTTGTTGATAAAGCTATCCAAAACAAATGCCCACCAATCTTTTTTCATCTATTAATGTCAGCTGATCTAATCGAGTTTTATCCCATTCAATATCCTCAATTTTAGCTTCCATAATTCAGAGAGATGGAATTTCAACTTTTGTTGGTGTTACCGCCTTGGTTTCATACACCAGTAAGTAAGGGGTTGCACCAATCAAAGTGTGTGTTGTCGTACAATATCCCAAATCTGTGAAAGGTAAATTTTCATGCCATTTTCTGGTGCCTTGAACCATCTTTCCGGCGATATTTTTAATGTTTTTGTTGGCCTCTTCCACAACTCCATTGGTTTTTGATCGGTATTGAGTAGAATTGTGATGCACAATTTTGAGTTGGTATATAGATTTGCAATGTTGTATGTGATGATAGTTCTTGGGATACCGAAGTGGAAAATGATGTTAGATTGAAAAAAATCCGCGACCACCTTCTTAGTAGATACTTTAAAAGTGACTCCCTCCACACATTTGGTGAAGCAATAAATTGCGACCAAAATGAATCGATGTCCTTTCGAAGCTTTTGTCTCAATTTGTCCGATGACATCCACTCCCAATACATCGAAGGGCCAAGGAGTGGCCATAGGGTGTAACTCTGAAGGATATGAATGAATGAAATTACCTTGACACTGATGATCTTTCTTCACAAAGCGAAAGCAATCCCATTCCATCATAAGCCATTAATACCCTACTAAAAGTATCTTTTATATCAAGGACATATCCATTCATGTGTGATCCACATATTTCAGCATGTATTTCATTCATGATTTTCTTGTCTTCTTCAGTATCCACACATCTCAACAAATTAAAATTTAGGGTTCGTTTATATTAAATTTTTCAAGCCCCGAGGCTACCCCCTGGACGTAAACACGAGACCTAGGATCATGGGTGACCCCAAGCTAACCCTGAGCTGGCATATCATAAGCAAATTGAATATATCTATGAAAAAGATAAACTAATGCGGAAGCTAAATCATGAAATAACTGAATGATGGGGAATACCCAATACTGGTTTGAATATATATAAAATTCTAAGAGTTTAGTGATACTAAACAATCACTCAAAAACTAACGCTGAATCTAAACTATGTCAGAAAAAACCTCTAACTGACTAGAGTTGCTGGGACATGTCCCAGCTAACCCTAGCAAAACTGAAACTGAAATGAAAGACTAAATCTGAAAACATGTCTATTATCCTCGAAGTATGAGGACTCACCACAAAAGCTATTGAATGTGGATCGGGAACCGATCTACGCGTGATCTGAATGCTGAGGACCTGAGCCTACATCATGAAAAGATGTAGCGCAGAGTATACGTCAGTACTTGGAAGGTACTGAGCATGCAGGATTGGATAAAGGCTGAACAAAACATATAAGCTGAACAAGCATAACTGAGCAATGACATAAACTGAACATGATGGAAATACTGAGATATATTAAAAAGAACTAAACAGAATACAATGACCAAGTACATAACATGTTGAGACTAAATACTGAAGTATAACTGAAAACCTGGTCAAATACACTAGAGTCTGACTGTAGGAGCTACTATTAACCAACATAAAACCACGTGAGCTAAACGTGAAGCCCGATGTATACGCCCCATCGAGAGGATCCAATATACCTTGCCAGGGGTATATAGGCATGACTGTTTGATGTATACGCCCCATCGAGAGGACCCAATATACCTTGTCAGGGGTATAAAGGCATAAATGGTGTGATCACTAAAGTTGATGCCCAACAGAAAGGACTTATAAACCTACGGGGGCATATAGTTCTGGGACTATGAGGGTAAACTGAAACCCTAGTCCACTCGGTGCTAAGCCTACTCCCCACTAAATATGTATATGATACATTATGACTGAAATACTAAATAGCTCAAAATACAGACATGCAAAATTTGAGAATGTAACAATTATATACTAATAATGTGACATTCGAAACTTGAGCATGTATATCTGTTTAACTGACCTAGAATTTGTAATTCATGAACTAACAGAATATACACAACTAGGGTTCTGAGTTTCATGCAAAGAACTAAGGAATGATTCAACGAAAATATGATAATCTGATAAGGAATACTGTAACAGCTAAATCACAATACAATTTAAGGTTTTAGAAACCCTAGATCTAAGCAAGATATAGGAATTAAGAATCTGACTGAATTATAGGGACCTAATGGGTTAAAGGAACCACCTAGTAAAATCCCACATACCTGGTGACGAAATTCACGGAGAAATTTTTCGATTTCGAGGTTGGAACTGAAGAAAACTTTCTGCGTGTTCTTGAGGGGTTGGTCGACTCTTTCTCCACTTTTTCTCTCTAAGTTCTGGTGAATTCTAGAGAATAATGGTTTAGGGTAAAATCTGACTAGAATAATAGGATAAAACTGACCAAAACGAAGTAGTTTAGGATAAAATAATTAGGAAAAGACCCTATTACCCCTAAACTAAAAGTCGACTGGCCCATCGATGAAGCTGACTGACAGGACGTAAGTCGACAGACGGTCCATCCTGTCAGTCGTCGTTTGGCTGTCAGAGGGCTGAAATATGGGGTCGGAAAACTAAAAGTCGACTGGCCCATCGACAGAGCTAACTGACGGGATATAAGTCGACTGACGGTCCATCCTATTAGTCGTCGTTTGGCTGTCAGAGGGCTGAATTCTAGGTTCTGAAACTAAAAGTCGATTGGCCCATCGACGTAGCGGACTGACGGGCCATGAGTCGACTGACGGTCCATAGGTGGCCTCCGTCGGTAGTACCTGCAACTTCTGAAAATGTGGAATATTCCTTTTCTCGAATCTGGGGTGTTACAAAATTTCCCGCTAAAAAGAAACCACTAGCCAGGCGCCTAATTGTTCTTTTCTAGCTTCCATTAGCATGTTCTGGATAGTTTTTGTCTGCAAGAAAGTGATTTATGTATCGGTACCATTGCTCACCATATTGTCCTACTTCAATTGTGTTAGAATAGTAGTGTTGGTCACGAACTTGAATTTCCAAAGGAGTGATGCAACTGTTACTAGGATATGGAAGCATTGAAGACAAAGTAGCCAGGGCATCAGTCAATTCATTATGAAACCTGGGTATATATCTAAACTCGATGAACTTAAACATTTTGCTGAGGTCTGCCACACATTGTTTGTATGGAAGAAGCTTAAGGTCTCTAATTTTCCATTCGCCATTCGCTTGCCGAATAAGCAAATCGAAATGTACCAACACAATCAATTCTTGTACTTCCAAATCTATTTTCATATTTAGACCCATGATTCATGCTTCGTCATTTGTTGTGTCATTTGTATATAAGAAACAATGTCGAGCTTTTGCAGGGTAATGCTCCCCTGTGGGCGATATGAGAATCGCCCCAGTCCTTGTGCCTTTTGTATTAACTGTTCCATCAAAGTATAATTTCCATCGTGAACACCTTGACATATTTAATTATTTTTGTATTTGTATTTTTATTTTTTTGTTTGTTAATGTTATTTTTTTATTGTCTTTCTATGTTAAAAAAAATGATTTGGCCCAAGGGCTCAATTTTGATTGAATTAGGCTAATTTGAATCCAATTCTAACAACCCAATCAATTTTAAATCTAGTCCAATAACTATGACTCAAATTTTAATCTCCACCATTCATATTTTTTTTTTCCAATGACTCTTGTTTGACCCTATCATAATACAAAACACCTCAAAAATCAGATTTTGGCCCTATTATTCTTTTAAGTTTTCCTCTCTCCCCTTTATTTACAACCAATACTGCAGAAGATCGAATACTAATCATCACTTTCTTTTTAGTTTTATAAAGTTCCGGTCATCTCCATTTTATATCCCTTACATAAACATGTAGCGCTCTTCAATGTCTATCTTTTCATATAAGTTTCATGCAAAACTTCATTGAATAATTTTACAGGGAGTTTTTTTTTTTTTTGCGACCTCCATTTACCCCAAAATCTATATCAATCTTCTCATCTTCTCATCCCCTATCAAATCCGTCACTATCACAATTTTTTCAATCTTAGAAGTTAATTTACTGCCGGATTATGACTAGTTTTGTTAGATTTTTTTTATAGATTTAGTTTGCTAGTTTGTTTGAATTATATTTTTAAAATTTTATATTTTATTTTATATCTTTTATTTATTTTATAGTGTTTGATCTTCAAAATATATTAGATGCTTGAATTTTGTGTCAGTGAGCTGATTTACTTTTTAATCTTAGGTCTTAATTATTAGAATCAAATGGGTTCTACATAATACGCCTATTTTTTAATTCTTAGATATTCCGTTTAGCTTTTATTCAATTAATGAATAAAATAAAATGAGACTCTTTAAAGGGAATTACAGTCTTTTTCAATTAATCTTCTCTTGGAAGAAGAAAAAAAAGAAAAAAATATAGTGGTCATCTTGGGTGGTACATTGGCATTACAAAGGGCCTTATGCACACATTGACTCTTAAATTTTCAAGAAAGAGGCGGGTGCTTCATCTTCTCCACCTATTTAACACCACCTTCTTCTTTCATTTGACAAAGCTATCAAACTGCAAAGACAATCTATCTACTATTGGTTTGCGGAATACCAACAAGGCTTCTCTCGGTGAGAATATCCACAAACATAACGAATTAATAATACCTAAGAAAAAAATTATTTCTTCAGTCTACTCGAGTAACCATGTATAGAAAGAATAGTTACCCCAATCTCCCTAGCCGCCTCAATTACATAACATCCATCTTTTCTCTTATGAGTCTCAGTCCACATTTTGCCTCGATCAATATTTTTTCCCTTTGACTTATGAAATTTTCAAATGGTAAAGCGTTGGTATAATGAATTAAGAACATACTTATCTAAGCACATCATATTAAACAACCATTTCAGCTCTTCTTACCGCAAAACTCTTCATATATCCAGTATGAGGAGTTTGGTTCTGTCGAATCGATATATTGATTCCTCTTGCAAAGTTTCTATAGGTTAAAGAAGAACAATATGAATAATTAAATTTAGGGAACAATTAACTGTAGATTTCGAGTGTGTACACTGAGTCGTCAAGAGTACTACAATTCTCTCTCTTTTTTCCTTCTAGTCTCAACAGAGGAAAATTAGAATGACCTTTCTTTTAAATCTTTACACAATTTCAACCGTCCAGAAATTCTTGTGTTATAGAGTTTTTCACAACATATTTTTGTACAAATTTGAATCTCATTTCTATCGCCAAATATTTTAACTCTAAGTATATGATGACAAAAATACCATCCGGTTCTAGTTGTCCTTCGAAAGTCTTGTATTAAATATGTTTCATCATCAGTCACGAGAGTCTTGTATTGGAATTTGTAATGAAAAGCTCTAAGGGGATAAAGAATAGTTGTATGTAAGTAAGAACCTATGAAGCCTAATACTTGACTTGCAACTTCAACTTCATCACCAATTTGATATATTGTTGTTTGTTGTCCCTTATATGCTATTTCTTTTATTCCATCTGAGATAAAATCAATTCTTAATTGGTGATTTTCCTCTGCCACTGAAAAAAGTGAGCAATTTTGAACACAATTTCCTTGCATGCAATTGTGTTCGGTCACAAATATAAATTGGAGTTGGTTTTCACTTTCTATGAGTTAAATGAAATGAAAAAAAAAGTAGAAATAATTTTTGTTGTTTTTCAAATATTTGAAAAATTATGAAATTTAATTTGAACGTTATAAAAGAAAAAAATTATTTTACATGTTAAAAGAACGCGTCAAAATTGCTCACTTTTTTCAATGGAAGAGGAAAATCACCAATTAAGAATTGATTTTATCTCAAATGAAATAAGAGAAATAGCATATAAGGGACAACAAACAACAATATATCAAATTGGTGATGAAGTTGAAGTTGCAAGTCCAGTATTAGGCTTCATAGGTTCTTACTTACATGCAACTATTCTTTATCCCCTTGGTGCTTTTCATTACAAAGTCCAATACAAGACTCTCGTGACTGATGATGAAACATAATCAAAACAATATTCAAATAAAAAAATATACTATAATAGACATTAATAATCAGATAATATAATTTCAACCAAACAAATAAGAATATTACAAGTTACTGCATTAGAAGAGAAATTAGTATAAATAAGGCAGGTAGATAAGAACTTGAAACATAAAACAAAAGAATATATATTTTAAAAAATCATATAGTAATCAGATTGTAGTAACTAAGAAATTTATGTTGTAACTAACATAAATTGCATCAACGATTTCTTACATTGGGAAATATTACTATTACTGATTTACTTTTAATTAAATTTCTAACCTTCATCCAAAAATATGAAGGCTTGACAAAGTACATCCCCTAAGTAAGCCCAAGATAAACTGATACTACTTGTTATTTGCTATTTATGTAACCCTTCATAGATTATGCTCAGACCATTTGTTCTTTTCTTGTTTCTCCCAATTTTTTAACCTATATCTCCTACTTTATCTTATACGGAACTTGAAACTCTCATTTTAGGTGGTTTCAGCCATAATTAATCTAGTACTATTTTCCGAATTATATTCATAATTTAAATTTAATGAGTTCATATTAAAGTTCTTAATATTGAATACATTATACTTCTGAATTATGTGTAATGTATTGATATTAAAGGTTTTTTCTCTTGCTAGATTAGTGTAGTGCATGAGATAAGACTAAGAGCCTATTTGTATAAGATTATATCTCTTTTCTTATAAGCCAAAAAAATCACAAGTTATGAATAAGTGCTTAAAAATATTTCCTTATTTAAGCTAACACTATAAAAATACTTAAAATCTATTCCAGAATTCAAAGTACATTATGGTCTAACTTTATATGGATAATGTATTGTAGGAAGCAAATACATGCCCTTGTTCAATGGAAAGGAAGTTCCCATATTTGGAAACACGTGCTGGTGAATGGGGGGTGGGGGTTACTATAACATCACATATGGTGGGAATCTAGAGGAGACACTTCTACTATATGGTATCATAACTCGTATAATCTGGATCTTTGCATTTACATGCATTTGAGGTGCAGACTTGTCATCCCATCAAATACTTTGGTGAGTTTCTAAAGGAGGAAGGGACATGGAACTATCCAACAATGGGAGAGCTTGTTCTTGAGTATGTTGTACATGTCCAATCTTACTTGCATCTTGCATACCTCTCTAATCAAGGTGATGAATCTTGGTGGACTGAAATTAATAATGGTAAGTTTATTGTTAAATCAGTTTGGGAGCTATTGAGTTACAAAAAAGAGAAGGTTAAAGACATGGTGAGATTGTGGATAAAAGGGATTTCTTTTGAAATCCCCTTTCTTGCTCGGAGAATTTGGTTCAGAAAGATCCCTATGGCTTCTCTAGTGCATAGATGGAACTCTGATAATTCTTGGAATTGTAGACGTTGTATAATTTTGGAAGAAGATACTATGGAACATCTTTTTCTGATATGTTAACATGTTATAAGAATTTGGAGCCACTTAATTAGCGCTATCGGAATTGTGGTCCCTATTCTCAACTTGAAGCAGTCCATAAGGTTGTTGTGGGCAGTAGAAGGCAATTATAGAGTGAAGGTAGTTTTCCAAGCTATTCTTAAATTATTTTTTTGTTTCTGTGGAAGCGGATGAATACTATTAGTCATGGAGGTTCCTTTTCAGAATTTAGAGTGCTATGGGGTATTAATGATACAATTTTAAAATTCATTCTCGTTAGATTGAAAGGGAAATGTAGCAGCAACTCTTAGCCTCTTATTCTTTCAGAATCGAAATAGTACAAACCTAAATTCTCTTTTATAATTGTTAGATGGAACCCTCAACCTCCTAATTTACGGAAGTGCAACATTGATTGGGCATCTAAAGAAAATTATGATCCTAGTTCAGCAGTCTTTTGTATCAGAGATCATAGTGGTAATCAGGTAGTAGCTAAAGGTTTCAGAATTCTGATACGACCAACATAGTAGCAGAAGCTAGAGCTATAAGGGAGAGTCTTAATTACTGCATTGAGCATGAAAGTGCTAATATCATTATTCAGACTGACTCTTTAGTTATGGTGCATATTTTAGAGGGAGTGTGGAAAGTGTCATGGAGTGTGGCATAGGATATTAGTATCATCAGGAGATTGAGAATAGATATTTCGCAAGAGTAAACATTCCCCTAGAAAAGGAAATACGCTTGTAGATTTTTTTACTAATTTAGATTTATCTTTTGCAGGTGATTTTTAGATTAACCAATTTCAACAAATTCACAGCGCAGAAAAGAGGATACTTAATCTAGCCAAATATGGTACACCATACATAAGGAGGCATCTACACAATTAACAGAGCAAATAGTGGTATATGTATCATAGTCCATGATCCATTACTGATTACATGTAAGTTCAATCTGCTATGGTAAAATTTTGCATTATGATAAGCTAAAGTTTAAAGTAAATTCAATAGATTTGTGTACTTACACCTGGTGAGAGCTTGGGGTTTCCATTAGTACCAAATCAAATTTTAGTTTCGGCTAAAAATCACCATAAAAAAGGTGGATCTGTAGAAACCTACAATAGGATGCAGCATAAATTCTCTCTGATTTCATTGTGGTAGAATCGTCCAAATAATGGCTTAAATAATGGTATTAATTCTGAATGGGGTTCAATCCATTGAGACTTTGTAGGGAGATAAAACTACAATGAGATAGAGCTGAAACATAGAGCCTTGATTTTGGCCATAACATTTGTGGATAGTGGATCTGCACATTTTGAAGGCTAGAGTTAAGCTTAAACGCAATAGTAGAACTTGTTTTACATGACGAGTTACATTTACACCAAGATCTGCACTTACTAGTAGTAGATCTAACCGAGGGATTCACAACTCCCATGATGATTGGTTTCAGAGACAAACAAGGTATAGTGATGAGATGAAGAACTAACCTTAGAGTTTCGATTGGTTCAAATGAGTAAAGACGAGAGCGATTCCATCACTGTGTCATCGCCTGAAAACCATAAGAGGATATGCATTAAAACTCTTTTAACATTGGAGGGCAAGAATTAAAGATCTCACTTTGATTGTAGATAGAATTAAAGATCTCACCTTGATTGTAGCTTGAATATTCACAACAATGGAAGTGTATGAATATTGGGATTTTAGAGGAGCGTAAAAGGAAGTAGCTGGAAGCTTCCAACTGTTCGTGTTCTCACTTTTCTAATATACTTTTTGTTTTTATTATTTCTATCAGATATTTTGTACCCTTTGCTTATGCTTATGCTTCTGTTTCTGGACCGAATCACTTTTGGGCTCGGTTATTTGTAAATATTCTCTTTGTTTTATGAATAAATGGGCCTCGCCCGATTAAAAAGTGACTTAGTTTTTTTAAAGTAAGTCAATTCAAATAGGATCTTAAATGAAAGTACTTTCTTCATTAGAAGATGAGATACCATCAACATTAATTAGGGTAACGTCTCTCACTTATGTTTTTAGTTTTTAATTACCTTTCTTGATTTAAACACCATATATAGTTAAGGATTGGTTGATAGTTGATATCCTCCTGTCAGAAATTAAGAGAACAGTTGGCCAAAATTGTGAACCTAGCATACACATTTATGTCAAACTGATTTTAACTAGTATAAAACTATGACAATTTCAGAAAGTGCACGTTTTATTTCAAATTTTAAGGCTAGTGTGTAAGCAAAACATAATGCACATCAGGATATCAAATACATTAATATTACAAATATTTCTATTATTTAATAATATACCTGAAGCATGAATCACAAAACTGGTTTTTTTACCACCATGCCTTGCCAGCTTATGTTACCACAATCATCAATGATGGAAAAGGTGCAAAATATGTTGTAACCCTAATAGAAGGTTGGAGAACCAATTTTTAGAGGTTAATTAAGACTTTATCTGCTACGCCAATCAAATAATCGGTATACGAATGAGATCTATTCTTTATTAAATATTATTTATGGGCTTTACATTAATTGGGCAACAAATAAAATAATAAGTTACATTCTCCCACATGGCCCAATAACCACATAATTATAATATATTTAGTTGCACGTATAGTAAATTTTTTCTATAATGTTTATCATACATACCACAATATGAATGTAACACCCCGGAAGTTGGAAAGTTGAAAGGAAAAGGAGAATACATACTTTTGGCACTGAAGTAGGTTCTACAAGTCCAACCTACGAACCGTAGGAATTTCTACAAGTCGTAGGAAGGGATTCGTTGACTTGAAGATGAGTTTTTGAAATTTCAGTTTCTGAAGTTTGAACTACGAATGAGCAGGTGGAATCGGAAGAAGGTTGACGAGTCGTAGGTGGGTTCCGTAGGAAGGTTCCAGACTCAATGAAATTTTTAAACTGAAAGTTGATTTTTTATAGATGGGTTCTATAGACCATAGGAATTTAGACGGACAGTAGAAAGGTCGTGGAAAGTAAGGTGAATTTTGGATTTCTGAAGTTGGTACTTTGGTTGACTAGTGCATACCATAGAAAGTTCTACGGACCGTAGGTCCAAACCATAGGAACCATCCGATAGTTATTTTTAAGGGTACTTGGCTTTTTCCTATGCATTAAATGTCTATACTATGTCGTTTTACCCCTATTTCTAAGTCATATAACTATCCTTCTACCCCTAAAACTACATAACTCTCTCATTCACTCAAATTCCTAATTCATATCCACATTCATCTTCCTCAACTCTCTCTCTCAAGTTCACGGAAGAAGAAGCTAGAGTTTTCAAATCAAGTCTCATTTTTCACCATTGCTTTTGGGCTTTGATTCTCAAGGTATGTAGGGTATCATCGATGGGTTTCATTCACCCATTGAGTCCCAAAGGTTTCTCAATTCTCCAAGTTTAATTTCATCAATTTGATTAGGTTTTCATTCAATTCCTCATGGGTTCTAGTTGTCTTGATTCAATTATTTGATTTGATCTTATTATTATGGTATTGATTCAATTACATGTTTTCTAGTTGATATCATATGAACCCATGCATTGATCATGATTATTGACTATGAACTCTCAAAGAAATGAAATTATGAAGAAACTATGAATCTATAAATGATGTTTTCACGAAGGTTATGCATGATTTATGAAAAGAAAGGTTTTATGATATAGGTTACTTTAAGATAAGCATCTATGAAATTGTGAAAAGATTGTCACATATTACAGAATCATGATTGGTGAAAGATTTTCTCACACATTCTTGATTTAAGATTTAATGAGCTACTCTATGATATTTTAATCTTGGATTAGTAACTTAATTGTTCTCTTCCGTGTATGATATGATGATTATGAAATTGACTATTTCGTTGGGATTTAACTTAGCACCGAGAGAACTTTGAGGTGGAGGCTCAAATAGGATAGTTTCTAGTAGCAACCTCTAATTTCAAACTACGTGCCCCCGTAGGATTTTCTTAAATGACATAGCTAGTGGATCCACAAATAGCATATGAATCATGATATGGATTTATGCCTTGGCAAGTAGACTCTCCCTTCTCAGTGTGGGAATTACATTGGATTCTATGTTATAGCTCGCATGGTATATTGCTGGTTAAAGCTAATATCCCACAAAGTGAACTAAAGTTACTTCAAAGGTTTTATTTCCTTATGATTTTAAGATGCATTGACCATGTTCATGATTTACGATTCTTCTTTAAATGATTTCACTATGTTTAGCTTTGTTAGGCATAACATGTCTTTGATTATGTCCCCTTATGATCATGTTTTACATTTTTATGCATACCCCTCATACTTAGTACATTCCATGTACTAATGTGTACATGTTCCTACATTGTCTAACTAATGTAAGGTCTGATGATCTTTCGCGCCCCGTTCGTTGCTACTGGATTGCTTAGTAGATTGAAGACTTGGTGAGTCCTCATGTTCCAAGGACCATGTCACCTTTATTGCTTTCATATGTTTTCAGTTTCCATATGTTGTACGTGGTGTACGGGTTACATTCTGACCACTTCTTTTGATGTATTAGAATGTCTTGTCAAGACTATGAGTAGATTTCCGCTTTTTATGTCAAACTTTCCTATTCTATGAGATTTTTTTATTTTTATCTATTATATTGTGTTGTATGCATGTCAAGTGACTTGTGTAGGGCCTCTTGGGGTCTAATACACCATGTCATGTTCAGGGTGTACTTTGAGTCGTGACAATAATCTACAATAATGTCTTATAGACTTATCATTGAAGAGCATAGAATTGCAATAACGTCTTTATGATAGGATTGGTATTAATAGATTCTTACATTTTCAAGTATTATGATGATGATATGACTATGCTTATTTATATTGGAAGCTTAGTTAGCACTGAAAAGACTTTGTGATGGAGGTTCTCCCGTTAATTGTGGTCAGGTCTCTAGTAGCAATTCCTTTTTCCCATAACTACCTGCCCTGTAGGACTTTGTCCCAAATGGACATAGCTAGTGGATCCATTTGAGCATGGTCCTTACCTTGGCAAGTAGGACAATCTCTTTTCGCTATGGAAAAGACATCATATTACATGTTATAGGTCACATGGTCTATGTCGGTTAATGGTAAACATCCCACAAAATATTATGGTTTTCTCAAGAGAGTTTATGATTTCCTGAAAGATTATGATTTAAGTTTATGTTATGACGTTCCAATGTTGAATTGACCTTGTCTCATGATTTATGATTTTTCTTATCAAAATTTGATATGTTTTACTTGGTCATGCATCATAATGTTTACAAGACTTAGCATGTTTCACGTTTATGTTTATGAATATATCCCATATTCAGTACATTGAAAGTACTGATGCATATATCTCTTATGCCTATATTATTTCATAATATAAGGACCGACGTTCCTCCATCGGGTCGTGGCTAGTTGGATTGATCAGCTGCTTACAGAGATTTGGTGAGTCCTCATGGTTCGGGGACCTTGCTCCCAGATGTCTTTTATTGCTTTCAGTCATTACAGTTTTCAGACTTATTTCGTGAGCTAGGGCTTGTCCTAGCCACACTAATGCTATAGAGGCTTGTTGTCAGACTTAGTATGATTCCGCATTTACAGTCTTTGTACTCTGATTTTTGTATCATGTTGAGAGGAAGTAGAGGGACTTATATTCTTCTTTGTATCTTTATTTCTATTATGTTTATCTTAGTGTCATGCCTATATCAAGTGGCTTGTTTACGGTCTCTCTGGATCTTATTCATCATGTCATGTCTAGGTTGTAGTTTGGATCATGCACAAGGAATGTTTGCATATAAGAGAACTAGGGTCTAACCCAACCACCACCACAACCACCACCTCCTCTTGCCAAATTAGCATTAAAATATAACATTATTTATGAATTTGAGTCTAATGAGTTGTTAGAATACCAACTCATCAAACCCCCCAAACTTAAACTATTTCTTGTCGCACTTTTGAAGCACAACACTTGGATAATTCTTCATTCCAGAATGATTTCAAAAAATCTCAAGTCGATGACATCCACTTTTAAGGTTTGCCCAAGAATTCACACGAATTTGTCACATTTATGCAGCTTAATTATAATAGAGACATCATAATTCAAATGAATGATGTAATGTCACTCACACAAGTGAGACTCCCGCACACACATATGAATGACAATTGAAGGGATTATAGATCATGAAAAACACTCACTCTCAATGAATTCAAGTATACATACATTGAACCATACACTTGCCCTGTATATAAATCACCACTAATATATATTGACAATGCTCAAAATCCCAAGAACTTGTGGGTTTAACTTAGGCTTGGGAAAAAGGTATGGTATCATTTGGTTAAGTGACTAAGATGTATCCCTAATGCTTTCACTTTTCTTTTGAGCACTCCCCTCAAATTTTCAATTCACTTCAACCTTATTTCTCCCTTTTCATGATGTCCACTAATTTCAAACACCCATTCTTCTTTTTACTTAAGGAATGTCCTAACTATGAGCTAGCACCAACATTTTGTTTTCCTTCTTAATATTCTTTCATCTATGAATTCACTTAAGCACTTCTCATTTTGAATCTTATGGCGCTCTATGTTTTTAGCTCATTTCTCTTTGTTCTTTTGGTGCATAAAACCCCCAAACCGAGGCTCTTGTCTACATCACAACTAATTCAATTTTTCCTCTCCCAAACGTAGGATTTTAGCTTACATCACAAATTATTAGCATTTAGGGAGACATGAGGGTACAAAAAATAGAGGAGCATAATATTTCAAGGTCTTCATCATTGCCTCACAAATAGTTAGCTAATATGCAACATGGTGGCCAACAACATTCAGTTCAAGCTCAAATGGGCTGACAAATATGGCATCAATTTGGGAATTTTTTTTAGTAGAGTGGCTTGTCAAAATGGAAATAGGTTCACCTTTCAAGCCAAGCCACATATAGAATTTTTCCTTGAAATACATTTTGGGGCAAGTTCTAGACAACATGTATATACAAGCATGAATCAAAGCCTTACCACACAAGGCATCACAACCCAACAAATTTTCAAGTTAGTCTCCAAATCAATTAAACATAATGACTTTTGACTAACAACAACGGAAGAGTTTTATCCCTACTTGTAAATCACAAACCCAATTAAAGAATGTAGGTTTCATGACAAGAGATTGCTTCCAATTCACTTTTCCCATTTTGAAATTATTTTCAACCATCTGTTGCCAATCAACAAACAAAATAGTGGTCCCTCTTGCAAGATGTGTGACACAAGACTCAATTTAAAACTAAGACTTGACACTTTCTTAAGAAAGTCACCTCTCAATCTATTAGAAGGAAATGCCAACTTGGTTCAACACAAAAAGACTCAAAGAAAAGAATAGGATCAAGAAAATTTTGCTCCTTGGGAAAGAATTCTGGCATAAAGGAAACCCTTGGAATTTATTTAACAAACTACTATTCACAAAAGGATGAGGCCTATTGAAGGAACATAAGAGTGATTATCAAGCATGGGTAGTAATACAATAGGGAATGTAAGATCAACCTGGCTAAAATTCATCACAAAAAAAAGCATGCCCGGTAAGGCATAGTTCATCATTCTACACGACTCCAACAAGGACATTTAAACCATTCCTCACAAATGTAGAGGACATAATAAAAATGAAAATTATCCATCACTTCGGCATCAAAGCCACACATCAAAAAGAACAATAAGAATGAAATGACCAAATAAACACCCCAACTAAAAATAAGCATTGTCCCTAATATTATCGTAATAAAGTCAAAAGGGGAAAGCACTTTCTGAATAACTCCTCCTCATTATCTTCATCCTCATCATCACCTTCCTGATCCAAGTCATCATAGGCTATGTTGAACCTTTTTTCCGGCATTAAGGTTCGGTTGGTTTTGAAAGAGTATATCTCATGTTTATTCCCTCAATGCAAAATCAGATGCGCTCGACCTTATTGGCTGTGTTTGGAGAGATTTTTCTGTGTTCTTACTCTTTATTTTTCCCTTGGAAGAGGAGGGCTTTTGGTTATGCTTTCTCGATTGGCCCTTTGTTGAAGTTAATTTATGCAAGAGAAGTTGTGTTGACACACGAAACAGTACATATTTTTGGTATTTCCATTTATGAAAAACAGATAAAACTAAAAAAAGTTAACAAAAGAAAAGGAATATGAATGAAAGAAGAATTTAAGATTTGTGCTCACAGTGAGAGTGACATTAGATCGAAGGATCGCAGATGTGAAATTACACATTGTTAGTGCAAATGCTACTACAAACAGTATCCTGGTAAATATATGTGTGAACCGGCATATCATCGGTATCTCACCAATGGAGACCTACAAGTCACAAGTGAAACACAAGTTGAGGTTAGTAAATATTTTAAATTTCACTCTTAATTGGTGTTGCACCTGCGAAATGCTGGACAACCATTGTGAACCGCCAATGATTCACATGTGCCACTATTACCAAAAATGGTCCAATTTTAGCTCAAGCTTTCATCAATCACGTCTAATGGGTACTCAGACTTCCATGAAGGATTCACATAACAATTTCAAACAAACCTTGACCATTTTTATGGAGAAGGATGTTACCCCATCTATCATTGGAACTCATCAAGCATACAAGAAAGCAATTTAGCAATTAAGCATCTCTCATCCTCAATTTCATCCTCGCCACAAGATTATAATCACTCAAATCAATTTAACAACAATCATGAGTGCTACTCATTCATAATTTTCAGTCCAAAGCTCAAATATTTAAATAATGATAGTTATTTTACCCTTGCAGTTTACTTCACCCAATCCATTATAGTGGAATGAGTAGTATCATTCAAGTTCCTGAGTTCTGGAGTTGTTGAGTTCCGATTATTGAGTCCTATGTATGGTGAATGAAAACCTTGAATTAAGTCGTTCACGTCCATAATTCGGCATGAACCCTATTTTGAGAAGTATTTTACAATTTTTTCTAAAGTTGTTTTAAGACTTTAGCAGTTGAGTTTGAGAAAGATTAGAGTTGAGTTCTTTTTCTTTAAAATAATATATGGGAACTAAGTATTCCCAGAGTAAATATTTTCACATTTAAGACGATAGGAAACACTGATTTCCTAAAGAGTTTTGAGTACTATCTTTTTTAAGAGAAAGATTTTTGAGTAATAATCTAAAACCACAGAAAGAGTTATGTTTTTAAACATATGAACTAGTTATATTTTGGGAGTAGTATTGAGCACCGATATGGGGGAGTGTTCAGAAAACTCACAGCCCCCATAAACCATGTAGCCAACGTGGGTAGAAAGGGTCATACTTTTTAGATGATTCCTTAATACTTTTTAGCATAGACTAGTGGATCCACTTAGTAGTAGGTTCTATACCCCGGCAAAGTATAGGATGGCTCTGGCAGTGTGGGTTAGACGATGTATCATCACATAGCTCATAGTGATGGTTGTCGGTTAGAGAAACTCCCACAGAGATATTTTGTATTCTTATATACAAAGATTTATATTGTATTTTTATATGGAAACTGAGTTATTATTGTATTCTTCAATACATTGAGTTGATATCTACAGTTTTAAAAGCTTTCCATATATTGCATCTTTTATTGTTGCTTTGTATTGAGTTTAGTATCCAGAGTTGAGTATCTAGAGTTGAGTATACAGAGTTGAGTATCTTATTGTTGAGTTGAGCCCTATTTCTCATTATTCAGTTGAGCCTTATTTCACTGAGTTGAATATCTTATCATTGAGCTGAGCCTTATTATCTCTGAGTTGAGTTGGGTTGAGTTAAGTTGAGTGAGTTGAGAAGAGGTAAGTATATTCTTTTCCATCAGTTCAAACTTATGTTTATGCTTTAGAATTCTCCTTACATGCTCGTACATTCCATGTACTGAGTCATTTGTCTTGCATCATTTCATGATGCAGATACAGGTATTCAGGATCATCAACAGGCGTTTCGTTGAGGTCATGGGATATTCCAGCCAGCTTTGGTGAGCCTTCTTACATTCCAGAGGAATTCACCTTTATCTTACAGTTAGTAGTTTTGAGATTTCGTGGGTCTTGTACCGATATCCTTCTGTAATAGTAGAGGCTTCATAGATAGACAAAGTTGAGTAGTTTTCAGTATGTATCTTCTTTGAGTTGTTTTTTTACAAACTCCTAGTTTATCTATTAAGTATTGTTCAGATTATTTTAAAGTTGAGTATTTGAATTTAATTCAGTTTTTGAGATTTTGTATGCTTGAGTTAGTATTCCACTTGTAGTCAGCCAGGATGAGGGTTCGCTTGGGGACCAACAATAGTTCTTGAGTGCCGGCCATGTCCTGGGTGTAGACTCGGGTCGTGACAAAAATAATGGACAAATGCACTCCATGGAACCTTACCATTTTCCTAACATAAAGCTTGGAATAATCCTCCAATGAGAATGAAGTCTTAACGGGGAGGAAGTGAGATGATTTCGTCATTCGGTCCACAATGACCCAAATCAAATCAAATTGTCGACAGGCGGGGGTAAACCCGTAATGAAATCCATGTTCAAATCTTCCCACTTCTATGTTAGAATACTAATGTTTTGAGCCAAATCTCGCAATATCTTTCTTCATCACATTCCATTAATAGACCTCTTACAAATCATGACACATCTTGGTGGATCCTAGTGAATAGAATATCGAGAACTGTGAGCATTCGTCAGAATATGATTCCTCAACTCATCAACATTTGGAACACATAATCGACCTTGATTACCGAAGGACACCATTTCCCCCTTTGGATAAATTCTCAATCCAACCCGAAGAGCACAAATCCTTCCTCTGAAACTACCTACATCAAGAGTGGTATCTTGGGTCTCCGAAGAGACTACCTTATTCCTTAGATTATTCAAGTTCTAGTCCTCAAACTACTTAGACTTTATTTCATCTATATAGGTTGGCTTCACCTCAATACAGGGTAACACCCCACCCTTCTCGGAGATACTCCACCGTATAAACTTAGAATCTAGAGCGCAAATTTCTCTAGACAAAGGTCCCTTAGACACAACCCAAGCAAGACAAACTGCCCTTACTAACCTTATTTTGGCTCAATCCATCTGCCACCTACCTCGAATCAAGCCTCTTAGAAACTCTAAAGAACCCTAACTTTCCCCTTATTGAATGTTTTGGCTTGTTCTTAGTCTAAAACAATAAATGCATCCAACGATCAATCAAAATTGGCCTAATATACCCATATTATAACCAAATTCTAAACCCAAGCAAATTCGTGATCATTTAATCCAACCTAGGACTTTTCCCACCATTAATCAAGTAAAACTCTCCTCTAGAGTAATATCCTAGATTCTAAGGATTAAGAATCAAATTAAAAGATAGGGGAGTTATGAGTTTACCTTTACCGACAAATTTGGTGAAAATTGAGTAGAACCTGTCCTAATTTTCCCTTTTCAAACTCAAGACCAATGATGCAAAAGATAGAAGGTTATGTGACTTTTTCTACATAAATTCCGCTTACCCCTCTATATCAGCCCAGCCCGCTATATGGTTGTCTTTTCGGTGTGAAGCGCGCCACATCTATCATTACGAGGCTATGAGATTTAGGAATATTTCACTATCTTCTTACTCTTGTTCGTGCGATAGAGCTCAACTCTATAAAAGTTTCTTCTAACTCGTGCTTATGCGTGGCTATGTTTGAGGATTCTTTCTTGGGGAGTTTCTTTCACCCAGAGCTAAATGAAGTTAAGGTGAGAGAGTTCCTAAATCTAAAACAGGAAGCGATGAGTGTGTAGGAGGACAGTTTCAAGTTCACTCAGTTATCTTTAGAGTTCGTAGTTAAATATTATAAGTTTTATCTATAAAATTTTAGATTTAATTATGACATTCATTTTCTTAACTAATAGTATAAATAATTGGTGACAAAGATTTTATTGTCTCTAATCAATCTGTGATTTAGTAACAGTAAAAAAATTGTAACAAAATATTTAAGGTGTTAAATAGCGACGACTTCAAATTTGTAGTGAATAATTCAACTATTTGCTACAAAAAAAATTCATAGCTAAATGCAATATTTTTTTGGCTACAATTGTTCATAATAACAAGTGACAACTTACAAAAAGAATAATACAAGTGCTTCATAATAAATAGACAGAGTCCATTTGTTAATTGGAGAGGGAAAATCTTAAAACCAATGAATTCAGTCGATTTTGTAAAAATGAAAAAGTTCGATTCATCAATTTTCTTAAATTACACAATTATAAAATGCATCATTTGAAAAATACAATCCAGGTTATAAATACCGTGAGTGGTGTATGGTTCTACCACTAGATCCCTAATATTTGTTGGTTTAACACTTTGTTTTTTATTGGATACACTTTCATCGATAAAGACTATAGAAAAATAATTTCTCAAGTCTTGGTGCTAATTTTGTGCGTGTCTATTGATTTGTGATTGGTAAAATGCATAGACTAAGTCGATCTATTTGCTTCTGTCTAAAAATATGTATATATTTAATAGTAACTCCACATACGTATGTAGAGCAACTATACAGAGATAACATCGACTTACAAACTTAGAATTTGCAAAGGTGCGAAATATTTCATGAATTTCTATTAACTTTTTCCATCAGTGTGAAAATCGAAATAAACTAAAAAATGAAAACACAAATGAAAGAAATGAACCAACTAGGATTTCAAATATATTATGATGAAGTACTATAGTTATGGGTATCGATGTTTTTTTTTCAAACAATTAATTTACTGATCGAATTGAACCGATTATTCAGTTTTTTTTAATAAAATCAAAAGTTTAATATAATTGTACTAATTTTTTTAAAAAAAATTTAAGAATAAATAAAACGGAGATGGGCCTAGAATGCCCCTCAACTATTTGAATTGGTACAAAACTACCCTCCATCCACCTTTGGGCCCTGAAATACCCCTGACGTCAACCTTTTGGCTCAAAAATACCCTGATGTCTAACGGATTATACTCATAAGGTGGATGGAGGGCAATATTGTACCCATAATTTAAGGGCATTTTAGGCCATTTCCATTAAAATAATTTGAAATTGTTTAATATATAAGCTCACATGATCGACTTGATTTTAAATTTCATAGTAAATTAAAAATAAAAGAAAAGGTTAGGTATCTACTGTCTACACTCCCCCCTCTCACCGCCACCCCTTCACTTCCTATCTCTTTCATTTTTTTTAAATTTTGGATCGTGTCCACCATTTTAAATTTTATAGTTTTTCAATTAAGGACAAACAATAGATTAAAAAAAAAGGAAAATAACGATGCATTCTTATAGAAATAATTAGTTCAATAAAAATGACTTAATTAAGCAAGTATGTACGAATATTTCATTTTTCTTTTGTGTGTACCCAAAATTCAAAATAAAAGAATTAAAATAATCATTTCTCTTATCCACACCCTCATCCCACCATAACAATAATAAAAATTAAAAGAATATAAACAAGTGAGTTCATTTCAAGTTTGAGTCTCGGATATCCTAATTAAGAATAAGAGATTAAAAAAAGGAATAAAAAGAGAAAATGAAAAAGACATTTGGATAATTGATAGAAAATTTTATATTAATAAAAATAATATAATTTTTAGATAGACAATCAGTCGGGGTGATTATGAATTTTAGTTGGATCCCCATTTATGAGTTGGGTTACGTTATAATAAATTGGGGGTTTCATTTAAAATAGGAGCCAATAGGAAAATATCATGAAATTAATTGTTTTTTTCAATATTATTTTCAAGTGTATCGGGTCAAAATTTGAATCATATGTGGTTTTATTAAAAAAAACTAAAAATATGATTTTTATTATTTATTTGAGAAGGGTTTAAATTTGGACCAATCACATTAGACAACATATTAAATAAATATTTTATAATTTTACTTAAAGGGAGCTATTAAAAATAAGGGCAAATATGAGTCAAAGGATTAACATCGGGAATATTTTTGAGTTAAAAGGTGGATGTCAGGGGTATTTTAAGGCCGAAAAGTGGATGGAGGGTAATTTTGTACCAATTCAAATACTTGAGGGGAATTTTAGGCCCTTTTCCATAAATAAAATGACAGAATCGTACTAAATATATTTAATGATATTTGAAAAAATATACAATTTAATTAAAATATAATCTACATTTGAATAAATTGTGGGAGGTCCTCATAAAGTTTTTTTGGAAAATATTTTTGGATGCTTTGGGGCGCCAGATCCATATGGTAATACACACGAAAAATCATGGAATTTGGGTAATTCCTTAAAAAAGGGACTATAAATGTGGAAATGAGCGTTAAAAAAATTGTGTAAGTATAAGCGGTGGTTCCCCAACTCATTACAGAGGTCCTCATAGGTTGCTCTGGGGCGCCAGATCCATAGGCTAATACACAAGAAAACTAAAGGAATTTGGGTAATTCCTAAAGAAGGGCCTGTAAATTCAGAAATGAACGATAAAAAAATGGTGTGAGTATATACGTGGTGGTTCCCTAAGTAATTACAGAGGTCCTCATGAATCTTTTTCGGAATTTTTTTTGGATGCTCCGGGGTGCTAGATCCATGGGTAATACACACGAAAAATCAAGAAATTTGGGTAATTCCTAAAAAAGGGTCTGTAAATGGTGTGAGTATACGTGGTTATTTCCAAACTCGTTACGGAGGTCCTCTTAAAGTTTTTTCGGAAAAATATTTTTGGTGCTCCGAGGCGCTAGATCAATGGGCTAATACACACGAAAAATCGAGGATGTTGGGTAATTCCTAAAAAAAGTATTGTAAATGCAGAAATGGGCGTTAAAAAATAGTGTGAGTATATGTGGTGGTTCCCGAACTCATTACAGAGGTCCTCATTAAGTTTTTTTGGTAAAAAAATTTAGGAGATCCACGGCGCTAGATCCAAGGGCTAATACACACGAAAATTGAGGATTTGGGTAATTCCTAAAAAAGGGCATGTAAATGCGGAAATGGGTGTTAAAAAAATGGTGTGAGTATATGTAGTGGTTCCCTAACTCAATACAGAGGTCCTCATAAAGTTTTTTCGGAAAACAATCCGGGTGCTTTGGGCGCCAGATCCATGGGCTAATACCCATGAAAAATTGAAAAATTTGGGTAATTCCTAAAAAGGACATGTAAATGCGGAAATGGACGTTAAATAAATGGTATGAGTATATATGGTGGTTCTCCAACTCATTACCGAGGACCTCGTAAAGTGTTTTGGAAAAAGATTTTGGGTGCTCTGGGGCGCCAGATCCATGGGCTATATGCACGAAAAATCCAGGAATTTGGATAATTCCTAAAAAAGGGCATGTAAATGCAGAAATGGCGTTGAAAATGGTGTGAACATACATGGTGGTTTTCCAACTCATTACAGAGGTCCTCATAGAGTTTTTTCAGAAAATATTTTTGGGTGCTCCGAGGCGCCAGATCCATGGGTTTATACACATGAAAAGTCGAGGAATTTGTGTATTTCGTTAGAAAGGGCATGTAAATGGGGAAATGGGCGTTAAAAAATATTGAAGAGTATACGTATTGTTTCCCCAACACATTACGGAGGTCCTCATAATATTTTTTCAGAAATTTTTTTGGGTGCTCTGAGGCACCAGATCCATGGGCTAGTACGTACAAAAAATAGAGGAATTTCGGTAATTCCTAAAAAAGGGCATGTAAATAAGGAAATGGGCGTTAAAAAAATGGTGTGAGTATACGTGGTGGTTCCCCAACTCATTACGGAGGCCCTCATTAAGTTTTTTCAGAAATTTTTTTTTGGATGCTCTGGGGCGCCAGATCCATGGGTTTATACACACGAAAAATTGAGAAATTTGGGTAATTCCTAAAAAAGGGCTGGTAAATGGGGAAATGGGTATTAAAAATGGTGAAGAATATACGTATTGTTTCCCCAACTCATTACGAATGTCCTCATAATGTTTTTTGGGAAAAAACTTTGGGTGGTCTAAGGCGCCAGATCCATGGGCTAATACACACGAAAAATCGAGTAATTTGGGTAATCCCTAAAAAATTATATGTAAATGCAGAAATGGGCGTTTAAAAAATGGTGTGAGTATAGGTGGTGGTTCTCCAACTCATTACGGAGGTCCTCATCAAATTTTTTTAGAAAAACATTTTGGGTGCTCCAGGGCGCTAGATCCATGGGCTAATACACACACGAAAAATCAAAAAATTTAGGTAATACATAAAATAGGGCCCGTAAATGCTGAAATTGGCGTTAAAAATATGGTCTGAGTATACGTGGTGGTTCCCCAACTCATTATAGAGGTCCGCATAAAGATTTTTCAGAAATTTTTTTTGGGTGCTCCTGGGCTTTTGATGTGCCGTGAAATCTTTGCACATTTGATGCTTGAAAAACTAAGGATTAATACTAGAATCGAGTGTATTTAGGTGGATATGATGTGTTTGGTAATGTTTGTACAGGTAAAACATGTGAATGTGAAAGAGGAAAGAAAAGAAGAAAATGCAGAATAAAAGTGAATTGGACCAAGTAAAGATCACGGAAGGCCTCACGGGCCGTGGTCTTTACAACGGTCCATGATGGTAATCGTGTTGCCTTTCCAATGAACAGGCCTTGAGAAGATAAATTTTGGCAATGCCAAGTAAGGACCACTAACTCTCTGATGGATCGTGAGCTTCATGACGAATCGTGATGCTGCTCGTAGAGTTGAACCAGTGCTTAGGCCTCGAAGAGCTAAAATGGGATTTGACCAAGTGAAGACCACGGACACCCAGATGGACCGTGGTCTCTATAACGGTCCGTGGTGCATTTCAAGTACTCAGGTTTTGACGAAGCAATTTTGTGACAACCAAGTAAAGACCACGAAGGGCTTCACAGACCGTGAAGCCCTTGATGGGTCGTCTTACTGCTCGTGAAGCTGCGCGACAGTTCAGTCCAACTTCGAGTAGGAATCTTTTTAGACACTTTATTTGAATTCATTAGGTCATTTTTTGTTTTTATCTCGTCATATCTGGAACGAGTGACTAAGTTTGAAATACTCTTGACTTTGGTTTTTATCGATTAACATTGAATCGACCTTTGGAGTTGGATTCTTTATTTTCTCAATATCAAGCATTCATTGAATTTGCAGATTTTCGTAAGCTAACTTTCTTAATGTTTTCATTACTAATCTCTATTAATTTAGTAGAAATCATGAGTGGCTAAACACCACAACTAAGGTTGTGGGAACTATGACAGAAAATCTAAACGTGAATTCATAAAATGAGTAGAAGGTGAATTGTATTTGCAATATTTAACTCAGCTTTCGTTATTCATTTGTTCTAATGAGTGCACGCATTAGAGTCAGCCTGTATCTATCAATTGTTTGAGAGAAAAGAGATAGTTGGGAAAAAATGTAGTTAATCTGATAAAATGGCGTTAAAGGTCGAGTTCGGGAGAAGAGAACTTTAACATCATTGTATGCAAGGGTAGAATTTGTTAATGCTCAAGGACCAAGAGGAATTGAGTGAAAATTATCTAACTATACTGAGAAGTGTTAGACATAGTCAACTCGCTTATAATTTGAAAGGACTAATGTAACACCCCGGAAACTAGTAGGCTAAACTAGAGCTAAACGTGTGGGTTAATGTAAAGGAAAATGGGCAAGGACCTATTATACATTGGAACTATTTGAAGGAAACACTTAAGTTGCCTTGACCCACTTGGCAATGGGCAGTACCATCGCCAAAGTGACTTTGCGGTTAGCCAAGTGGAGCTAGAGTCGCCCATTGGACTGCCTAAGGGCACAAGATTCTGGAAAATTGGGCGAGCTAGGTCATGGCTCACCAACCCTATTGGCGCATCGCCCAAAGGCTCCTCCCCATCGCCTAGCAGGCTGCCTCCATGATGTGGATACTGGAAATTTCGGCGAGCAAAGGGACCACTTGGCGAGCTAAAACGTGCAGATCTGCAACTTTTAAGTGGGAGTCTTAGGGGTCTTTTTCTATTATCTCTAAATTGATACTACATCATTTTACTCTTTCCCTAGTGAAGTATATAGGCTTTTTATACTCAAAATTTCCCCAATTAAGTCACTCTCCCTAGAATCTAAAAGAAAACCCAAAACTTCATCCTCTCCAAAGAAAATTCTCTCTCTAGAACTCAAGGAAGAAGAAGAGGAAAGTTGAAGCTAGGGCTTGAAGAAACAAGGCTTATTCACTCAATTTCTTTGGAGAATCATAATTAAGGTATGGTAGTCCTTCATCCATGGATAGTTTTCATCCATGGAGTCCCTCCAAACTCAATTTCAAAAGTAGTACTTTCCCTAAAAGTTATGGTTTTACTCCAAGTCATGGATTCCTTTTCAAAAATGACTCTATTGATTTAATTACTTGATATTATGATTGAATTGATGATTTATTATAGTTTTATGATGAAATCTCCCAAGAATCCATGAAACCCCATATCCCCAATTTATGACCTTGTGATGTGGGTGAATTGTAGAAAGTAGAGTATTATGAGATTATGCTTATAGTAGTAATAGTAATTGAATCATGTTATTATTCACGTCTAAGGTAGTAATTCTAGATATGTTGATTGAATGTGATCTATGGTCCTTGAAGGGTAAAGCATGAGAATTATGCATATTTATGAGGTTTATGTATATGTATTTAGATCACTTTGAGTGTAAAGTGAATATGATAATGATCTAATTGTTCTGTTGATTGGATGATTATCCTCATGTACACACTTATGACTGAATACGATATGATGTGAAAGGTTTGTCACATGTAGTGATTCTAAGGTTGGAATACTAGTCTCACCTATTGAATCTAGAGTCCGGGTTTCTAATAGCAATCTCCTTATCCCATAACTATGTGTCCACATAGGTCTTTAGCTAGTGGATCCACCTAAGCTAAGAGTATGTTTCTACCTTGGGCAAGTAGAACAACCCCTTTTCGGTGTGGGGTAGACACCGGATTCCATGTTAGCTCACATGGTCTATGTCGGTTAAAGCTTATTCCCACTAGTACATTAATATGAACAAGAATATGAAATATGAACTATGGTTACTTGATAAGCTTACTTAGTATGAGTGAGATTATGGGATCTTACTCATGCATTGCACAAGTATTCTTTCAGGGTATCTATAGTATGTTCCTATTATGATATGATGATCTACGAGTTGATTATTCTTATGACTTGTGTTTTTTCCTTTATCTCAAAAATGATGCTTTAAACTAGTAAATGGCATGCATTCACCTAAAATGTACCTTTTAGCATGTTTTCATGATTTTGTGCATGACTATCACACTTAGTGCATTTTTTTACTAACCCATATTTTCCTACATTTTTCCAAAGTGTAGGGTTCGGTTCTTAAGGCAGTCATCATTTGATTCAAGCTTGGATTTGACTATTCTCCTTTCTTGTGGTGAGTACTCATGATTCAAGGACGGGAGATTCACTTTGAGTTTCATTCTTGTATTTTCAATTTTGGATTATGTTGTTTTAGGCTGTGACCCTATTTTGACTCAATTATTGTAATAGATGGCTAATTGAGACAAGTCTAGACGTCCGTTTTCTTTATAAAGACATTTTTGGACTTGAATGTGTTTTACTTTTCATTGTTATAATGCTTTATGTTATGATATGCTAAATGGCTTACATGGTGCCTTTCAGGGTTCTATGTGCCTTGTTACGTCTAGGGGGTACCCTTGGGTCGTGACAAACTTGGTTATCAAAGAACAAAGTTTAGAATGATTCTAGGATAATGTCTCATAAGCCACATCTAGTAGAGTCTTGTTCATGAGTGTGAAGCGTGCCACATTTATGAATGAGAGGCTATAATATGATTAGGAAACTACAGTTCTTTCATTACTCTTAAGTCATACCTTATAGTTTAACTCTATAAAAGTCCCTCAATGGAAGAGAAATAGGCCAGTCGGAGCGGGTCCCATAGAGTGGGAGGTGTTTAAATCGGCGTTCCTTGATAGATTCTTTCCCCGAGAGTTGATGGGAAGCTAAGGTAGAAGAATTCATTAACCTTAGGCAAGGTAGCATGAATGTCAAGGAGTATGCCTTCAAATTTACCCAACTATCCAACTATGCTCCATCTATGGTGGCGGATCTGAGGGATGAGATGAGTAGATTTTTGACGGGTGTGTACGACTTGGTTGAAGAAGAATGTCGTACGGCAATGCTCCATCATGACATGGATATCTCAAGGCTCATGGTTTATGTTCACCAAATTGAGGAGTCAAAACTCAAGAAAAGGAATAGAGAGGTAAAAGGGCTAGAATCGGTGATGGGAATTTCTCCAATGCTAGGTCCGATGGACAAGGGCGACAAAGGTTCAAACAAAGGTTCTCCAACCAAGGCTCCTCTAGTGCTCCAAGGGTCAACAAGGATAGGGTTTCCAACCCTAAACCTCAAGGAGGTAATAGTGGTGTTTCTTATGTTGCTAGGCCTAATTATGCAAAATGTCGTAGAAAGCATGATGACAAGTGTCTTGTTGGTACCGATGGGTGTTTTAGTTGTAGGAAGGTTGGCCACAAAATGAGAGATTGTCCAATGCTCAAAGCTAAGGGAAGGAAAGATAAACAAGCTCCTCCAAGCGGTTCAAACTCCAATGCTCAAAAGCAAAACTGCTTTTATGCTCTTCAATCCCTAGGTGACCAAGAGAGCTCCCCGGATCTGGTAACCGGTATGTTAAAAGTCTTTTCTATTGATGTATATGCCTTGTTAGATCACGGTGCTACTCTGTACTTTGTGACACCTTTTGTGACCATGAAGTTTGAAGTACTCCCCGAAGTGTTAGTAGAACCTTTTTCGGTCTCTACCCCGGTTGGTGACTCAGTGGTAGCTAAATTGTCCCATTTCCTTTTCCCATAGAGTTACTTTGGTGGATTTGGTAGAGTTAGACATGCTAGACTTTGATGTGATTTTGGGTATGGATTGGTTGCATGCATGTTATGCCTCTATAGATTGTAGGACTTGGGTGGTTAAATTCCAATTTCCAAATGAGCCTATTTTAGAATGGAAGGGGAAAATTCTATCCCTAGAGGTCAAATTGTTTCTTGTCTTAAAGCTAGGAAGATGATCTCCAAAGGGTATATTTACCATCTTGTTAGAGTGATGGATGTTGAGTCCGAAACCACTTCTCTAGAGTCGGTTCCAGAGGTGAATGAGTTTCTGGAAGTTTTTCCCGATGACTTACCCGATATCCCTCCCGAGCGGGAAATAGATTTTGGCGTTGATCTTTTACCGGATACGCAACCTATCTCCATTCCTCCTTATACAATGGCTCCGGCCGAGTTGAATGAGTTGAAGGAGAAATTAAAGGATTTGCTAGATAAGGGTTTTATTCGACTAAGTATCTCTCCATGGGGTGCTCCGGTGTTGTTTGTTAGAAAGAAGGATGGGTCTCTTAGAATGTGCATTGATTATCGTCAATTGAACAAAGTAACCATTAAGAATAAATATCCCCTTCCGAGAATCGATGACTTGTTTGATCAACTTCAAGGGGCTAGATATTTCTCCACCATTGACCTTCATTTGGGATATCACCAGTTGAGGGTGAGAGAATATGATATACCGAAGACTGCTTTCCGAACTAGGTATGTGAATTAGGAATTCCTTGTGATGTCATTTGTCCTAACTAATGCCCCGATGGCATTTATGGACCTAATGAATAGAGTGTTTAGGCAATACCTAGACATGTTTGTGATCGCGATTATCGATGATATTTTTATCTACTCAAGAAGTGAAAATGATCATATGGACCATTTGAGAATTGTGTTGCAAGTTCTTAAGGACCAACAACTTTTTGCAAAGTTTAGCAAGTGTGAATTTTGGTTATGTTCTGTAGCTTTCCTTGGTCATATTGTGCTAATCAAGGGTATTGAGGTAGATCCTAAGAAGACGGATGCAGTCAAGAGTTGTCCTAGACCTCTAACTCCTTCTGACATTAGAAGCTTTTTGGGTTTGGCCGGTTACTATAGGAGGTTTGTTGAGGGGTTTTCCTCCATTGTTTCTCCGTTGACGGCTTTGACTTAAAAAAAGGCTAAGTTTGAGTGGCCGGAGGCTTGTGAGAAAAGCTTTCAAGAATTGAAGGATAGACTTACTTCCGCTCCAGTGTTGACCTTACCAGAGGGTACATATGGTTTTGTTGTATATTGTGATGCCTCTAGATTTGGGATGGGATGTGTCCTCATACAAAACAGGAAAGTGATTGCTTATGCTTCGAGGCAACTTAAAGTACATGAGAAGAATTATCTGACCCATGATCTTGAATTAGCGGCGGTAGTATTTTTCTTGAAAATATGGAGACATTACTTGTATGGGGTCCATTTGGATGTTTTCACCGATCACAAGAGTCTTTAATATGTGTTTAGTCAAAAGGACTTGAATCTTCGACAACGAAGGTGGTTAGAATTGTTGAAGGACTATGATATGAGTGTCCTTTACAACCCCGGAAAAGCTAATGTTGTAGCGGAATGCACCATTCAGACCTTAGAGGACATGTGGAGAACATGCGTGATAGATTTTAAAGGTAATTGGGATGACCACTGGCCATTGATAGAGTTTTCCTACAATAATAGTTATCATTCTAGTATCGGTATGGCTCCCTTTGAAGCCTTGTATGGTAGGAGATGTAGGTCTCCGGTTGGTTGGTTTGAGGTAGGTGAAATTGCTCTTATAGGTCCTGAATCGGTTTATGAACCTATTGAGAAAGTTCTGCTCATTAGAGAGAGGTTGAGAACAGCTCAAAGTAGACAAAAGTCAAATGCCGATGTGAGAAGGAAGGATCTAGAATTTGAAGTTAATGATTGGGTCTATTTAAAAAATCTCACCAATGAAGGGGGTGATGAGGTTTGGCAAGAAAGGGAAATTTAATCCCCAGTATGTAGGCCCATATCAAATTTTGCAACGTATAGGGAAGTTTGCCTATGAGTTGGACTTGCCAAATGAGTTGGCTCCGGTTCATCCAGTATTTCATGTTTCTATGCTTAAAAAGTGTATTTGATATCCGGTGTCCATTATTCCCTTAGAAAGGTTGGGAGTTGACGAAAGCCTTTCTTATGAAGAGGTTCCGGTAGAGATCCTTGACCGGCAAGTCAAGAGATTGAGAAACAAGGAAATAGTTTACGTGAAGCTTTTATGGAGAAATCATTTAGTTGAGGGTGCTACTTTGGAGGCCGAGGCTGATATAAAGTCCCGATACCCTCATCTCTTTCCTTCTACTCCTATTCAAGCTTGAGGTAAGTAGTTCCTCTTGAGTTTTAATGTTTTGGGAGTCATTTGTTTTATATGAGCTTTTTCCATGATTTTCTTATGTTATGCATGTTCTTGATGAAATTCATGTTTAGTAAGAAAATAAGTTTTCATGAGCTATGTTCCCCATGTTGTTTTGCATTTAGTATGAGTTTCCTACTTGACTTCATAAGATGAGTTGATGAACATGCCTTAGTATTCTTTTGAGAATAATTGCATATTGGCTCAATGACATTGTGTTGAGCATGCTTTTAGTTGGAGAAGGTAGTTCTTCCTATAAATATGAGAAAGTTTGAGTTTCATGCATAATGGGTTGTTAGATGTAGCTCCTACTACCTTGTGTTGAATTGATTATGTTTTAGATGGAGTGGGAGTTTCCTTCTATGAATTGCGCATTATATATATTTTTATGTTGCATTTATGATGGGCTGCTAGTCTTGAGTCTTTACTTCCGTAAGGTGTCTAGGTCGTCATTCAAGGACGAATGTTCCCAAGGGGGAGATATTGTAAAACCCCGGAAACTAGTAGGCTAAACAAGAGCTAAACGTGTGGATTAACGTCAAGGAAAATGGGCAAGGACCTATTATACATTGGAACTAGTTGAAGGAAAACACTTAAGTTGCCTTGACTAACTTGGCGATGGGCAGTACCATCGCCAAAGTGACTTGGCGGTTAGCCAAGTGGAGCTAGAGTCGCCCATTGGACTGCCTAAGGGCCCAAGATTCTGGAAAATTGGGCGAGCTAGGTCGGGGCTTGCCAACCCTATTGGCGCATCGCCCAAAGGCTCCTCCCCATCGCCTAGCAGGCTTCCTCCATGATGTGGATACTGGAAATTTTGGAGAGCCAAGTGACCACTTGGCGAGATAAAACGTGCATATCTACAACTTTTAAGTGGGAGTCTTAGGGGTCTTTTGCTATTTTCCCTAAATTGATACTACATCATTTTACTCTTTCCCTAGTGAAGTATATAGGCTTTTTATACTCAAAATTTCCCCAATTAAGTCACTCTCCCTAGAATCTAAAAGAAAACCCAAAACTTCATCCTCTCCAAAGAAAATTCTCTCTCTAGAACTCAAGGAAGAAGAAGAGGAAAGTTGAAGCTAGGGCTTGAAGAAACAAGGTTTTTTCACTCAATTTATTTGGAGAATCATAACTAAGGTATGGTAGTCCTTCATCCATTCATCCATGGAGTCCCTCCAAACTCAATTTCAAAAGTAGTGCTTTCTCCAAAAGTTAGGGTTTTACTCCAAGTCATAGATTCCTTTCCAAAAATGATTCTATTGATTTAATTACTTGATTTTATGATTGATTTTATGATTGAATTTATGATTTATTATAGTTTTATGATGAAATCTCCTAAGAATCCATGAAACCCCATATCCCTAATTTATGACCTTGTGATGTGGGTGAATTGTAGAAAGAAGAGTATTACGAGATTATGCTTATAGTACTAATAGTAATTGAATCATGTTATCATTCATGTCTAATGTAGTAATTCTAGATCTGTTGATTGAATTTGATCTATGGTCCTTGAAGGGAAAAGCATGAGAATTATGCATGTTTATGAGGTTTATGTATATGCATTTAGATCACTTTGAGAGTAAAGTAAATATGATTATGATCTAATTGTTGTGTTGATTGGATGACTATCCTCATGTACATACTTATAGTTGAATACGATATGATGTGAAAGGTTTGTCACATGTAGTGATTCTAAGGTTGGAAGACTAATCTCACCTATTTAATCTATGAGCTATAGTATGAATTATGTTGGATTGAGTGTCAAGACACTCTTCCATTAATATGCACTTAAGTCAAGACTTAATATGTAATCGATGGGAATTAATGCTTAGCACCGAGTGGATGTGAATATGAGATGAAAGCTTTTACACTAGTTGAGTATAACTTTTCGAATGGGTTCCTTCTACCTTAATTGAGTCTGGGTTCCCATGGTATGTATCTCATGAGATGGAAACCTTATATTTTAGTAGATTCCGGGTTTCTAGTAGCAATCTATTTATCCCATAACTATGTGCCCACATATGTCTTTAGCTAGTGGATCCACCTAAGCTAAGAATATGGTTCTACCTTAGGCAAGTAGAACAACCCCTTTTCAGTGTGGGGTAGACACTGGATTCCATTTTAGCTCACATGGACTATGTCGGTTAAAGCTTATTCCCAATAGTACATTAATATGAACTAGAATATGAAATATGAACTATGGTTACTTGATAAGTTTACTTAGTATGAGTGAGATTATGGGATCTTACTCATGCATTGCACAAGTATGCTTTAAGGGTATATATAGTATGTTCGTATTATGATATGATGATCTACGAGTTGATTATGTTTATGACTTGTGCTTTTTCTTTATCTCCAAAATGATGTTTTAAACTAGTAAATGGAATGCATTCAACTAAAATGTCCCTTTTAACATGTTTTAATGATTTTGTGCATGACTTTCATACTTAGTGAATTTTTGTACTAAAATAAATTTTCCTACATTTTTCCAAAGTGTAGGGTCCGGTTCTTAAGGCCGTCATCATTTGATTCGAGCTTGGATTTGACTATTCTTCTTGCTTGTGTTGAGTCCTCATGATTCGAGGATGAGAGATTCACTTTGAGTTTCATTCTTGTAGTTTTCAATTTCGGATTCTGTTGTTTTGGGCTATGACCCTATTTTGACTCAAGTATTGTAATAGATGGCTAATTGAGACAAGTCTAGATTTCCGCTTTCTTTATAAAGACATTTTTGGACTTGAATGTGTTTTACTCTTCATTGTTCTAATGCTTTATGTTATGATATGCTTAGTGGTTTACATGGTGCCTTTTGGGGTTCTATGTGCCTTGTTCGTCTAGGGGGTACACTTGGATCGTGACAACTAAATTACCTGAAACTCAAGTACGGATGAACAATAGATGTAATGTCATGGGAAATACAACCCTGGTTTTATTTATTTATCAAAACAACTTCAGAATCAACACTCTGTTAATTGTTAATCCGGATCTCGTTAACAATCTTAGTTACAAGAACTTTACAGCTAAACCCAATTTACATTTTGTAATTGTTTCTCTAGGAAATAATAACAACATATGGGTAAACGCGATAGAGAATTTCTGTAATCGACCTCAACTCACGTTGAGTTTTATAAATTGACTTCAACCGTTTATACTTCTTAATAGAAGTGTAAGTTTGGACGTATCAAATTTTGGCGCCGCTGCCGGGGAATTTCAATTCAAAAGTGTTTTACTAGCAATTATTCAAATCATAGTTATATTTCCTAATTTTACGTCTTGTTCTTTGTTTGTGTCTCTTACAGGTGAGTTCGACAGTGTATGCCAAATACCAGAAGTAAGGGAGCTCCATTGATTCCTTACGACCAAGAACTTCGGAAAACTATCCGCAAGATGGTGAACGCACAGGAACTTGAGGCACAAAGGCAAAGATTGGGACTGGAAGCTGAAACCGCTGCAAAAGGTATTCAACAAAATGCTGTGAACAACCCTCCTAGGGTGGTGGATGAAAATCCAGGAGTGGACGAAATAGCTCTTCCCAACCGCCAACCACTAGCTCCAAGGGGTCGAGCGCAGCAACCAGCTCACATGGTGTTTGAAGAAGATTACTTAGATTTGGATGGATCAGGATCCACTGGAGCAATAGTATTACCTGTACTACCTCCAGGTGTAAAATTTACTATCACCAGCACAATGATTCAATTGCTGAACTTGACAGGTATGTTCAGAGGTGCAGTTGGTGACGATGCAAATCAGCATCTAATGAACTTCATGGCGATATGCAAATCACAGGAAATTCCTGGGGTTATTCAGTCAGCTATGAGATTGAGGTTATTTTCATTCTCTCTCACTGGGGAGGCGACTAATTTGCTGAATGAGATGCTGGATGATTCAGTCAGGACCTGGAATGACCTGAAGGAAGCTTTCCTGGAACGATTCTATCCTGAATCGAAAGAGTTGAAGATGAAAGATGAGATTAGTACCACGGGAGGCAATGCATGATACTTTGTGAAGATTCAGCCAGAAGCTGAAAAAGTGCCCGAACCATGGTCTCACTGAGAGACATATGAAGCATGCCTTTTATAGATCGCTTAATTATGATACTTAGCATGTTGTTAATATAGTTTGTGGTGGATCATTCATGAGGAAGCCGTTTGCTGAAATCATGCAGCTAATGGATGAAGTAGCAAAGAATACCAGAGCATGGCATACCAGGGAGGTTGAAGTGGAAGATCTGGGAGTCACTTTTAAGTTATCAGCAGAACAGAGTAGAAGAGAGAAAGAAAGGGATCGGGATATGGCTCATATGCGAACCCATATGGATCTACTAACGAAGCATATCATGGCAGGTTCTGAGAAGGTAAATGTCATAGGGGCCACAAACAGGTATGAAGATCAGGACATCGGTCAATATGAGGAAGCCAAATACTTGGGCAACCAAGGAGGTTTCCGGAATTATAACTCGGGAAACCATGGATATAATTCTAGAAATGCAGGTCGGAACTATTCCAGATAAGGGCAGTATGACAAGCCAGCTAATAGAGAACAGGGAAACTGGCAGAAGAGAGATGGGTACATGAATGATCGCAGTGGTGTGTATGTGCCCCCAGGTAATAGAAATTGTGCAAGTGGTAGTTCCAACGGGTACAAACTGGAAGATATGTTTGCTAAGGTGCTGCAAAAGATTGAGTCAACTGATGCAGAGGTGAAGGAGATGAAGGGTGATTTCTCCAGTATGAGTCAACTGGTAGACTCTCACACCACCTCCATCAAACAAATAGAGCAGCAGTTGGGGTATGTATTTTTGGGTACGAAAAATACTTTGCCTGTGATCTTGGCTGCAGATTTGAATGATGAACATGTGCAAGCTGTGATTAAAGTGCTGATAAGATACAAAAGGGCAATTGGGTGGACCATTGCTGACATTATTGGGATACCTCCGGGTATCTGCACTTATAAGATCCAGCTTGAGGAGGACTGCAGCCCAAGCATAGAGCACTAGAGGAGGGTAAATCCACCAATGCAAGAGGTGGTCAAAAAGAAGATCATAAGGTGGTTGGATGTTGGGGTGGTGTACCCCATTTCTGACAGTCATTGGGTCAGCCCAGTGCAATGTGTGCCCAAAAAGGGTGGTATGACAGTAGTTGCCAATGCGAAGAATGAGTTTATCCCGCAGAGACCAGTCACTGGATGACGAGTGTGCATGGATTACAGAAAGCTGAACAAGTGGACACTAAAGCACCACTTCCTAATTCCATTCATGGACAAAATGCTTGACAAGTTGGCTGGAAAAGGGTGGTATTTCTTTTTAGATGGATACTCTGGGTACATACAGATATCAATTGCTCCTGAAGATCAGGAAAAGACTACTTTTACCTGTCATTATGGCACCTGTGAATTCAAACACATGTCATTCGGACTATGTAATGCACCAACAACTTTTCAGAGGTGTATTATGTCCATCTTCTTGGACATGGTAGAGGACACTCAGGAGGTATTCATGGACGAATTTTCTATGGTAGGTGACACTTTTGATGACTGTTTGTTCAATCTTAGCAGGGCTTTAGAGAGATGTGAGAAGGCCAATCTAGTGCTCAATCGGGATAAGTGCCATTTCATTGTCAAGGAAGGTATAGTCCTCGGTTACAAGGTGTCGCAAAAAGGAATAGAGGTAGACAAAGCTAAGATTGAGGTGATTGAAAAGTTCCCTCCACCTATCTGTGTGAAAGGTATTTGAAGCTTTTTAGGACATGCAGGTTTTTATAGGTGATTCATTAAGGATTTCTTGAAAATTGCACATCCCTTGTGCAAGCTTTTGGAGAAAAAGGTGAAATTTGCCTTTGATGAGGCATGCCTAAAAGCTTTTGAATGCCTGAAAGAGAAGCTGATTTCTGCCCCAGTGATCATTGGCCCAGATTGGGCTGAACCATTTGACGTAATGTGTGATGCTAGTGGTACTGCTTTAGGAGTTGTGTTGGGGTAGAGGCGCTACAAGATGTTCCACCCGATCTACTATGGTAGCAAGTCACTAAATGGAGCACAAAGAAACTAGATAGTCACTAAACAGGAACTACTGGCAGTGGTATATGCCTTTGAGAAATTCAGCTCATACTTGTTGGGTACTAGGGTGATATTCCACACGGATCATGCAGCTCTAAGATATCTCATGAAAAAGAAAGATGCAAAGCCAAGATTAATCAGATGGGTGCTGCTGCTGCAGGAGTTTAACTTTGAGGTTAAGGATAGGAGAGGTTGTGAGAATCAGGTAGCTGATCACCTGTCCAGGCGGGAAACAGAAAAGATAGAGGAAATTAGGTTAGATATTAATGATTCGTTCCCAGATGAGCAGGTTGATGTGCCGTGAAATATTGGCATATTCAATACTCAAAAATAAGGATTAATAGTAGCATCGAGTGTATTTATTTAAGATTTTATGTGTTTTTTGAATGTCTACATAGGTTTACACTTGAGGGGAGAAGACTGGAAAAGAAGGCTGTTGATAACCAAATGCTAATGAAGACCACGGAGCCCATTACGGGCCGTTGTTAGCTAGACGAGCCGTCGTGAAGCCCGTGAATAGAAAGCAGTAAACTAGAGGTTGATGCAGCTGATGACAAAATTATCTAAGTGAAGACCACTGGAGCTATGACGGCCCGTAGTCCTTGTCACGGATTGTGGTGCTGCCCGTGGAAATGAGTCAGTAAGAAGACTTCAAGGAGCCATACTATGGTTTGGCCTAATTAAAGACCACAGACACCCAGATGGGCCGTGGTCATCATAACAGGGCGTGGTGATGCTCGTGATGTATTTCAAGTGGATAGACTTCGAGAAGTTGAAAAGTGAATTGGCCAAGTGAAGATCACGGGCACCTAGATGGTCCGTGGTCATTGTAATGGGCCATGGTGACGTCCGTGGTAGGATTCCAGTGTGCAAGACTTGAAGAACTAAGTTTGAGAGTTCAAGTACAGACCACGGAGCGCTTCACGAAGCCCTTGACGGACCGTTAAAGTGTCCGTGAAGCTGCCCAACATCTCACTTCTACTTTAAGTAGGACTAATTTTAGACATTCTATTTGAATTAATTAGGTCATTTTTTTTTGTTTATCTCGTGATATCTTGAATGAGCAACTAAGTTTGAAATACTCTTGACTTTGGTTTTTATCGATTAACATTGAATCGATCTTTGGATTTGGATTTTTGATTTTCTCAATATCAAGCGTTCATTGAATTATCAGATTTTCGTAAGTAAATTTTCTTAATGTTTTCATTACTAATCTCTATTCATTTAGTATAAATCAATAGTGGCTAAACACCACAACTAGGGTTGTGGAAACTATGACAGAAAATCTAAACGTGAATTCGTAAAATAAGTAGAAGGTGAATTATATTTGTAATATTTAACTCAGCTTTTGTTATTCATTTGTTTTAATGAGTGCACGCATTAGAGTCAGCCTGTATCTATCAATTGTTCGATAGAAAAGAGATAGTTTGGAAAAAGTGGAGTTAATCTGATAAAATGGCATTAAAGGTCGAGTTCGAGAGAAGAGAACTTTAACATCATTGTACGCGAGGGTAAAATTTGTTAACGCTCAAGGACCGAGAGGAATTGAGTGAAAATTATCCAACTAGACAGAGAAGTGTTAGATATAGTCAACTTGCTTATAATTTGCAAAGACTAAATTACCTGAAACTCAGTTACGGATGAATAATAGATGTAATGTCATGGGAAACAAAACCCTGGTTTTATTTATTTATAAAAACAACTTTACAATCAACAATCTGCTAATTGTTAATCTGGATCTTGTAAACAATCTTAGTTAATAGAACTTTACAGCTAAACACAATTTACATTCTGTAATTGTTTTCTCTAGGAAATAATAACAACATTTGGGTAAATGTGACAGTGAAATCATTTCTGTAAAGAAATTCTCTGTGGGATCAACCTCAACTCACGTTGAGTTCTATAAATTGACTTCGACCGTTTATTCTTCTTAATTAAAGTGTAAGTTTGGACGTATCAAATTTTAGCACCGCTGTCGGGGAATTTCTATTCAAAAGTATTTTACTAGCATTTATTCGAATTGTAGTTATATTTCCTAATTTTACGTCTTGTTCTTTATCTATGTCTCTTACAGGTGAGTTCAACAGTGTATGCCAAACACCAGAAGTAAGGGAGCTCCATTGATTCCTTACGACCCAAAACTCGAAAGACTATCTACAAGATGGTGAACGCACAGGAACTTGAGGCATAAAGGCAAAGATTGGGACTGGAAGCTGAGACCGCTGCAAGAGGTGCTCAGCAGAATGTTGTGAACAACCCACCTAGGGTGGTGGATGAACATCCAGAAGTGGAAGAAATAGCTACTCCCTACTGCCAACCACTAGCTCCATGGGTAGAGCACAACAACCAGCTCACATGATGTTCGAAGAGGATGACCTAGATTTAGACAGAGTTGGACCTACTGGAGCGATAGTATTACCTGTACTACCTCTAGGTGTAAAATTTACTATCACCAACACAATAATTCAATTACTGAAATTGAAAGGTATGTTCAGAGGTGCAGGTGGTGATGATGCGAATCAACATCTAATGAACTTCGTGGCTATATGCAAATCATAGGAAATTCCTGGGGTTAGTTACACAACCATGAGGTTGAGGCTATTTCCATCCTCTCTTACTGGGGAGTCAACTAATTAGCTGAATGAGATGCCGGATGATTCAGTCAGAATGTGGAATGACCCGAAGGAGGCTTTCTTTAAATGATTTTATCCTGAATTGAAAGAGTTGTAGATGAAAGATGA
This sequence comes from Solanum etuberosum, assembly GCA_029582245.1. NCBI lineage: Eukaryota > Viridiplantae > Streptophyta > Magnoliopsida > Solanales > Solanaceae > Solanum > Solanum etuberosum. The sequence goes on from JAJONR010000283.1 coordinate 122,521, forward strand.
GATAAGTGCTCACAAGAAACTACCAGGGGAGGTAATGCATGCTGCTTGGTGGAGATTCAGACAGAAACTGAAAAAGTGCTCGAACCATGGTCTCACTAAGAGACATTTGAAACAGGACTTTTATAGAGCGCTTAAATATGTTACTAAGCCTGTTGTTAATTCAGTTTGTGATGGATCATTCATGAGGAAGCCTTTTGCTGAAATCATGGAACTAATAGACGAAGTAGAAAAGAATAATGGAGCATGGCACACCAGGGAGGATGAAGTAGAGGATCTGGGAGTCAGTTTTGAGTTATCAACTGAATAGAGGAGAAGAGAGGAAGAAAGGGATCAGGATATGGCTCATATTCGAAACAAAATGGATCTACTCATGAAGCATATCATGGCAGGTTCTGAGAAGGTAAATGTCGTAGGGGCCACAAACAGGTATGAAGATCAGGACATCGATCTAGATGAGGAAGCCAAGTACTTGGGCAACCAATGAGGTTTCCAAAATGATAACTCGGGGAACCAAGGATATAATTCGGGAAATGCAGGTCGGAACTATTTCAGAGAAGGGCAGTATGACAGGCCAGCAAATAGAGAAAAGGGAAACTGGCAGAACAGAGATGGGTACATGAATGATGGCAGTGGTGTATATGTGCCCCCAGGGAATAGAGATCGTGCAAGTGGTAGTTCCAGCGGGTCCAAACTGGAAGATATGTTGGCTAAGGTGCTGCAAAAGGTTGAGTCAACTGATGCAGGGGTGAAGGAGATGAAGGGTGATTTCTCCAGTATGAGTCAATTGGTAGACTCTCTCACCAGCTCCATCAAACAAATAGAGCAGCAGTTAGGGCAACTTTCAGCATCACTGAACCAGAGGAGGAATGGGTCACTACCAAGTGAAACTATTCAGAATCCCAAGAAGGACGGGCATTGCATGGCTATCGCCACCAGAAGTGGTAAGATTCTCAGTCAACCAATTTTTATAGGTACTGAGCATGAAAAGGGCATGGAACGAACCGAAAGAGAGAAGGTTGAATCTGAACAGGTAGATGACGTGGAAGAGCCTCAACCAATAGAAAAACCAGCAGGAGCAAAGGAATAAAGGGTTGAGGTAACTATGCCTTTACAGCAGATACCAAGACCACCTGCTCCGTTCCCTCAGAGGCATAAAAAGAAAGCCGAAGATGGGAAATTTGCTAAGTTCATAACCATGCTAAGACAGCTATCCATTAACATCCCATTGGTGGAAGCTCTGGAGCAGATGCCAGGATATGCGAAGTTCATGAAGGACTTGGTCATGAAGAAGAGAGCCGTAAGTTTTGATTTATCTGAGAATATTCATCACTCAGTGCTATTGCCACAAGATCTCTGGTACAGAAAAAGGAGGATGCATGTGCATTCACTATACCATGCACCATCGGATCATTTGAGTTTGCCAAGGCCCTGAGTGACTTAAGGGCCAGTATAAATCTGATGTTGCTGGCCATATACAAGCAATTGGGCTTAAGAGTTCCAAAACCCACAACGATTAGGTTGATGATGGCAGATAGATCACTGAAGCGACATGTGGGCATCTTATGTGAAATACTCGTAAAAGTGGACGACTTCAGTTTTCTGACTGAATTCGTGATTTTGGATTGTGAAGTGGACTTTGAGGTTCACATCATTTTGGAAAGGCCATTTCTGGCCACAGGACGATCTTTGGTTGATGTTGAGAGTGGAGAACTAAAATTCTGACTCAATAATGAGGAGGTAAAATTCAAAATTTGCAGGTCTATGAAGCAGCCTCAAGACATGAGTGTGGTGTCTGCAATAGAGGTCTTTGATGAAGGAGAGCTGGGAGTTGCAATTGAGGAAAGGCTTGTTGTCGAAACATTAGCAGTCGTGATTATGAACTTTGAAGCAGATTACCGACATGACTATGTGGAGATGGTGAATGCCTTACAAGGCATGGGAGCACAATCTTATGCTCCAAAGAAATTAGACCTAGATCTAAAAAACTGGCCAAATCCTCCTGCTAAACCATCAATTGAGGAGCTGCCTATGCTGGAACTGAAAAAATTACCTAGTCACCTCAGGTATGTTGTTTTGCGTACTAACGATACTTTGCTTTTGATCTTGGCTGAAGATTTGAATGATGAATAGGTGCAAGCTGTGATTAAAGTGCTGATAAGATACAAAAGGGCAAATGTTCACGGAAGGGTTCACGGTCCGTCAAGCTTTGTACAGACCGTCTAGCCTCTCGTGAACCTCAGGTAAGTTGTCCCAATCTAAGTCATATTCACGGACGCTTCAACAGACCGTGGTGCTCTTCACGATCCTCTTCACGGTCCGTCATCTGTAGTCCAGCAGTACTGGATCCCGACACACGCGTAAAGGAACATAAATTAAAACGTATTTATACTTCCTAAAGTGCCAAGGGTCAACTTTTTCTACCTATTCTCTCCTCCATAACGGTTCCTAAAGGCATCAATAGGTTTTTCATCTCTAAAACTTCCAAATTTCATCAACAATTCCAAACCCTAGTACTCTAGTGTCAAGAAAACGAAGTGACAATTATAGTTCTTCTCTTTTGGGCGGAAATTTTACTCCATTTCAAAGTATGTTCTTCTAATACTTGTTATAAGTTTGATCTTATCTATAAACAAGTTAGAACTATGTTGATTTCGTCTAATTGTATCATTATTATGTGATGAACTATTATTGTTGATACAAAATTGTTATGGAGTGGTTCAAATTGTGTGAATTTAGTAGTTTTTATTTACGGGTATGGTAGTTTGTATGTGTGTATGCTTGTATTGGGTAGAAACTGGTTGTATTTGAATGATTATGGGTGCATACGGATATACATGTGCTAAAAAGCCTCATAAAATTGTTATTGTTTGCCAAAAATGGGTGAAATTGTGAATGAATTGAATTTAGGGGGAAAAGCCACTGGAAATTGGTTGAGTGTAAGTTCACGATTGGGTTCACGGACCGTGGTACCAACCACGGGCCGTGGAACCAATTGTGGTCCACACTTAGCATGCAAAATACACATTGGCTACGTTCACGAGGGTCATCACGGACAGTGGTTCACTCCACAGGCCGTGAAGCCCCCCGTAAATCATAACTAGTCTAGCCTACTGCTGCACCAGCTTACAAGTCTTGTTCACGAGGGACTCCACTGACAGTGGTACCTACCACGACCCGTGTAGCCCCCCATAATAAGAAAAATATTTGTTGTGTATTTCTTTTTATTTTTGTACTTCTATTTATGTGTTTAATTTTAATTATGTGAGCCTTCCCAATGATAGATTGGGTGACGGGTTTCTTGAGGCAAGGCGTCACGTTGTAGGTTCACAGGGGAAGTCTGAGTACCCGTTAGTATGTCATTGTACTTGTTCGTTTATTAATACATTTTTATTTCATTTTTCAGGTACTATGGCTCCCCGAAGAAAGTCCGCAGCCCCACATTCCTCACAAACTTCTTTGCAATTGCAAAGTGATAACGCTACGGATTCTAGTAGTTCTGAGGTTCAGATAAAGACCACCATTGAATAACACTCACCTCGAACTACTAGATCCCATACAACGAGAGCCATTCTCCAGAACACTCCTTCCCAGTCTGAAGAGGAAGGTAGTAGTTCAGGAAGTGGTGAGGAATCAGGTAGCAAAATTGGTAGCGGCTCAGGTAGCGAGGAAGAGTCTGTTAGCGGCCCTCAGGACAATGTAGCTGCACCTCAACCTGAAGTGGGCACCCGAGCTGCCACTAGCAGCTAGCAATCTTGCTGCAAGAATTCAATATATCCACCTACATGTAGCTTACCCGGCGGTGCGACAACAACTAATTGCCTTCTATCGGTCTATGTGGATTGTGCCCAGGTCTGAGGAATTTTTTGAAAAAGGGATCGTGTCCAAGATAGGAAATTTTGCTAATCGGGTCGTCATCCCTGAAGCTCGAGTAGTAGCATCGGATATCCAGGCATTTCTGGACATCTACAGAATATTCCAGATGCATCAATTTGGATGGATGACAAATTCGCCTGGACAGTTCTCCCGCCACATTATAGGTGAATTTTATGCCTCCTATACAGCCACATTGATGAACTTTGCTTCATATACTGAAACTACTAAAAACAGGGGTAGAAGACTTTCGCCAGTACATGGGGACCACTCAACTCAATAGTGGTTCGGGGCATATCAGTTGATATATCTGAAACCACCATCAACAGAATGCTACATGGTCCAGAGTTTACAACAACAAATTCAGTTGGCCTTTTTGAAGGCAAACAACATGTTGTGACAAGTGAGACTGAGATGGCCGACCTGACGTCAAGAGAGAGGATCATGAGGTGGATTGCTGAATTGATTGCTTCCGAATGGGAGAATGCACCATGGGTAGCAGATGCACAGATGCTGATCACTAAGGCTTCACTGTCATTCCCGACTAAGGTTTGGTGGGCCATTGTTCGTGCACGGTTGAGACCTATTGGGAATGATAACACCTTGTCGATATCTCTTGCCTCGCTGGTGGCATGCCTAATGGTTGGTTACCCAGTCAATGTAGGTCGTATCATCACCATAAAAATGCGGGACAAAGCACTAAGTGAGCGAGCTGGGCTACCATTTACCTGTCTGATAGGGAAATTGTGTCTACAATCCAACATTCCTCCGAATAGGTTAGTAGACAGATGGAATGATGCAAACAGGATCACCGCAGCATCTAAAATCAAGGATGTTGCCAATCATCTCTTCGGTGCCAAATCTGCACTGCTGGGAACATTAGTTGTCGTACCCCATGTATCAGTTGACATTCCACATGCTGATAGAGGTCCGGAATAGGGTGAATCATCCCAACCATCTGTAGGGGTCCCACCACCACCAGCTTCAGCCTCAGAGGCTACAAGTACTTTTGATACTATTCCTACTATTATCTTTGAGAGGTTGGTTGCAGATCAGAGGCAGACTTGGACCCTAGTGGATCAAATACTTTTTAGATTACCTCAGGTAGTTTAGTGGTATGTATTAACTGTGGAGAAGTGGATTAAGGATGAAATACAGAAAAATTAGTAGTACTCAAAGATAGGATGGACAGCCTTGAGGTTCATGTGCAAAATCAGTTACAAACTTTCAGTTCAGTCAATGTGGAGGAGTTGAAGACACAGTTGGTGGAGATGAGAGCTGAATTTGCTAAGCTGGTCGAGAAGCCAGTCATTGTGCCTCCACCGGTTCTCCCGAAGTCTTTGATGAACTTGTTTACTGAGCCACCCAACACTAAGTCTCTCGATGACTTCTGGGGTAAACTGCCCACAAGAAAATCCGGCAAGAGAAAACACAACGCCAGAGAGTCTGATGAGGAACAACCACAAGACCTTTCCAAGGAGGAAAAGAAAAGGAACAAGAAAGCACGCAAGGAATCAAGGAAAAAGGCAAGAGAACAAGAAGCAGTTGAGCAACAAAGGAGGGATGTGTTATTAGTCGGAGCTTCTGGCAGTGCCATACCACCTCCCAGTGATACCGGTTCAGCTGAACTAGTGCAGGTTTCTGAGAGTGCATCCGTTGATAAGAGTGTCGACACTGCCCTGACTACCAGCGCCTAGTGCACCGTAGGTATGACCCCTCCTCACAGCCATGTAGTGTGTTTCTTTATCGACTTTGATGGGAAAGTCCTTTTATTTGAGGAGTGGGTGGTGAGCAACCGGCCATGAGGTTGACTCTGTGTTTTTGTGTTGTGATGTGTTTGTGGTGTTTTTGTGTGTTGAGATGTTCAACAACTAAGTCTGAGCCGTTTGTGCTGTCTGGACTGATAATATGTATGACCTTGATATGAAATGTGACTGTTAGGCTCTTTGTATGACATCCTAGATACTCACATGTTGAACATTACTAGTCTAGAAAATAAATTGGTAAACTAAGAAACTGGAAAATGTAGTCTTGTGTCATGTGTGTCTAAGTTTTGCTTGAAGTCTAATGCTAGTAGCAGAAACTAGAACTTGCCCGAGTAGTCTTGCTTAAATCTGAGAATAACTTGATAGGAAAGGATCAGTAGGCCATTTTTATCTAAGCCATTTAAAGCCAAAAAAAAAAAAGCATACCACTTGAACCCGATTTGAGCCTGAAAACAAATTTTTTTCTTACCCACTTGATATCATATCATTGGGTCTCCGAAGATACGATGCCACAACTCAGGACAAAATCCTAAGTTGAGGGTGATTACAACCCGAGCAGAAAGGAAAAGTAGTAAAAGAAGGTTCACTCAGTCAGCTTGAAAGCGCAAAATAAAAAAAAATGGTGTGGAATAAAATATATATAAAATAAATAATAATGGCTGCTGGGATGTACTGAAATGAAAAAAGAGGGAATCGCTAAAAAAAGGTTGTGTGCGAACGAAACTTTGGAGAACCAAGTTACTAGTCACTCACAAACCCAAAAATCCATTCCCTAGCCTGAGCCTATGTTACAAGTTGATAAATTCCTACAGTGATCCTATTCCGGTTGTTTGAAAGATAGAGCGTAGAAAGCATGGGCAAGCATATGGTCTTTTGTTGTTAGTATTAGAAGTTCTTTGAGAGTGTGAGCGTAGAACGTAGTCCCAATTATCATGAGTGAGGGACTTCTTTGACGTGAGGACACAGTGATTGCATTTGATAGTTAAATTGTGTTGGCTGATAATAAACAGGCATAATCATGGTCGACTGTGAGTAATGGGATGTCATATATTGATCCTTGCATGTTAGATTGATTGTTTTGGATACAGAGTGTGGTTGAGAAGGTTGATGCATGTTAATATAATATCTGTGGGGTTTTAAGCATCAAATGATTATCTTGATCATCAATTGAGGATAAGTAATGGTTCTAAGTTGAGGGTGTTGATGTGCCGTGAAATATTGGCACATTGGATGCTCAAAACTAAGGATTAATACTAGCATCGAGTGTATTTTTGTAAGATTTGATGTGTTTGTTGAATGTCTACACAAGTTTACACTTGCGGGGAAAAGACTGGAAAAGAAGGTTGTTTATAACCAAATGCTAAGTGAAGACCACGGAGCCCATCACGGGCCGTGGTTAGCTAAATGAGCCGTCGTGAAGCCCGTGAAGAGGAATCAGTAAACTGGAGGTTGATACAACTGTTGACATAATTCTCTAAGTGAAGACTACGGGAGCTATGACGGTCCATAGTCCTTGTCACGGATCGTGGTTCTGCCCGTGGAGATGATTCAGTAAGAAGACTTCAAGGAGCCATACTATGGTTTGGCCCAAGTAAAGACCATAGACACCCAGATGGGCCGTGGTAATCATAACGGGGTGTGGTGATGCTCTTGATGTATTTCCAGTGGATAGACTTCAAGAAGCTGAAAAGTGAATTGGCCAAGTGAAGATCACGGGCCCCTACACGGTCCGTGGTCATTGTCACGGGCCGTGGTGACGTCTGTGGTAGATTCTAGTGTGCAAGCCTTGAAGAAATAAGTTTAAGAGTTGAAGTACAGACCACGGAGGGCTTCACGGATTGTGAAGCCCTTGACGGACCATTAGAGTGTCCGTGAAGGTTCCCGACATCTCAGTCCTACTTCGAGTAGGACTCATTTTATACATTCTATTTGTATTAATAAGGTCATTTTTTGTTTTTTTATTGTGATATCTTGAACGAGCGACTAAGTTTGAAATATTCTTGACTTTGGTTTTTATCGATTAACATTGAATCGATCTTGGGAGTTGGATTTTTGATTTTCTCAATATCAAGCGTTCATTCAATTTGCAAGTTTTCGTTAGTAAACTTTCTTAATGTTTTCATTACTAATCTCTGTTCATTTAGTAGAAATCATGAGTGGCTAAACACCACAACTAGGGTTGTGGGAACTATGACAGAAAATCTAAACATGAATTCATAAAATGAGTAGAAGGTGAAGTATTTGCAATATTTAACTCAACTTTCGTTATTCATTTGTTCTAATGAGTGCACGCATTAGAGTCAGCCTGTATCTATCAATTGTTCGAGAGAAAATAGATAGTTTGGAAAAAGCGGAGTTAATCTGATAAAATGGCGAGATCGAGAGAATAGAACTTTAACATCATTGTACGCAAGGGTAGAATTCGTTAACACTTAAGGACCGAGAGGAATCGAGTGAAAAGTATCTAACTAGACTGAGAATTGTTAGATATAGTCAACTCGCTTATAATTTGCAAAGACTAAATTACCTGAAACTCAGTTACGGATGAACAATAGATGTAATGTCATGGTAAACACAACATTGGTTTTATTTATTTATTAAAACAACTTTAGAATCAACACTCTGTTAATTGTTAATTTGGATCTTGTTAACAATCTTAGTTACTAGAACTTTACAGCTAAACCCAATTTACATTTTGTAATTGTTTTCTCTAGGAAATAATAACAACATTTGGGTAAACGCGACAGTGAAATAAATTATGTAAAGAAATTCTCTGTGGGATCGACCTCAACTCATGTTGAGTTCTATAAATTGACTTTGACCATTTATACTTCTTAATTGAAGTGTAAGTTTGGACGTATCACATGTATTAGCTGCAACTCTTGATCTTATTCCTTGGTTTCCTGACTTTGCTAACTTTCTTGACAGTGATTTGATGCCTGAAGGGCTAACATTTCAGCAGAGAAAGAGGTTCCTACATGATGTGGGTAAGTACCTTTAGTATGATCCATATTTGTATAGGGTGTGTGCTGATAACATCATTAGGCGATGTATTCATGAGGCGGAGATGCTACATATCCTAGAGGCCTGCCACTCCTCTCCAGTTGGTAGCCATCATGGAGGTGCTCGGACAACCCACAAGTTACTTCAAAGTGGGTACTACTGGCCCATAATTCATCAGGATGCAATTGATATAGTGAAGAGTTGTGATGTATGCCAGCGGCAAGGAGTTATCTCTTGTCGCCACGACCTACCAATGACACCCATTCTGGAGGTAGAACTGTTTGATGTATGGGTAGTTGACTTTATGGGCCCATTTGTGAGCTCTTATGGGAAAAAGTACATACTGGTTGCAGTGGACTACGTCTTGAAATGGGTTGAGGCAGTTGCTCTACCTTAGAATGATGGAAAAAGTGTGGCTGGGTTTCTAAAGAAGAACATATTCTCAAGGTTTGGTACATCCAGAGAAATTATCAATGATGGCAGTTCCCATTTCTGCAATAAGGTATTCAGTGCTCTTTTGGCTAAATATGGGGTTAAACAGCACAAGGTGGCAACACCTTATCACCTGCAGACAAGTGGCCAAGTGGAGGGCAAAAAAGTTTGATGATGCTCTATGGGCATATCAGAAAGCTTTTAAGACACCTATTGGTATGTCTCCATATAAGTTGGTGTTTGGAAAGGCATGTCATTTGCCGGTTGAGCTGGAGCATAAGGCACTCTAGGCTTTAAAGAAGTTGAACGTCAGTTGGAGTGAAACAGCAAACCTGAGACTGGAACAGATCAATGAGATAGATGAATTCCGTTTAAAAGTATATGAGAGGTCTGCACTATACAAGGAAAGGATGAAGTTGTATCATGATAAGCATATTGCGAAAAGGACCTTCAGTCCCGGTGACTTGATGCTGCTTTTCAACTCTAGACTTCATTTGTTTCCTGGGAAATTGAGATCCAAATGGTCTGGGCCGTTTAAGGTAACTCAGGTATTTTAGTCAGGTACCATTGAGCTTGAAAATTACAAAGGTGAGAGCTTCAAAGCCAATGGCCAACGAATCAAGGCATACTTGGGAGTTCCAGAGAAAGTTAAAATAGTGGAAGAATGCAAACTTGATTAAATCTGAGTAATCAAGTAACCTGCATCACGCCGTGACGTTAAATTGTGCGCTGCTTGGGAGGAAACCCAAGATTGTAATTTTAATAGGAAGTTTACATTTTATCATTTTTCTTTGCTTTTATAGAGTCACTGGGTGTTGATGTGTGCATGAAGGACTTGAACAAAGAAATGCAGAACTGGGTGCAGGAAGCCTTTCACGGGCAGTCCCACGGGCCGTGGTACCCTTCACGGGCCGTCAGAATCACCAACATCATATATGAGCTACTGGAAATTGCAAGAAAATGGTTCACGGAAGGGTTCACGGTCTGTCAGACTTTGTACGGACCGTCTAGCCTCTCGTGAATCTCAGGTAAGTTTTTCCTATCCAAGTCATGTTCACGGACGCCTCTATGGACCATGGTTCCCTTCACGGTCCGTCGTCCATTGGCCAGCACTACTGGATCCCGACCCGACCCGCGCGTAAAGGATAATTAATTAAAACGTATACATGCTTCCTAAAGCACCAAGGGTCGGTTTTTCTTCATATTCTCTCATCCATAACGGTTCCTCAAGGCATCAAAAAGTTTTATAATCTCTAAAACATCCTAACGTCACCCTCGATTCCAAACCCTAGTGCTCTAGTGTCAAGATATCGAAGTGACAGTCATAGTTCTCTCTTTTTGGGAGAAATTTGTGATCAAATTCGAAGTAAGTTCTTCCTTTAACTTGTTATAAGTTTGATTTTATCAATAGGCAGGTTAGAAGTCCTTAGTTTGCTCAAATTTACCATGATTATGTGATGAACTATCATTGTTGATATTAAATTGTTGTGGTTTGGTTCAAATTGGGTGAATTTGGTAGTTTTCATGTGTGGGTATGAGTTTTTTGTGTGGAAATTTTGCTGGCCAATTATTATAATATGAAATTGAGTCCAAATTGTGCTAGTCAAGTATGCTCGTGTTTGTTTTGCCGATAAACTATGGTGAAATTGTTGGAATTGCAAGAGTACACTCATGCATGTGGGTATGTTCATATTAGGTATAGATTGTTCTTGTTTAAATGGAGATTGATAAATGTTGGTAGATTAGTTGGACTCATGTGCTAAAATGTCTCGTAACAATGTGATTGTGTGATGAAAATGGTTGAAATTGGGCATATGTTGATTTTGGGAGAAAAGGTCACTGGAAAATTGTTGCCAACCACGGGTCGTGAAACCACTCGTGGACCACACTTGGCAAAGATAGGTCACACTAGTTAGGCTCACGATGGTCATCACGGACCGTGGTTCACTCCATGGACTGTGAAGCCATCTGTGAACCATTCCAGTACACTGTCCCACAGATTAAAGCCAATGACTGTTGTTCACGAGGGTCTTCACGGACCGTGGTATCCACCACGGCCCATATATATATATATATATATATATTGTTTCTGTACTTTTAAATTATGTTTTGCATTTTGATTCCGTGGCCCTTCCCAATGATAGATTGGGTGACGACTTTCTTAAGGCAAGGCGTCACGTTGTACTTACACAGGGGAAGTCTGAGTACCCGATAGTGTGTCATTTTACTTGTTCGATTATTAATCCATTTTTGATTTTTTCATGTACTATGGCTCCCCGAAGAAAGTCCGCAGCCCCACATTCCTCACCAACTTCTTCTCAATCGGAAAGTTATAACGCTACAGAGTCTAGTAATTCTGAGGTTCAGATAAATACCACCATTGAAGAACACTCACCTCGAACTACTAGATCCCATACATCGAGAGCCATTCTCCAGAACACTCATTCCTAGTCTGAAGAGGAAGGTAATAGTTCTGGAAGTGGTGAGGAATCAGGTTGCAAGTCTGATAGTGGTTCTGGAGTTAGTGCAGAGTCTGGTAGCGAATCTTAGGAAAATGCAACTACACCTCCACCTGCAGGAGGATCCGAAGCTTAAACTGGAGCACAGGAAGAGGCAGGTGCTGAATAAGAGGATGATGATGTCACCACCGATGATACAATGGTCCAATATGTTCACCTCCATGAATTCGATCCAACGGCGAGGCGGCAGCTGATTAAATGTTTCCGCTCCATGTGGACAGTGAAAATGTCCGAAGATTTCTTTAAGAATGGCATTGTGAGAAAGTCGGGCGGCTTTAAGGATAGATCAATCATGCTTGGGACTAGAGTAGTGCTAGCGGATATCCAAGCATTCCCAGATATCTACAGGATATTTCAGTTGCATCAGTTTGAATGGATGACCAACTAACCTGGAGAATTTTCCAGCCACCTGACCAGAGAATTTTATGCTTCTTATGCTGTCACATTGATGAACTTTGGCGCAGAGACTGAGACTACTAAACGGGGGAAGAAGGATATTGCAGGCACCTGGGGACCACTTAACTCAATAATGGTTCAGGGCAAATTCATGGATATCTCCGAGTCTACTATCAACATGATGGTGCATGGTCCAAAATAAACAACACCAGCTTCAGTGGGCCTTTCTGAGGGCAAACATCATGTTGTGACAAGTGAAACAGAGATGGAGGATCAGAGTTCTCGAGAGAGGGTCATGCACTGGATTGCAAGGTAAATTGCTTCAGAGGGGGAGAATGCAGCTTGGGTTACAGGATCACAGGTACACATTACTAAAGCTTCACTGTCTTTTCCAGCCAAGGTCTGGTGGGCTTTGTACGTGCAAGGTTGCGGCCTACAGGTAATGATAACACCCTGTTTCCATCACTTGCATCATTGGTAGCTTGCCTCTTGGCGGGTTACCAAGTAAATGTGGGTCGAATCATAGCTACAGAAATGCGGGACAGGGCACTAAATGAGAGAGCTGGACTTTCATTTCCCTGTCTGATAGGGAAATTATATCAGTAAGCAAACACCCCCCCCCCCAAATAGGCTAGTAGACAGATGTAGTGAGGCATTCACGCTCACCCAGGCAGACAAAATCAAAGATGTCGCTAACCATCTCTTTGGTGCGCAAACCAGAGTTGTGGGTTCATTGGCAGTGGTTCCTCACGTACTAATCAACATTTCACATGCGGATAGAAGGCCATAGCAGGGGGAATCTTCACAGCCATCTACAGGGACACCACCGCCACCAACTTCAGTCTCACAGGCTCCAGGTACTTTTGTCACTATTCCTACTGTAATCCTTGAGAGGTTGGTTGCAGATTAGTGACAAACCAAGGCCTTAGTTGACCAAATTGTACGCCGGATGCCCCAACTCAGAGCGCAATGTGTTAGCTGCGGAGAAGAGAATAAAAGATGAGATGCGGAAGGAGCTGGATGTTTTAAAAGACAGGATGGATGGCTTGGAGTTCCATGTCGAAGATCAGTTACAGGCTGCAGGTTCAGTTAGTACTGACGAGTTGAAGACGTAGTTGGCCTAGATACGAGTTCAAATTGCTAAACTGGTTGAGAAGCTGGTACATGTGCCCACTCCGGTCGTGCCAGAGTCCTTGATGAACTTTTTCAGTGATCCGCCTACCACTCAATCCCTTGACGACTTCTGGGGTGAACTACCCAAGAGCAAATCTAGCAAGAGGAAACAAACAGCCGACGAGTCTGATGCCGAGCAGCCAGCCGACCTTTCTAAGGAGGAAAAGAAAAGGAACAAGAAAGCATGTAGGGAATCAAGGAAAAAGACAAGAGAAAAAGAAGCCCTTGAGCAACAGCGAAAGGATGCATTGTTGGCCGGTGCTTCTGGCAGTGCCATACCACCTCCCAGTGCTACCGGTCCAGCTGACCCAGTGTAGGTTTCTGACAGCGCACCGATTGATAAGGGTGCTGACGCTGATCCAAATACCGGTGCCTAGTGAGCCGTAGGTATGACCCCTCCTCACAGCCCTATATTGTTTTGCTTTATTGACTTTGAGGGCAAAGTCCTTTTGTTTGGGGAGGGGGTGGTGAGCAACCTGCCATTTTAGCTGTTAGAATGAATGAAGGTTGACTCTGTGTTGTGTCTGATAAACTTTGATTGGTGTTTTTTTGGTTTTGATGAAAGTGTAAAGTTTTTGTGCGTTGGGCTGTGCAGCAGCTAGTTTGGTTTAAAATGATAGCTTTAATATGAAATTTGGATGTTAGGCTCTTGACATCTTAGATACTCACTTGTTGAACATTGCTAGTCTGGAAAATAAATTGGTGAAATAAGAAACTGGAAAATGTAGTCCCGTGTCATGTGTGTGTAGGTTTTGCTTGAAGGCTAACGCTAGGAGCAGAAACTAGAACTTGCCCGAGTAGTTTTGTTTAAATCTGAGAATATCTGTATAGGAAAGGATCAGTAGGCCATTTTTGCTAAGCCATTAAAAGCCAAAAATAATACAACCAAACAAAAAGCATACCACTTGAACCCATTTTGAGCCTGAAAACAAATTTCGTTCTTACCCACTTGATATCATATCCTTGGATCTCCGAAGATACGATGCCACAACTCAGGCCAAAAGCCTAAGTTGAGGGTGATTACAACCCGAGTAGAAAGGAAAAGTAAAAAAAAAGAGAAGGTTCACTCAGTCAGCTTGAAAGCACAAAATGTGCAATAAAAAAATGGTGTGAAATGGTGTGCAATAAAATAAAAAAAAATAAAAATAAAAAGAAAATAATGGCTGCTAGGATGTACTAAATGAAAAAGGAGGGAAGGCCTTAGAAAAAGTTGTGTGCGAACGAAACTTTGGAGAACCAAGGTACTAGTCACTCACAAAACCAAAAAATCCATTCCCTAGCCTGAGCCTATGTTACAAGCTGATAAAGTCCTACATTGATTCTATTCCGGTTGTTTGAAAGATAGAGCGTAGAAAGCAAGGGCAAGCCTATGGTCTTTTGTTGTTAGTGTTAGAAGTTCTTTGAGAGTGTGAGCGTAGAACTTAGTCCCAATTATCATGAGTGAGGGACTTCTTTGGTGTGAGGACACACAGATTGCATTTGATAGTTAAATTGTGTTACTTGATAGTACACATGCATAAGCATGATCGACTGTGAGTAATGGGATGTCATATATTGATCCTTGCATATTAGATAGATGGTTTCGGACACAAGTTGTGGTTGAGATGGTTGTTGTATAGTTTCAAAAGGTTTTGAATGTTTGAGTGTTAAATGTATTGTTTTTCTCATTACTTGAGGACAAGTAATGGTTCTAAGTTGAGGGTGTTGATGTGCCGCGAAATCCTGACACATTTGATGCTTGAAAACTAAGGATTAATACTAGAATCGAGTGTATTTAGGTGGATATGATGTGTTTGGTAATGTTTGTACAGGTAAAACATGTGAACGTGAAAGAGGAAAGATCATGGAAGGCCTCACGGGCCGTGGTCTTCACAACGATCCGTGATGGTAATCGTGTTGCCTTTCTAGTTAGCAGGCCTTAAGAAGATAAATTGTGGCAATGCCAAGTAAGGACCATGGACTCTCTGACGGATCGTGAGCTTCATGACAAACACTTGCTTAGGCCTCGAGGAGCTAAAATGGGATTTGACCAAGTGAAGACCACGGACACCTAGACAGACCGTGGCCTCTATAACGGTCCGTGGTGTTGTCTGTGGTGCATTTCCTGTACTCAGGCTTTGACAAAGCAATTTTGTGACAACCAAGTAAAGGCTACGAAGGGTTTCACGGGTCGTCTTACTGCTCGTGAAGCTGCGCGACAGTTCAGTCCTACTTCGAGTAGGACACTTTTTAGACACTTTATTTGAATTAATTAGGTCGTTTTTTATTTTTATCTCATCATATTTGGAAAGAGCGACTAAGTTTGAAATACTCTTGACTTTGGTTTTTATCGATTAACATTGAATCAACCTTTGGAGTTGGATTTTTTATTTTCTCATTATCAAGCATTCATTGAATTTGCAGATTTTCGTAAGTAAACTTTCTTAATGTTTTCATTACTAATCTTTGTTCATTTAGTAGAAATCATGAGTGGCTAAACACCACTACTAGGGTTGTGGGAACTATGACAGAAAATCTAAACGTGAATTCGTAAAAAGAGTAGAAGGTGAATTGTATTTACAATATTTAACTCAGCTTTCGTTATTCATCTGTTCAAATGAGTGCACGCATTAGAGTCAGCATGTATCTATTAATTGTTCGAGAGAAAAGAGATAGTTGGGAAAAATCGGAGTTAATCTGATAAAATGGCGTTAAAGGTCG
Organism: Solanum etuberosum; assembly: GCA_029582245.1. Classification (NCBI taxonomy): domain Eukaryota; kingdom Viridiplantae; phylum Streptophyta; class Magnoliopsida; order Solanales; family Solanaceae; genus Solanum; species Solanum etuberosum. The sequence continues at coordinate 138,380 of JAJONR010000283.1, forward strand.
AGTTCGAGAGAAGGGAACTTTAACATCATTGTACACGAGGGTAGAATTTGTTAACACTGAAAGACCGAGAGGAATTGAGTGAAAATTATCTAACTAGACTGAGAAGTGTTAGATATAGTCAACTCGCTTATAATTTGCAAAGACTAAATTACCTGAAACTCAAGTACGGATGAACAATAGATGTAATGTCATCGAAACACAACCCTGGTTTTATTTATTTATCAAAACAACTTTAGAATCAACACTCTGTTAATTGTTAATCCGGATCTTGTTAAAAATCTTAGTTACTAGAACTTTATTGTTAAACCCAATTTACATTCTGTAATTGTTTTCTCTAGGAAATAATAACAACTTTTAGGTAAACGCGACAGTGAAATTATTTATGTAAAGAGATTGTCTGTGGGATCGACCTCAACTCACGTTGAGTTCTATAAATTGACTTCGAGCAATTATACTTCTGAATTGAAGTGTAAGTTTGGTCAGCGCCAGATCCATGGGCTAATACACACAAAAAAATCGAGCAATTTGGGTAATTCCTAAAAAAGGGTCTATAAATGCAGAAATGGGCGTTAAAAAAATGGTGTAAGTATATGTGGTGGTTCTTCAACTCATTACTGAGGCCGTCATAACGTTTTTTCAGAAAAAAATTTGGAGTGCTCCGGGGCGCCAGATACATGGCTTTATACACACGAAAAGTCGAGGAATTTGGGTACTTCCTACAAAAGGGCCTGTAAATGGGGAAATGAGTGTTAAAATGGTGAAGAGTATACGTAGTGTTTCCCCTAACTTATTACGGAGGTCCAAATAAAGTTTTTTTGAAAAGAATTTTTGGGTGCTCTGGGTGCCATATCCATGGGCTAATACGTATGAAAAATCGAGAATTTGGGTAATTCCTAAAAAAAGGCATGTAAATAAGGAAATGGTGTTAAAAAAATGGTGTGACTATACGTGGTGGTTCCCCAACTGATTACAGAGGTCCTCAAAAAGTTTTTTCAGAATTAATTTTTTTGTGCTCCGGGGAGCCATATCCATGGGCAATACACATGAAAAATCGAGGAATTTGGGTAATTACTAAAACAGAGCCTGTAAATGTGAAAAATAGGCGTTAAAAAATAGTGTGAGTATACGTGGTGGTTCCCCAACTCATTACAAAGGTCCTCATAAAGTTTTTTCGAATTTTTTTTTGGGTGTTCCAGGGCACCATATCTATTGGCTAACACACACGGAAAATTGAGAAATTGTGGTAAATCCTAAAAAAAGGCCTGTAAATGTGGAAATGGGCGTTAATAAATGATGTGAATATACGTAGTGGTTCACCAACACACTATAGAGGTCCGCATAAAGATTTTTCGGAATTTTTTTTTGGGTGCACCGGGGTGCCAGATCAATGGGCTAATACAAACAAAAAATCGAGGAATTTGGGTAATTTCTAAAAAGGGGCCTGTAAATGCAGAAATAAGCGTTAAAAAAATGGTGTGAGTATACCTGATGGTTCCCCAACTCTTTACGGAGGTTCTCATAAAGTTGTTTTAGAAAAAAATTTAGGGTGTTCCGGGGTGCCAGATCCATGGACTAATACACATAAAAAATTGAGAAATTTGGGTTATTCCTAAAAAGGGCCTCTAAATGAGGAAATGGGCGTTAAAAAATGGTGTGAATATACGAGGTGGTTCTCCAACTTATTACAGAGGTCCTCATAAACTCTTTTCAGAATTTTTTTTGGGTGCTCTGGAACCCCAGATCCATTGGCTTAATACACACGAAAATTTGTTGAATTTGGGTAATTCCATAAAAAGGGCATGTAAATGCAGAAATGAGCTTTAAAAAAATGGTGTAAGTATACGTTGTGGTTCCCGAATTCTTTACGGAGGTCCTTATAATATTTTTTTAGAACAAAAAATTGGGTGCTTCGGGGCGCCATATCCATAGGCATTAATACACGAAAAATTGAGGAAGTTAGGTAATTCCTAAAAAAAGTCCTGTAAATACGGAAATGGGTGTTAAAAATATAGTGAGTATACGTGGTTATTCCCCAACTCATTACAGAGGTCTACATAAAAAAAATTGAAAAACTTTTTTCGATGCTTCGGGGTGCCAGATCCATGGGCTAATACACACGAAAAATCAAGCAATTTGGGTAATTCCTAAAAAATGGCCTGTAAATGCGGAAATGGGCCATAAAAAATGGTGTGAATATAAGTGGTGGTTCTCCAACTCATTATATAGGTCCTCATAAAGTTTTGTTGGAAAAAAAATTTGGATGCTCCGGGGCACCAGATCCATGGGCTTAAATAAACACGAAAAATCAAGGAATTTGGGTAATTCATTAAAACGGTGTGTAAATGCAGAAATGGGCGTTAAAAAAAATGTGTGAGTATACGTGGTGGTTTCCCAACTCATTATGGAGTTCCTCATAAAGTTTTTTCAGAAAAAAATTTTGGGTGCCCCAGGGCGCCAGATAAATGGGCTAATACACATGAAAAATCGAGGAAGTTGGGTAATTCCTAAAAAAGGTCCTGTAAATACGGAAATGGGCGTTAAAAAATGGTGTAAGTATATATGTGGTTGTTCCCTAACTCATTACTAAGGTACTCGGAAAGTTTTTTCGGAAAAAAGTTTTGGGTGCTCCGGGGTGCCAGATCCATGGGCAAATACACACGAAAAATTGGAGAAACCACCACGTAGACTCACACCATTTTATTTAACGCCCATTTCCACATATATAGCCCCTTTTTTAGGAATTATCCAAATTCTTCACTTTTTCGTGTGTTTTATCAGCCCATGGATCTGGCGCCGCAGAGCACCCAAAATTTGTTTCCAAAAAAACTTTATGAGGACCTCCGTAATGAGTTGAGGAACCACCACGTATACTCACACCATTTTTTAATGCCTATTTCCGCATTTACAGGCCTTTTTTAAGTAATTACCCATATTCCTCGATTTTTCTTGTGTATTAGCGCCCCAGAGCACCCAAAATTTTATTCCGAAAACACTTTATGAGGACCTCCGTAATGAGTTGGGGAACCACCACGTATACTCACACCATTTGATTTAACGCCCATTTCCACATATACAGGCTCTTTTTTAGGAAATGCCCAAATTCCTCGATTTTTCGTGTGTATTATTAGCCAATGGATTAGGCCCCTGGAGCACACGAAATTGTTTTCCGAAAAAACATTATGAGGACCTCTTTCATGAGTTGGGGAACCACCACGTATATTCACACCATTTTAACGCCCCTTTCCGCATATACAGGCCCTTTTTAAGGAATTACCCAAATTTCTTGATTTTTCATATGTATTAGCCTATTGATCTGGCGCCCCGGAGCACCCAATTATTTTTTTCAAAAAAACATAATAAGGACCTCCTTAATTAGTTGGGGAACCATCACGTATACTCACACCATTTTTAAATTTCCATTTCTGTATGTACAGGAACTTTTTAGGAATTACCCAAATTCTTTGATTTTTTTATGTGTATTAGCCCACGGATCTGTCGCCCCAGAGCACCCAATTTTTTTTTCCGAATAAACTTTACAAGGACCTTTGTAAAGAGTAGGGGAACTACCACGATTACTCACATTATTTTTTAAACCCCTATTTTCGCATTTATAGGGCCTTTTTAAGAATTACCCAAATTTCTCGATTTTTCGTGTGTATTAGCCCATGGACCTGGCGCCCCGGAGCACCCAAATTTTTTTCAAAAAATACTTTATGACGACCTCTGTAATGAGTTGGGGAACCACCACGTATACTCACACCATTTTTTTAACTCCCATTTCCACATTTACAGGCCCTTTTTTAGGAATTACCCAAATTCCTCGATTATTTTGTGTGTATTAGCCCATGTTTATGGGGCCCCGGAGCACCCAATTTTTTTTCTGAAAAATCATTATGAGGACCTCCGTAATGAGTTGGGGAACCACCACGTATACTCACATTATTTTTTTAAATGCCAATTTTCGCATTTACAGTCCTTTTTTTAGGAATTACCCAAATTTCCCGATTTTTCGTGTGTATTAGCCCATGGATCAAGTTCCCCGTAGCATCAAAAAGAAAAATTCCAGAAAATTTTATGAGGACCTCTGTAATTAGTTGGGGAACCATAACGTACACTCACACTATTTTTTAATCCCCATTTCCACATTTACTGGCCCTTTTTAGGATTTACCCGAATTCCTTGATTTTTCCTGTGTATTAGCCCAAGATTATTTTCCAAAAAAGCTTTATGAGGACCTCCCAAATGAGTTGGGAACCACCACATATAATTACACCATTTTTTTAATGCTCATTTCCTCATTTATAGGCCCTTTTTTAGATACTACCTAAATTCCTCGATTTTTCGTGTGCATTAGCCCATGGATCTGGTGCCCAGGAGCCCCCAAAATGTTTTTCCGAAAAAACTTTATGAGGACCTCCGTAATGAGTTGGTGAACCATAACGTATACTCACACTATTTTTTAATCCCCATTTCCGCATTTACTGTCTCTTTTTAGGATTTACCTGAATTCCTTAATTTTTCCTGTGTATTAGCCCAAGATTCTTTTCCGAAAAAGCTTTATGAGGACCTCCCAAATGAGTTGGGGAACCACCACATATAATTACACCATTTTTTTAATGCTCATTTCCGCATTTATAGCCCCTTTTTTAGATACTACCTAAATTCCTCAATTTTTCGTGTGCATTAGCCCATGGATCTGGTGCCCAGGAGCACCCAAAATGTTTTTCCAAAAAAACTTTATGAGGATCTCCGTAATTAGTTGGTGAACCACCATGTATACTCACACCATTTTTTTAACGCCCATTTCCGCATATACATGCCCTTTAATTGGAATTGCCCAAATTTCTTTTTAGTGTGTATTATTAGCCTAGGGATCTAGCGCCCCTAAGCACCCAAAAATATTTTCCAAAAAAACATTAGTAGAATCTCCGTAATGAGTTGGGGAACCACCATGTATACTAACACTATTTTTAACGCCCATTTCCGCATTTATCGGCCCTTTTTAGGAATAACTCAAATTTCTCAATTTTTCGTGTGTATTAGCACATGGATCTGGCATTCATGAGCACCCAAAATATTTTCCCATAAAAACTTTATGAGGACCTCCGTATTGAGTTGGGGGAACCACCACGTATACTAACACCATTTTTAACGACGATTTCCGCATTTACGGGCCTTTTTTAGAAATAACACAAATTCCTCCATTTTTCGTGTGTATTAGCTCATGGATCTGGTGCCCCAAAGCACCTAAATAAAATTTCCGAAAAAACCTTATGAGGACCTACGTAATGAGTTGTGGAACCACCACGTATACTAACACTATTTTTTAACGCCCATTTTCGCAATTAGAGGCCCTTTTTTAAGAATTACCCAAATTCCTTGATTTTTCGTCTGTATTAGCCCATGGATCTGGCGCTCCGGAGCACTCTAAGTTTTTTAAAAAAAAAACTTTATGAGGACCTATGTAATGAGTTGGGGAACCACCACGTATACTCACACTAATTTTTTAACACACATTTCTGCATTTACATACCCTTTTTAGAAATTACCCAATTTTTTTAATTTTTCGTGTGTATTAGCCAATGGATCTAGCGCCCCGGAGTACATAGAAATATTTTCCGAAAAAACTGTATGAGGACCTCCATAATGAGTTGGGGATCCACCACGTATACTCACACCATTTTTTACCTCTTATTTCTGTATTTACAGGCACTTTTTTACGAATTACCAAAATTCCTCAATTTTTTTATGTGTATTAGCCCATGGATCTGTCGCCACAGAGCACCCACATTATTTTCCGAATAAACTTTAAGGGGACCTCTGTAATAAGTAGGGGAACCACCACGTATACTAACATAATTTTCTTAAACGCCCATTTTCGCATTTATAGGCCCTTTTTTGGGGAATTACCCAAATTCCTCAATTTTTCGTGTGTATATTAGCCCAGGGATCTGGCGCCCAGAGCACCCAAAAAAAAATTCTGACTATTTTTTATGAGGACCTCTGTAATGAGTTGGGGAACCACCACGTATACGCACACTACCTTTTACCTCTTATTTCTGCATTTACAGGCCCTTTTTAGAATTTACCCAAATTCCTCGATTTTTCGTGTGTATTAGCCCATGGATGTGGTGCCTCAGAGCACCCAAATTTTTTTCCGAAAAAACATTCTGAGGACCTCCGTAATTAGTTGGTTAACCACCACGTATACTCACAACATTTTTTTACGCCTATTTCAGCATTTAGAGGCCCTTTTTTAGGAATTACCCAAATTCCTCGATTGTTCGTCTGTATTAGCCTATGGATTTGGCGCCCCGGAGCACTCTATGTTTTTTTCCCAAAAAAAATTATGAGGACCTCCGTAATGTGTTGGAAAACCACCACGTATACTCACGCCATTTTAACGCCTATTTCTGCATTTACAGACCCTTTTTTAGGATTACCAGAATTCCTAAATTTTTCATGTGTATTAGTCAATGGATCAGGCGCCCTGGAGCACCCAAAAAAAATTTCCGAAAAACCTTTATGTGGACCTCCGTAAAGAGTTGGGGAACCACCACGTATACTCACACCATTTTTTAACGCCCATTTCCGCATTTACAGGCCCTTTTTAAGTAATTACCCAAATTCCTCAATTTTTCGTGTGTATTAGCCCATTGATCTGGTGTCCCGGAGCACCCAAAAAAAATTTCTGAAAAAACTTAATATGGACCTCCCTCATGAGTTGGGGAACCACCACGTATACTCACACAATTTTTTAAACTCCATTTCCATATTTACAGGCCTTTTTTTAGGAATTATGCAAATTCCTCGATTTTTTTGTGTGTATAAGTCCACGGATCTGTCGCCTAGGAGCACCCAAATTATTTTAAATGCCCATTTTCGCATTTACAGGCCCTTTTTTAGGAACTACCCAAATTTCTTAATTTTCGTGTGCATTAGACCATGGATATGTCACACTGGAGCACTCAAAATGTTTTTTCAAAAAAACTTTATTAGGACCTCCGTAATGAGTTGGGGAACCACCAAGTATATTAACACCATTTTTAACGCCTATTTTTGCATTTACAGATCCTTTTTTAGGAATTTCCCAAATTCCTCAGTTTTTCGTGTGTATTAGCCCATGGATCTGGTGCTCTAGAGCACCCAAATAATTTTTCGAAAAAACTTCATGAGGACCTCCATAATGAGCTGGGGAACCACCATGTATACTCACACTATTTTTTTAACGCTCATTTCCTCATTTACAGACCCTTTTTAGGAATTACCCAAATTTCTCGACTTTTCGCGTGTTAATCCATAGATCTGGCGCCCCATAGCACCCAAACAAAATTTCTGAAAAAACCTTATGAGGACCTCCGTAATTTATTGGGGAACCACCACGTATACTCATACCATTTTTTTTACTCCCATTACCGCATTTACATGCCCTTTTTTAGGAATAACCCAAATTTCTAAAATTTCCGTGTGCATTAGCCCATTTATCTGGCACAACGGAGCACCCAAAACGGTTTTCTGAAAAAAAATTATGAGGACCTCTGTAATGAGTTAGGGAACCACCACGTATACTCACACCATTTTTTATCGCTCATTTCATTATTTCAGGCCCTTTTTTAGGAATTACCCAAATTCCTCAATTTTTCGTGTGCATAGTCCATGGATCTAGCGCCCAGAGCACCCGAATTTTTTTTTCAAAAAAACTTATGAGGTCCTCGTTAATGAGTTAGGGAACCACCACGTATACTCACACCATATTTTTAACGCTCATTTCCACATTTACAGGCCCTTTTTAGGAATTACCCAAATTCCTCAATTTTTCATGTTTATTAGCCTATGGATCTGGCGCCCCAAAGTACCCAAAAAATTTCTTCCGAAAAAACTTTATGAGGACCTTCGTAATGCGTTGGGGACCACCACGTATACTCACACCATTTATTAAGGCCCATTTCCGCATTTATATGCGTTTTTTAGGAATTAACCAAATCCTCAATTTTTGGTGTGTATAGGCCCATCGATCTAACGCCTTGCAACACCCAAATTTTTTTTATTAAAAAACTTTATTAGCACCTCTGTAATGAGTTGGGGAACCACCACATATACTTACGCCATTGTTTAACGCCCATTTACGCATTTATAGGACCTTTTTTAGGAATTACCATACTTCCTCTATTTTCCGTGTGTATTAGTCCATTGATCTGACGCCCTGGAGCACCCAAAATATTTTTCGAAAAAACTTTATGAGGACCTCGGTAAAGAATTGGGGAACCACCAAATATACTCAAACCATATTTTTATCGCCCATTTCTGCATTTACAGGCTCTTTTTCAGCAATTACCCAAATTATTTATTTTTCGTGTGTATTAGAACATGGATCTGGCGCCACAGAGCACCCACAATTTTTTTCCGATTTTTTTTTATGAAGAACTCTGTAATGAGATGGTAGACACCACGAATACTCACACCATTTTTTAAAGCCAATTTCCGCATTTACAGGACCTTTTTTAGAAATTAACTAACTTCCTCGATTTTTCGTGTGTATTAGCCCATGGATATGACGCCCCGAAGCACCCAATTTTTTTTTCCGAAAACACTTTTTGAGGACCTCCGTAAAGAATTGGGAAACCACCACGTATATTCACATCAATTTTTAGCGCCCATTTCTGCATTTACAGGCCATTTTTAAGGAATTACCCAAATTGCTCGATATTTCGTCTGTATTAGCCTATGGATTTAGCGCCCCGGAGCACTGAAACTTATTTTCTGAAAAAACTTTATGAGGACCTCCGTAGTAAGTTAGGCAACCACCACGTATATTCACACCATTTTTTTATCGCCCATTTCTCTATATCAGGCCTTTTTTAAGAATTACCCAAATTCCTCAATTTTTCGTTTGTATAACCCATGGATCTAGCGTCCAAGGCACCCAAATTTTTTTTCCAAACAAACTTTATGAGGTCCTCCCTATTGAATTTTTGAACCACCACGTATAATCACACCATTTTTTAACGCTCATTTCTGCATTTACAGGCCCTTTTTAGGAATTACCCAAATTACTCAATTTTTCATGTGTATTAGCCCATGGATATGGCACCCCAAAGCACCCAAAATTATTTCCCAAAAAACATTATGTGGACCTCCGTAATGAATTTGGGAACCACCACGTGTACTCACACCATTTTTTTAACGCCCATTTCAGCATTTAGATGAAGTTTTTTAGGAATTTCCCAAATCTTCGATTTTTCATGTGTATTAGCCCCATAGATCTTACACCCCAGAGCACCCAAAACATTTTTCCAAAAAAACATTCTGAGAACCTCTGTAATGAGTTGGGGAACCACCACATACATACTCACACCATTTTTTAACGCCCATTTCCGCATTTACAGGACCTTTTTTAGGAATTACCCAACTTCCTCGATTTTTCATGTGTATTAGCCCATTGATCTGGCGCCCTGGAGCACCCAACTTTTTTTCCAAAAATACTTTATGAGGACCTCTATAATGAGTTGGGGAAACACCACGTATACTCACACCATTTTTTAACGCCCATTTCCGCATTTACAGACCCTTTTTTTGAATTGCCCAAATTTCTTGATTTTTCATTTGTATTTAGCCCATGGATCTGGCTCCCCAGAGCACCTAAAAAAAAAATTCTGAAATAACTTTATGAGGACCTCTGTAATGAGTTGGGAACCACCACGTATACTCACACCATTTTTTACAGGCCCTTTTTTAGGAATTACCCAAATTTCTTGATTTTTCGTGTGTATTAGCACATAGATTTGGCGCCCCAGAGAACCCAAAAAAAAATTCTAAATTTTTTTATGAGGACCTCTATATTAAGTTGGGGAACCAGCACGTATACTCACAACATTTTCTAACCCCTATTTCCGCATTTACAGGACTTTTTTTAGGAAATACTGAACTTCCTCGATTTTTCATGTTTATTATCCTATGGATATGGATACCTGAAGCAACCAAAAGTTTTTTTCGAAAAAACTTTTAGAGGACCTCCGTAAAGAATTGGGGAACCACCACGTGTACTCACACCATTTTTAACGCCCATTTCCGCATTTACAGTCCATTTTTAAGGAATTAACTAAATTCCTCAATTTTTCGTGTGTATTAGCCTATGGATCTGGCGCAACAGAGCACCCAAACTTTTTTCCAAATTTTTTTTATGAGGACCTCCGTAATGAGTTGGGAACAACCACATATACTCACACCATTTTTTTATCGCCCATTTCTGTATTTCATGCCCTTTTTAGGAATTACCCAAATTCCTTGATTTTTCGTGTGTATAGCCCTTGGATCTAGCGCCCAAAGCATCCATGTTTTTTTAAAAAAAAAACTTTATGAGGTCCTCGGTAATGACTTAGGGAACCACCACGTATACTCACACCATTTTTTTAATGGCCATCTCCGCATTTACAGGACCATTTTAGGAATTACCCAGATTTCTCAATTTTTCATGTGTATTAGCCCATGGATCTGGCGCCACAAAGCACACGGTAGTCCTAATAACGTTTTTCGGAAAAAAAATTGGGTGCTCTGAGACGTCAGATCCATGGGGTAATACACAGAAAAAATCAAAGAATTCGGGTAAATCCTAAAAAGGGCCAGTAAATGCAGAAATGGGGATTAAAATATAGTGTGAGTATACGTTATGGTTCCCCAACTCATTACAGAGGTCCTCATAAAATTTTTCCAGATTTTTTTTTGGATGCTCCGGGGTAGTTGATCCATGGGCTAATACACACGAAAAATCAAGAAATTTGGGTAATTCCTAAAAAAGGGGCTGTAAATGCAAAAATTGGCTTTTAAAAAAATAATGTGAGTATACGTGGTGGTTCCCCAACTCATTACGGAGGTCCTCATAATGATTTCTCAGAAAAAAATTTGGGTAATTCCTAAAAAAAAGGCCTGTAAATACGGAAATGGGCGTTAAAAAAATGGTGTGAGTATACGTGGTGGTTCCCTAACTCATTACAGAGGTCCTCATTAACTTTTTTCGTAAAAAAATTTGGGTGCTCCAGGGCGCCAGATCCATGGGCTAATACACACGAAAAATTGAAAAATTTGGGTAATTCATTAAAAAGGGCCTATTAATGAAGAAATGGGAATTGAAAAATGGTTTGAGTATACGTAGTGGTTCCCCAACTCATTACGGAGGTCCAAATAAAGTTTTTTCGGAAAAGAATCTGGGTGCTCTGGGGCACCAGATCCATGGGCTAATACACACGAAAATTGAGAAATTTGGGTACTTTCTAAAAAAGGGCCTGTAAATGTGGAAATGGGCGTTAAAAATTGTGGGAGTATACGTGGTTATTCCCCAACTCATTACGAAGGTCCTTACAAAGTTTTTTTGGAAATTATTTTGGGTGTGGAGGGGCACCAGATCCATGGGCTAATACCCACGAAAAAGTGAGTAATTTGGGTAATTTTTTAAAAGGGGCCTGTAAATGCGGAAATGGGCGTTAAAAAAAATGGTGTGAGTATACGTGGTGGTTCCCCAACTCATTATCAAGGACCTCATGAAGTTTTTTTGGAAAAAAATTTGAATGCTTTGGGCGCTAGATCCATGGGCCATACACACGAAAAATCGAGGAATTATAGTTATTACTAAAAAGGGCTCGCAATACAGAAATGGGCGATAAAAAAATGGTGTGAGTATATGTGGTTGTTCCCAACTCATTACAGAGGTCCTCATAAAGTTTTTTCAGAAAATATGTTTGGGTGCTCTACGGCGCCAGATGAATGGGCTAATACACACAAAAAATCAAGGAATTTGGGTATTTCTTAAAAAATGGCATGTAAATGTGAAAATGAGTGTTAATAATTTGTGTGAGTATACATGGTGGTTCCCCAACTCATTCCAGAGGTCCTCATAAAGTTTTTTCGAAAAAACTTTTCGGTGCTCTAGGGCGCCAGATCCATGGGCTAATACACACGAAAAATCGAGGAATTTGGGTAATTCTTAAAAAGGGGCCTTCAAATATGCAAATAGGAGTTATAAAAATGTTGTGAATTTACGTGGTGGTTCCCAACTCATTACGAAGGTCCTCATAATGTTTTTTCGGGAAAACATTTTGGCTGCTCAGGACCGCGAGATTCATGAGCTAATACACATGAAAAATTAAGGAATTTATGTTATACCTAAAAAAGGTCTTGTAAATGCGGAAATGAACGTTAAAAAATGGTGTGAGTATACATGGCAGTTCCCCAACTCATTACAGAGCTCCTCATAAAGTTTTTTTGGAAATTTTTATTGGGTGTTCTGGGGCGGCAGATCCATGGGCTAATACACATGAAAAAAGATCAAGGAATTTGGGTAATTTCTAAAAAATGGCCTGCAAATACGGAATTGGGCATTAAAAAATGGTGTGAGTATACGTGGTGGTTCCCCAACTCATTACGGAGGTCCTCATAAAGTTTTTTTAGATTTTTTTTTTGGGTTATCTGAAGCGCTAGATCCATGGGCTTATAGACACGAAAAATAGAGGAATTTGATTAATTCTTAAAAAGGCCATGTAAATGAAGAAATGGGCGTTAAAAAGTGGTGTGAGTATACGTAGTGCTTCTCCAACTCATTACAGAGGTACTCATAAAAAATTTTCGGAAATTTTTTTTGGGTACTTTGGGGCGCCAGATACATGGGCTAATACAGACGAAAAATTGAGGAATTCGAGTAATTCTTAAAAAAGGGCATATAAATGCGGAAATGGCGTTAAAATAGGTGTGCGTATACGTGGTGGTTCCCTAACTCAATACGGAGGTCCTCATAAAGTTCTTTCGGAATAAAATTTTGGGTGCTCCGGGGTGCCAGATCCATGGGCTAATATGAATGAGAAATCGAGGAAATTGGGTGATTTAAAAAAAGGCATGTAAATTCGAAAATGGACGTTAAAAATGGTGTGAATATACGTGGTGGTTCCCCAACTCATTACGGAGGTCCTCACACAATTTTGGATGCTCTGGGGCGCCAGATCGATGGGCTAATACAAAAAAAATCAAGCAATTTGGGTAATTCCTAAAAAGGGCATGTAACCATGGAAATGCGCATTAAAAAATGGTGTGAGTATACGTGGTGGTTCCCCAACTCATTATGGGGGTCCTCATAATGCTATGGGGCGCGCCAGATCCATGGGCTAATACACACGAAAAATTGAGTAATTTGGGTAATTCCTAAAAAAGAGCATGTAAATGTTGAAATAGGCATTAAATAAATAGATGGAGTATACCTGGTGGTTCCCCAAATCATTACGGAGGTCCTCATAATGTTTTTTCAGAAAAAAAATTTGGTCCTCTGGGATGCTAGATCCAGCAACTAATACACACGAAAAATTGAGGGATTTGGATAATTTCTATAAAAGGGCTTGTAAATACGAAAATGGGCGTTAAAATGGTGTGAGTATATATGGTGGTTCTCCAACTCATTACGGAGGTTCTCATAAAGTTTTTTGGGAAAAACATTTTGGGTTCTGTGGGGCGCCAGATCCATGGGCTTATACTCATGAAAATTGAGGAATTTAGGTAATACCTAAAATAGGACCTGTAAATGCAAAAATGGGCGTTAAAAAATGGTGTGAGTATGCGTGGTGGTTCCCCAGCTCATTATGGAGGTCCTCATAAAGTTTTTCTGGAAAAATATTTTGGGTGCTCTGGGGCACCAAATTCATGGGCTAATACACATGAAAACTCGAGAAATTTTGGTAATTCCTGAAAAAGGGCATGTTAAAGCAGAAATGGGTGTTAAAAAATAGATTGTGTATACGTGGTAGTTCCCCAACTCATTACGGAGGTCCTCATAAAGTTTTTTCGGAAAAACATTTTGGGTGCTCTGGGGCGCTAGATCCATGGACTAATACACATGAAAAATCAAGGAATTTGGGTAAAACATAAAAAACGGCCTGCAAATGCGAAAATGGGTGTTTAAAAAAATAATTTGAGTATACGTGGTGGTTCCTCAACTCATTACGGAGGTTCTCATAAAGTTTTTTCAGAAAAAGAATTTTGGGTGCTTCGGTGAGTTTGATCAATGGTCTAATACAAACTAAAAATTGAGGAATTTAGGTAATTCCTAAAAAAAGGCCTGTAAATGCGAAAATGGGCATTTAAAAAAATAATGTGAGTATACGTGGTGGTTCCCCAACTCATTACAGAGGTATTCATAAAGATTTTCTTGATAATAATTTTGGCTGCTCCAGGGCGCCTGATCCATGGGCTAATACAAACGAAAAATTGAGAAATTTGGGTAATTCCCTAAAAAAGGGCCTGTAATTGCAGAAATGAGCGTTAAAAAATGGTGTGAGTATACGTGGTGCTTTCCAAACTCATTCCGGAGGTCCTCGTATATTTTTTTGAGAAGAAAAATTTGTGTGGTCCGGGGCGCGAGATCCATGGGCTAACACAGACGAAAAATCGATAAATTTGGATAATTACTAAAAAATGTCCTGTAAATTTTGAAATGAGCGTTAAAAATGGTGTGAGTATACGTGGTGGTTCCAAAACTCATTACGGAGGTCCTCATAATATTTTTTTGGAAAAAAACATTTGGGTACTTTGGGGCGCGAGATAAATGGGCTAATACACACGAAAAATCAAGAAATTTGGTTAATTCCTATAAAAGGGCCTGTAAATGCGGAAATGAGCATTAAAAAAATGGTGTGAGTGTATGTGGTGGTTCCCCAACACATTATGGAGGTCCTCATAAAGTTTTTTTTCAAAAAAATATTTTGGGTACACCAGGGCGCCTGATCCATGGGCTAATACACACGAAAAATTGAGAAATTTTGGTAATTTTTAGAAAAGGGCCTCTAAATGCGGAAATGGGCGTTAAAAATTATGTTAGTATACGTGGTGGTTCCCCAATTCATGGCGGAGGTCCTCATAAAGATTTTTCGGAAAGGAATTTTGGGTTCTCCCCGGCGCTAGATTCATCGGCTAATACACACGAAAAATTGAGAAATTTGGGTAATTCTTAAAAACGGCCATGTAAATGCGGAAATTGGTGTTAAAAATATTGTGAGTATACGTGGTGGTTCCCCAATTCATTATGGAGGTCCTCATAAAAAAATTTCGGAAAAAAATTCTTGGGTGCTCCGGGGCGCCAGATCCATGGGCTAATATACAAGAAATGTAACACCCCAGATTCGAGAAAGGGCAAAATAACCATTTTTAGGAGTTGCAGGTCTCAACCCACGAAGGCCACCCATGTCCCGTGGATGGGACCATGGACCGTAGGTGTGGTCTGTGGTTGGCCACCCCAACTCACTGCTAGAGGTCCAGAACCACGGCCTGACTAATGGACCGTCGGTCAGACCAAGGTCCTTGGTCAAGGGTCCGTAGGTTAGGACCCCAGAAACCACTATCTGACTACTAACGACGGTCGTGGAGGACGGACCGTCGATCAGTCCACAGTTCATCGTAAATGGTCTGTGGGTCGGTGGCTGGCAGTTATTTTTAGGGGCAGTTGGGTCGAACACCCCTATATAAGTATTTTAACCCCCAAATTTCCCAATAGAAATCATTCTCTCAATTAACCAAAAAGAAGAACTCTCTCAAATATTTCTCTCTCTAGGACTTGAAGAAGAAGGATTCAACCTAGGATTTCAAGTCAAAGTCTCCATTCCTCCAATGAAGATAAGCAATTGGCTTTGAGGTATGATAGTTTTCATCCATGGATTCCTTCCATTCATGAAGTTCCCAAATTCTCCTATTTTCAAAGTTAGAATTCCCAATTGAATAAGGGTTTTCTTCAATTTCCATGGGTTCCTTTGATTATTGATCTAAATGATTGAATTATGATATCTTATGCATGAATTGATGAAATACTATGATTTTATGATGTTTCCTTTATGAACCCATGTAATCCCCATGGTTTTTCAAGTTATGATCATATGATGTGGGATTTTGTATTGAGAGAATTACATGAATTTATGATGGAATCCATATCTAACCCATGTTTTCTAAATGTTGATGATTGAAAGTGGGGTTTGAGACTTGAAAGGTAAATTATTGAGTTATGCATGATCTTATGAAATCTATGTAAATATTTTAAGGATGCTTTGAGAGTAAAGTATCAATGATGATATAAATGCTGTGTTGTGAAAGTATTTTATCATAAACACATGAAAGCATGATTGTGAAAGGTTATCTCACATAAGAAAGGATTCTAAGGTTGAAAGGTCTTCTCACCTAATTGAATCAAATATTAAGAGCTATCCTAATGAGAACCTATCTTGGATTGGTTATTGAATGATACCTTTCCATGGATAATTATTTAGCTTGGATTGTCAAGATGACCTTCCCTTCATTGGATAATAAGAACAAGTAAGAAATGACTATTCCGTGGGATTTATTCTTAGCACCTAGAGGATATTGAGATGGAGGCACTCTCGTTAGTAGAGGTCGGGTTTCTAGTAGCAATCTCTTTATCCCTTACCTATGTGCCCCCATAGGATGATTGTCTAGATAGACATTAGCTAGTGGATCCACTTAAACTAGAAGTTCTTGGTCCTTACCTTGGCAAGTAGGACAACCCTTTTCGGTGTGGGAGACACATGGGGATCATGTTATAGCTCACATGGTCTCTATGTTGGTTAAGGCTACTTCCCACATTAATAATGAACTAAGGTTACTTCAACAAATATCTCATATGAGTTCAAAGGTTTTAAAGATGTTAGCTTGCATTGACCATGTTTTATGACTTATGTTTTCTAACCTTCTTATATCATGTTTTAGCTTGGTCAATTGCATGTCATTAAATGTCCTCTTTTAGAATTATTTAAATGTTTTATGCATAACTATCATACTTGGTACATTATTTTTTAGTTACGCATACTCTTGCGTACATTTCCCCAAATGTAGGGTCCGACAGTCAGGGTCCTCAGTTTTGTTGCTAGTGGTTGATTTCAAGATTTTTGAGCTTGGTGAGTCCTCCTGATTCAAGTAAGCACTTTTATTATTTTGTTTCCTTCTTATTCAGTTTGGACATGATGTATAGGCTAGGCCCAATTTCATTCTATAGTACTAGATTGCTAATGAGACAAGTGTTTTACACTCCGCTTTCCTTTATAAAACTTTTTGGACTTGAAATGTGTTTTACCTCATATGTTATATTTCTTTTGTTATGAATTCTAAGTGGCTTGTATGGGGTCCCTCGGGGTCTTATACGCCATATTATATCTAGGGTGTACCCCTGGGTCGTGACAAACTTGGTAATCAGAGGACAAGGTTTAGAATGGTCCTAGGATGTCTCATAAGCCACGTCAAGTAGAATCTTGTTCATGAGTGTGAAGAGCGCCACATTTATGAAAGAGAGGCTACAAGATGTTTAGGAAACTCCACTTTTTTCATTACTCTAAAGTCGTGCAATAGAGTTTGACTCTATAAGGTCTCTCTCTCCTAATCCTCATCCGATTCTCTACAAGATATGGCTACTCGAAGAGCTTATCCTAGAGGGAGAATGCGAAACAAGAAGATTCTTCCCAAGCTACACAAGTTCCGGTCGATCCTTTTTCCGAGCAAGTGACTAACACAGAGTTTAGGGCAGCTTTTGAAGTATTGGCTCAAGCCATGACGGCCCAAACCAATAGAGAGGTTGTGGTTCCCATGAGCCCAAATATGGGTACAACGACATCTAGAGTGAGGGATTTCACTAAGATGAATCCTTCGGAGTTTCATGGTTCTAAAGTTGAGGAAGATGCTCAAGAGCTTATTGATGAGGTCTACAAGGTATTGATGATCATGGGAGTGACGCCAGTGTAAAAGGCAAAGTTGGCTGCTTATCAACTTAAAGGTGTTGCTTAAACTTGGTTCAACGAATGGAAAGAAGGGAGACCGGAAGATGCGGGTCCTTTTGATTGGGAAAAGTTTAAGGCTGCTTTTCTTGATAGGTTCTTTCCCCTTGAGATGAGGGAAGAAAAGGTGCTTGAGTTCATCAACCTTCGTCAAGGAAGTATGAGTGTGAGGGGATATGCTTTGAAGATTACACAATTGTCTAAGTATGCTCCAACAATGGTTGCTGATTCTAGGGCAAGGATGAGCAACTTCATTTCGGGTGTGTCCAAAATGGTGGGTAAAGAGTGTCGCACCGCCATTCATATTAATGACATGGACATCTCTCATCTCATGGTTCATGCACAACAAATTGAAGAGGAGAAACTTAAGGAAAAGTCTAGGGATACAAAAAGGGCTAAAACCGATGATGGAAATTTCTCTCATGCAAGGTCCGATGGACATGGTCGTTCTAGGTTTCAACAAAGATTTTCCAGTCAAGGTTCCTCCAATGCTCCTCCTAAGTACAACAAAGATAGGGTATCTAACCCTAAGCCTCAAGGAGGGAATGGTAGTTGATCATTGTAGGACTTTATCAGCTTGTAACATAGGCTTAGGCTAGGGAATGGATATTTGGGTTTGTAAGTGACTAGTCCCTTGGTTCTCCAAAGTTTCGTTTGCACACAACTCTTTCTGAGCGATTCCCTCTTTTTCTTCATTTCAGTACATCCCATCAGCCATTATTTTCTTTTTCTTTTTCTTTTTTCTTTTTTTTATTGCACATTTTGTGCTTTTAGCTAACTGGTTGAACCTTTTTTTCACTTTTCCTTTCTGCTCGGGTTGCAATCACCCTCAACTTAGTCCTTTGTCCTGAGTTGTGACATCGTATCTTTGGAGACCCAATGATATGATACTTAATGGGTAAGAACAAACTTGGTTTTCATGCTCAAATCGGGTACAAGTGATATGCTTTTTATTTGGTTGTTTTGTTTTTGGCTTTTCAATGGCTTAGCAAAAATGGCCTACTGATCCTTTCCTATCCAGTTATTCTCAGATTTAAGCAAGACTACTCGGGCAAGTTCTAGTTTCTGCTCCTAGCGTTAAACTTCAATCAAACCTCACACGCACATGACACAGGACTACATTTTCCAGTTTATTAGTTCACCAACTTATTTTCCAGACTAGCAATGTTCAACACGTCAGTACATAAGATGTCATCTAAAGATCCTAACAGTCAAATTTCAGATCAAGGTCATCATTACCAACAGACTAGCTGCTGCACAGCTCAACACACAAAAACATTACAAAAACTCCACACACACTTCACAACACAAAAATAGTTTATCAGATAAACACAGAGTCAACCTCCATTCATTCTAACCGCTAAAATGGCAGGTTGCTCACCACCCCCTCCCCAAAAAAAAAGACTTTGCCCTCAAAGTCAATGAAGAAAAACAATACAGGGCGGTGATGAGGGGTCATACCTACAGCGCACTAGGCGCCGGTAGCTGGATCAGTGTCAGAACCCTTATCAACGGGTGCACTCTCAGAAACCATCTTTGGATTAGGCTGGCTACCAGTTACCGGGACAGGTACTCCGCTACCAGAAGCGCCAGTTAACACCGCATTTCGCTGTTGTTGCACAAGTGCTTCTTCTTCTCTTACCTTCTTCCTCGATGCTTGCGGGCTTTCTTGTGTTGTCGTCTTTCCTCTTTTGATAGGTCAGTAGGCAGCTCCTCATCAGACTCTCCAACTTTGTGTTTTCTCTTGCGGGATTTTCTCTTGGGTAGTTCACCCCATAGGTCATCAAGGGATTGATTGGTTGGCGGTTCACCGAACAAGTGCATCAAGGACTTTGGCATGACCGGAGTGGGCACCTGTACTGGCTTCTCAGCCAGTTTGGCAACTTGAGCACGCATCTCGGCCAACTGCTTCTTGAACTCATCATTATTGACTGAACCTGCCACCTGCAACTAATCTTGGACATGGACCTCCAAGCCATCCATCCTGTCTTTTAAGACAGCCAACTTCTTCTGCATCTCATCTTTAATTCTTTTCTCCACAGCTAACACATCATGCTCTATGAGTTGGGGTATCCAACGTACAATTTGTTCGACCAAAGTCTTGGTCTGTCGCTGATCTACAACCAACTTTTCAAGAAATAGAGTAGGAATAGTAACAAAAGTACCTGGAGCCTGTGAGGCTGAAGCTGGCGGCGGTGGTGCCTCTGTAGATGGCTGGGATGATTCGTCCTTCTCTGGCCCTCGATCCACATGCGGAATATCGATTGGTACATGAGGAACCACTGCAAAAGAACCCACCACTCCGGATTTTGCACCAAATAGATGGTTAGCGACATCTTTGATTTTGGATGCCTGTGTGAGCCTAACTGCCTCAGTCCATCTGTCTACTAGCCTATTTGGGGGGTGTTTGCTTGCTAACACAATTTCCCTATCAGACAGGGAAAAGAAAGTCCGACTCTCTCATTCAATTCCCTGTCTCGCATTTCTGTCGCTATGATCCGACCCACATTTACTGGGTAACCAGCCATGAGACAAGCTACCAAAGATGCTAGGGAGGGAGACAGGGTATTATCATTACCTGTAGGCCACAACTGTGCACGGACAACAGCCCACCAGACCTTAGCTGGAAAAGACAGTGACACTTTAGTGATGTGTGCCGGTGTTCCTGTAACCAAAGTTGCATTCCCCCCCTCTAAAGCAATTTGCCGTGCAATCCAGCGCATTACCCACTCTCGAGAACTCTGAACCTCCATCTCATTTTCACTAGTGACTGCATGATGTTTGCCCTCAAAAAGGCCAACTGAAGTTGGTGCTGTGTATTCAGGGCCATGCAACATCCTGTTGATAGTAGCCTCGGAGATATCCACAGATGTGCCCCGAACCATAATTGAGTTGAGTGGATCCCAGGTACTGGCAATGTCCTTTTGCCCCTGTTTATTTGTCTCAGTTTCTGCAGCAAACTTCATCAATATGGCTGCATAAGAAGCATAACACTCTCTGGTTAGGTGGCTAGAATATTCTCTAGGTGCATTGTCCATCCAGTCAAACTGATGAAGCTGAAATATCCTATAAATGTCGGGGAATGATTTGATAGCAGCAACCACCACTCTGGTCTCAGGCATGATTGGTCTCTTCTTAAAGCCGCCAGACTTGGTCACAATTCCATTATTAAAGCAATCTTCAGACCTGTTCACAGTCCACATAGAACGGAAACAGTCAATCAACTGTTGTCTCGCTTTGGGATCGACTTAATGGATGTTAACATATTGGACCATGGTATCATCGGTGGTGATCTCCTCATCCTCTCCTACAACACCTGCCTCTTTCTTATGCGCCAGTTTCAGCTTCTATGTCTACTGCCGGTGGAGGTGTGGTTGCATTTTCCTGAGAGCCACTTGCAGACTCTGAACTACCTTCCGAACCAGTATCAGACTTGCTACCTGATTCCTCACCATTACCGGAACTACTACCTTCTTCTTCAGACTGGGAAGGGGTGTCCTGGAGAATGGCCCTCACTGTATGGGATCTAGTAGTTTAAGGTGGATGATTTTTAATAGCTGTATTAATCTGAACCTCCGAACTACTAGACTCCAAAGAGTTATCACCTTCCGATTGAGAAGCAGTAGGTGAGGAATGTGGGGCTGCGTTCTTTCTTTGGGGAGCCATAGTACCTGAGAAATACAAAAACCCATTAGTATGCAAATCAGTCAAATGACACACTATCGGGTACTCAGACTTCCCCTGTGTAATTACAACGTGATGCCTTGCCTTAAGAATGCTATCACCCAATCTATCATTAGGAAGGGCCACCGAATTGAAATGCAAAAACAGAATTAAAAGTACAGACACAAAAATAAAATGAAAACACTTTTTTTTATAAACAGGTCTACACGGGTCATGGTAGCTACCACGGTTCGTGGAGACCATTGTGGGCAAGACTTGACCGTAGGTGCAAACATGGGCCACACTGGTTAAATTTCACGGAGGGCTTTACGGCCCGTGGAGTGAACCACGGTTTGTGAAGGCCCCCGTGAAAGTAAACAGTGTGTATTTCATATCCTGAGTATGGACCACGAGTGGTTTCACGGCCCGTGGTGGTCATCACGATCCGTGAATCCTCTCGTGAACTTACACTTCACATATATTTAGTGCCCTTTTCTCCAAAATCAACATATGCCCAATTTCACCCATATTCATCCCACAACATGTTGTTACGAGACCTTTTAGCACATGAGTCCCACTAGTCTACCCACATTTATCAATTTCCATTTAATCAAGAACAATTTAAACCTAGTATGAACATACCCACATGCATATGAGTGTAAACTCGCAATTTCAACAGTTTCATTGGCACAAGTCACTCAATCATACATTCCTCTCACAAATAGGACTCAAGCACAAATTAATATCACAATTCAACAGTAAATCCTCAAGAATCCATCATACCCATACATCAACAACTAGTTCCACACAATTTCCACGAACCCACATATCAAAAATACCAATTTCAACTGACCCACAACCATTAGGTATCATCAATGATCATTCATAAAAATAATGCTCAAATTCGACAGAATCATAGTAGTTCTAACTTGTTTATTGATAAGTTCATGCTTATAACAGGTTAATAGCAAACTTACTTTGAATAAGATCACAATTCTCGCCCAAAAAGAGAGATGATGAACTTGACTTCAATATCTTGACAAAATAGAACTAGGGTTTTGATTCTCTATTGAATTTAGAACTTATGGATGATGAAAAATCATTTAAT
Organism: Solanum etuberosum; assembly: GCA_029582245.1. NCBI lineage: Eukaryota > Viridiplantae > Streptophyta > Magnoliopsida > Solanales > Solanaceae > Solanum > Solanum etuberosum. The sequence goes on from JAJONR010000283.1 coordinate 160,952, forward strand.
AGCTTTAGGAACCGTTATGGATGAGATTGAAGAGGAAGAAACCGACCCTTGGCGCTTTAAGAACTATATAAAACGTTTAAAATCAATTTCTCTATGCACGCGGGTCGGGTTATTGTACTGCTGGGTTATGGATGACGGATCGTGAAGTCACCCGTGTAGGGTGTCACGATCCGTGAAGTCTTCCGTGAATTTAACTTGGGAAAGAAAAACTCACTTGAGGTTCACGAGAGGATAGACGGTCCGTACATGGACTGACAGACCGTGAACCCTTCCGTGAACCATATGATGGCAAATTCCAGTAGCTTCCTTAGGTTGCTGCTGAGAATGACGGGCTGTGAAGTTGCCCGTGAAGGGCACCACGGCTCGTGGGACAGCCCGTAAGGATCTGTATGCACCCAGTTCTGCACTTTTTTGTCCAAATCCTTCCTGCACACATCAACACACAATGACTCTATACAAACAAAGAAAATTGAGAAAAAGTAAACTACCTATCACAATTACAATCTTGGGTTGCCTCCTAAGCAGCACACAATTTAACGTCGCGGCGCGACGCAGGTTACTTGATTAGTCAGACTTCATCAAGCTTACATTCCTCCACTATTTACATGTCTTCTGGAACATCCAAGTATGCCTTAATTCGCTGGCCATTTTCCTTAAATCTCTCACCCTTGTCATTCTCAAGCTCAATAGCACCTGACTGGAACACCTGAGTTACCTTAAAAGGCCCAGACCATTTGGATCTCAACTTCCCCGAAAACAGCCGAAGTCTAGAGTTAATAAGTAACACCAAGTCACCAGGAGTGAAGGTTATTTTCTCAATATGCTTATCATGATACATATTCATCCATCTCATTGATTTGATCCAGTCTCAGGTTTGAAGTTTCACTCCAACTAAGGTTCAGCTTCTTCAAGGCCCAGAGTGCCTTACGCTTAAGCTCAACTGGCAAATGACATGCCTTTCCAAACACCAATTGATATGGAGACATACCAATAGGCATCTTGAAAGCTGTCTGATATGCCCATAGAGCATCATCTAACTTTCTAGCCCAATCTGTCCTACTGGCATTCACTGTTTTTGCCAGAATCACCTTTAATTCCCTATTGGACACCTCCACTTGGCCACTGGTCTACGGGTAATAAGGTATTGCCATCTTGTGTTGTTTAACCCCATATTTGGCCAAAAGAGCACTGAAAACCTTATTGCATAAATGGGAACAACCATCACTGATAATAGGTCTGGGTGTGCCAAACCTTTAGAAGATATTCTTCTTCAGAAAGCCAGCAACACTTTTCTCATCATTCTCAGGCAGAGCAACTGCCTCAACCCATTTGGACACATAGTCCACTGCCACAAGTATATACTTTTGCCCATAAGAGCTCACAAATGGTCCCATGAAATCAAATCCCCACACATAAAATAGATCCACCTCCAGAATGGGTGTCATTGGTAGTTCGTGGCGCCGAGAGATGGCTCTTTGACACTGGCAGACATCATAACTCTTCACTATATCCATTGAGTCCTGATGAATCGTAGGCCAGTAGTACCCACTCTGAAGTACCTTATGTGCTATCCGAGCACCTCCATGATGGCCACCCACTGGATAGGAGTTACATGCCTCTAATATATGTAGCATCTCAGCCTCAGGGATGCATCACCTGATGATATTATCAGCACAAACCCTGTACAAATAGGGTTCATCACAAAAATACTTACCTACATCATGCAGGAACCTCTTCCTTTGCTGAAATGTCAGCCCCTCAGGCATCAAATCACTAACAAGAAAGTTAGCAAAATCAGCAAACCAAGGAATAAGATCAAGAGTGGCAGCTAATACCTGCTCATCCGAGAACGAATCATTGATTTCTAATTCAAGTTCCTTTTTCTTTTCAGCATCAAACCGAGACAGGTGATCAGCCACCTGGTTTTCACAACATCTCCTATCCATAACCTCAAAATCAAACTCCTGAAGCAGCAACACCCATCTGATCAACCTTGGCTTGACATCTTTCTTTTCCATAAGATATCTCAGAGCTGCATGTTCCGTGTGGACTATCAGTCTAGTACCCAGCAAGTAGGCCCTGAATTTCTCGAAGGCAGAAACCACAGCCAGTAGTTCCTGTTCAGTTACGGTGTAGTTTTGCTGTGCTCCATTTAGTTACTTGCTAGCATAGTAGATCGGATGGAACATCTTGTTGCGCTTCTGCCCCAACACAACCCCTAAGGAAATACCACTAGAATCTTACATTACCTCAAATGGTTCAACCCAATCTGGGCCAACAATCACTGGTGCAGAAATCAGCTTCTCCTTCAGGCATTCAAAGGCTTTTCGGCATGCTTCATCAAAAGAAAATTTCACCTCCTTCTCCAAAAGCTTGCACAAGGGATGTGCAATTTTCAAGAAGTCCTTGATGAAACACCTATAAAATCTGGCATGTCCTAAAAAGCTTCAAACACCCTTCACACAAATAGGTGGAGACAATTTTTCTATCACCTCAATTTTGGCTTTGTCAACCTCCAATCCCTTTTGCGACACCTTGTGACCAAGGACTATATCTTCGTTGACCATAAAATGACACTTCTCCCATTTCAGCACTAGATTGGCCTCCTCGCATCTTTATAAAGCCCTGCTAAGATTGAACAAACAGTCATCAGAAGTATCACCAACCACTGAAAAGTCATCCATGAATACCTCCAGAGTATCCTTCACCATGTCCGAGAAGATAGACATTCTACACCTCTGGAAAGTTGCTGGTGCATTTCATAGTCCAAATGGCATGCATTTAAATTCAAAGGTTTCATAAGGGCATGTAAAAGTGGTATTTTCCTGATCTTCAGGAGTAATTGATATCTGGTTGTAGCCAGAGTATCCACCGAAGAAACAGTACCACCCTTTTCCAGCCAACCTGTCAAGCATCTGGTCCATGAATGGCATTGGGAAGTGATCCTTCAAGGTCCACTTGTTCATCGTTCTGTAGTCTATGCACACTCGCCCTCCAGTGACTAGTCTCTACAGGATCATCTCATTCTTCGCATTTCCAACCACTGTCATACCATCCTTTTTGGGCACACATTGCACTGGGCTAACCCAATGACTGTAAGAAATGAGGTACACCACCCCATCATCTAACCACTTGATGATCTCCTTTTTGACCACCTCTTGCATTGGTGGATTTAGCCTCCTCTGGTTCTCAATGCTTGAGCTGCAGTCCTCCCCAAGTTGGATCTTATGAGTGCATATACGCGGAGGTATCCCAATGATGTCCGCAATGGTCCACCCAATTGCCCTTTTATACCTTATCAGCTTTTTGATCACAGCTTGAACCTTTTCATCATACAAATATACATCCAAGATCACAGGCAAAGTGTTGTTAGTGCCCAAAAATAGATACCTCAGGTGACTGGGTAGTTGTTTCAGTTCCAGCATAGGCGACTCTGCAATGGATGGTTTTGCTGGAGGACTTGGCCTGTTTTTCAGATTCAAGTCCAGTTTCTTTGGAGCATAACAGTGTGCTCCCATGCCCTATAAAGAATTTACGGTCTCCACATAGTCAATCCGAAAATCAGCTTCAAAGTTCATCAACACGACTGTTAATGTTTCAACAGTCAGCCTCTCCTCAATGGTCTCTCCCATCTCTTCTTCATCAAAGGCCTCTATCACAGACTCCACATTCATGTCTTGCGGCTGATTTATTGACCTGCAAATTTTAAACTTTACCTCTTCCTTATTGAGTCTGAATTTCAGTTCTGCACTCTCAACATCTACCAATGCTCATCATGTGGCCAGAAATGGTCTTCCCAAAATTATGGGAACCTTAAAATCCACTTCGAAATCTAATATCATGAAGTCTGCTGGAAAGATGAAAGTGTCCACCTTTACAAGCACATCACTTAAGATGCCCACAGGTTGTTTCACCGATCTATCTGCCATCATCAACCTTATTGTTGGGTGTTTTGGAACTCCCAACCCCAGTTGCTTGTAGATTGCCAACGACATCAAGTTTATACTGGCCCCTAAGTTACACAAGGCCTTTGCAAATTCAATTGATCTGATGGTGCACGGTATGATGAATGCACCTGGATTCTCCTTCTTCTGTACTAGAGATTTGGTAGCAATAGCACTGCAGTGATGAACATTATCACTAAAATCAAAACTTATAGCTCTTTTCTTCGTGACCAAGTCCTTCATGAACTTAGCATATCCTGGCATCTGCTCTAAAGCTTCCACCCATGGGATGTTCACTGATAGTTGTCTCTGCATGGTGATGAACTTAGCAAATTTCCCATCTTCAGCTTTCTTTTTAAGCCTTTGAGGGCATGGAGGAGGTGATCTTGGTATCTGATGTAAAGGCATAGTTCCCTCAAATCATTTTTCCTTTGTTCCTGCTGGTTTTGCTATTGGTTGAGCATCCTCCACATTATCTACCTGTTCAGATTCAACCTCCTCTCTTCCATTCGGCTCCAACACATGCTCATGCTCTGTACCTACATAAATTGGTTCATTAAGAATCTTACCACTCCTGGTGGCGATAGCCATTCAATGCCCGTCCTTCTTGGGATTCGGAATAGTATCACTTGGTAGTGACCCATTCTTCCTCTGGTTCAGTGATGCTAAAAGTTGCCCCAACTGTTGTTGTATTTGCTTGATGGAGTGGTGTGAGAGTCTACCAGTTGACTCATACTGGAGAAGTCACCTTTAACCTCCTTCACCCATGCATCAGTTGACTCAACCTTTTGGAGCACCTTAGCCAACATATCTTCCAACTTAGACCCGCTGGAACTACCACTTGCACAGTCTCCATTACCTGGGGGCACATACACACCACTGCGATCATTTCTGTAACCATATTTGTTCTTCCAGTTTCCCTGCTCTCTATTTGCTGGCCTGTCATACTGTCCTTCCCTGAAATAGTTCCGACCTGCATTTCCACAATTATAACCTTGGTTCCCGAGTTATAATTCCAAAAACCTCCTTGGTTGCCCAAGTATTTAGCTTCTTCATCTATATCAATGTCCTGATCTTCATACCTGTTTGGGGTCCCTACAACATTAATCTTCTCAGAACCTGCCATGATGTGTTTTGTGAGTAAGTCCATCTGAGTTCGCATATGAGCCATGTCCTGATCCCTTTCTTCCTGTCTTCTCCTTTGCTCAACCGATAGCTCAAAAGTGACTCCCAAAACTTCCACTTCAGCATCCCTAGTGTGCCATGCTCTATTGTTCTTGGCAACTTCATCCATTAGCTGCATGATTTCAGCAAAAGGCTTCCTCATGAATGATCCACCACAAACTGCATTAACAACAGGCTTAGTAACATAATTAAGTGATCTATAGAAGGCCTGTTTCAAATGTCTCTCTGTGAGACCATGGTTTGGACACTTCTTCAGCTTTTGGCTAAATCTCAACCAAGTATCATGCATTGCTTCCCCCGGTAGTTGCTTGTGTGCACTTATTTCATCTTTCATCTGCAACTCTTTCGATTCAGGATAGAATCCTTCCAACAAAGCTTCCTGCAGGTCATTCCAGGTTCTAATCGAGTCATTCGGCATCTCATGCAGCCAATTTGTAGCCTCCCCAATGAGAGAAAATGGGAATAACCTTAACCTCATGGCTGTCTGACTAACCCCAGGAATTTCCTGTGATTTTCATATAGCCACGAATTTCATTAGGTGTTGATTCGCATCATCACCAGCTGCACCTCTGAACATACCTTTCAAATTCAACAACTGAATCATGGTGTTACTGATAGTGAAATTTACACCTGGAGGTAGTACATGTAATACTATCGCTCCAGTGGCTCCAGCTCCGTCCAAATCTAAGTCCTCCTCTTTGTACATCATGTGAGTTGGATGTTGTGATCGACCCCTTAGAGCTAGTGGTTGGTGGTGGGGAGGAGTTATTCTTCCACTCCTGGATGTTCATCCACCACCCTAGGCGGGTTGGTCACAACATTCTGCTGAGCACCTATTGTAGCGGTCTCAGCTGCAAGTCCCAATCGTTGCCTTTACGCCTCAAGTTCCTATGCGTTCTCCATTTTGCGAATAGTCTTTCGAAGTTCTGGATCATAAGGAATCAATGGAGCTCCCTTACTTCTAGTATTTGTCATACACAGTCAAACTCACCTGTACGAGACACATACAAAGAACAAGACGTAAAATTAGGAAAAATAACTACGCTTTGAATAAAAGCTAGTAAAACACTTCTGAATTGAAATTCTCCGGCACCGGCGCCAAAATTTGATAAGTCTAAACTTACACCTCAATTAAGAAGTATAAATGGTCAAATTCAATTTATAGAACTCAACGTGAGTTGAGGTCGATCCCACAGAGAATTTCTTTACAGAAATGATTTCACTGTTGCGTTTACCCAAATGTTGTTATTATTTCCTAAAGAAAACAATTACGGAATGTAAATGGGGTTTTGCTGTAAATCTCTAGTAACTAAGATTTTTAAGCAAAATCCGGATTAACAATTAACAGAGTATTAATGCTAAAGTTGTTTCGATAATTAAATGAAACTAGGATTGTGTTTTCCATAACGTTGCATCTAGTGTTTTTCCGTAAATGAGTATCAGGCAATTCATCCCTGCAAAATACAGGCAAGTTAGATATATCTAACACTTTTTAGTCTAATTAGATAACTTTCACTCAAGTTCTCTCGGTCCTAGAGTGTTAACAAGATTTACTCTCGCCTAGGATAGTGTTAAAGTTCTTTTCTTTTGAACTCGAACTTTGACTCCATTTCATCAGGTTAATTCAGGTTTTTCTCAACTATCATTTTTCTCTCAAACAAATGACAGATACATGCTACTTCTAATGTGTGCACTCATTAGAATACATGAATGACGAAAACTAAACTATGATTTGCAAATATAAATAGCCTTCTACTCGTCATACGAAATTACACTTAGATTTACGTCATAGATTCCACAATCCCAGTTATGGTATTTAGCCACTCATGATTTCACGTAAACATACAGAATTATATAATGAAAACATGATAATAAAGTACTTACGATAATATGCAAAATCGATAAACACTTGATAATTCAAAACCAAAAATCCAACTTCAAAACTTGATTCAATGTTAATCGTCCAAAATCAAAGCTAAGAATATTTGAAACTTAGTCGCTCATTCCAGATATGACGAGATAAAAACTAAAACTAACCTAATTAATTCAAATATAATGTTTAAAAAGAGTCCTACTCGAAGTAGGACTAATCTGTCGCGCAACTTCACAACTGACTCCACGATCTGTCAAGGGCTTCATGGTTCGTGAAGCCCTTCATGGTATTCACTTGCACCCATCCAAAATAGGTTCTTCAAGGCCTGTACACTGGATCATCACCACGGACACCACCACGACTCATGACAATGACCACGGTCTATATAGGTGTCTGTGCTCTTCACTTAACCAATTCCATCTTCAGCTTTTCAATACCCATTCACTGGATCATCTTTACGAGCACTTCCATGGATTGTTGTGAGGACCACGGTTCGTCTAAGTGTTCGTGATCCTTACTTGGCCAAGTTGTATTTCAGCTCCTCCAAGCCTTCACAATGGAAATGCATCACGACTGGCACCACGGTTCGTGACAAGGACCACGACCTGTCTAGGTGCTTGTGGTCTTCACTTGATCACACTCATCTTCTACTTCTTTTTCTGTTTTTCCACACAGGTGAGAATCTGTCTACACATTCAACAAACACATCAAAGCTTACAAAAATACACTTCATTCTAGTATTAATCCTTAGTTTTGAGCATCAAATATGCCAATATGTCACGGCACATCATGGATCTTCTTTGCCTATGTCTACTTATGTTAGGTGTGGAAAGAAGCATGAGGGTATGTGCCTAGCTGGCATGGATGGTTGCTTTAGTTGTGGTAAAAGTGGTCATAAGATGAGGGATTGCGCAATGCTTACGACAAACAGAAGAGAGGGCAAGCAAGCTCCTTCTAGTTGTTCGGGTTCCAATACTTCTAAGAAAAACCGATTCTATGCACTTCAGACTCGTGGTGAATGAGAGGATTCTCCCGATGTGGTTACCGGTATGTTAAAAGTATTTCAACTTGATGTTTATTCTTTACTTGATCCCGGTGCTACCTTGTCTTTTGTGACGCCATATGTGGCTATGAGGTTTGATGTTCTTCCGAATATGTTGTTAGATCTTTTTTCTATCTCTACTCCTATTGGTGATTCTATTGTAGCTAAGAGGGTTTATAGAAAGTGCCCCATTTTCTTGTCCCATAGAGTTACTCATGTTGACTTGGTAGAGCTTGATATGCTAGATTTTGATGTTATCCTTGGTATGGATTGGTTGCACTCATGTTATGCTTCTATTGATTGTAGAACTCGTGTAGTCAAGTTTCAATTCCTAGATGAGCCTATCCTAGAGTGGAAAGGGTGAAATTTTATGCCTAAGTGTCAGTTTGTCTCTTGTCTTAAAGCTAGAAAGATAATTTCTAAGGGTTGCATTTACCATCTAGTTAAGGTGAGGGATATCAATTCTGAAAACCCTATTCTTAAGTTGGTCCCCGTTGTTAATGAGTTTCCGGAAGTCATCCCATATGATTTACCCGGTATTCCTCCTGAAAGGGAAATAGACTTAGGTATTGACCTTCTCCCAGATACGCAACCTATCTCTATTCCTCCTTACCGTATTGCTCCGGTAGAACTTGAGGAGTTGAAAGACCAATTGAACGATTTGTTGGTTAAGGGTTTCATCCGACCGAATATCTCTCCATGGGGTGCTCTAGTTTGTTTGTTAGAAAGAAAGATGGTTCTTTTCGTATGTGTATTGACTATCATCAGTTAAACAAGCTGACTATTAAGAATAAGTATCCTTTTCCAAGGATAGATTATTTGTTTGACCAACTTCAAGGAGCAAGTTACTTCTCTAAGATTGACCTTCGGTCGGGTTATCACCAATTGAGGCTGAAAGAAGATGATATTCCAAAAACGACTTTTAGAACCCGGTATGGTCATTATGAGTTTTTGGTAATGTCGTTTGGGTTGACTAATTCTTCGACGGCTTTTATGGATTTGATGAATAGGGTGTTTACACAATACCTTGATATTTTTGTGATTGTGTTCATTGATGATATATTGATTATTCAAAAAGTGAGAATGAGCATATTGATCATCCAAGGATTTTGTTGCAAATTCTCAAGGACCAACAACTCTTTGCTAAGTTTAGTAAATGTGAGTTTGGCTAAGGTCTGTAGCTTTTCTAGGTCATATTTTTCCAAGTTAGGGCATTGAGGTCGATCCTAAGAAGACGGATGCGGTCAAGAGTTGGCCTAGACCTCTAACCCATTTGGATATTAGGAGTTTCTTGGATTTAGCTGGTTACTATAGAAGGTTTGTTGAGGGGTTCTCTTTGATTGCCTCTCATTTGATGGCTTTGACTCAAAATAAGGCTCAGTTCATATGGTCAGAAGCATGTGAGAAGAGCTTTCAAGAATTGAAGGATAGACTTACTTCTGCTACGGTGTTGACTTTACCGAAAGGGACGGATGGTTTTGTAATATATTGTGATTCCTCGAGAATTTGGTTAGGGTGTGTACTTATGAAAAATGGAAAAGTTATTGCCTATGTTCAAGGCAACTTAAGATTCATGAGAAGAATTATCCTACCCATGACCTTGAACTAGCGGCGGTTGTTTTTTCCTTAAAGATTTGGAGGCATTATTTGTATGGAGTTCATGTTGATGTGTTTACCGACCACAAGAGTTTGCAATATGTGTTTAACCAAAGGGATCTAAATCTTCACTAAAGAAGATGGCTTAAGTTATTGAAAGATTATGATATGAGTGTTTTCTATCACCCCGATAAAGCTAATGTGGTGGAGGATGCTCTTAGTCGGTTATCTATGGGTAGTGTTGCCCATATTGAAGAGGATAAGAAAGAGTTGGTTCAAGATGTACATAGATTCGCCCGATTGGGTGTTCAGTTAGTGGACTCCACCAAGGGTGGTGTTATGGTTCACAATGGTTCGAAATCATCTTTAATGGCGAACGTGAAAGCCAAGCAAGGTCTTGATCCAATATTGGTTGAGTTGAAAGAAGCGGTGCTTAAGAAATCAGTTGAGGCTTTCTCCCAAGGGGGAGATAGAGTACTTAGATATCAAGGTCGTTTGTGTGTTCCTAATTTTGATGACTTGAGGGAAAAAATCTTGTCAGAAGCCCATAGTTCTCAGCATTCCATTCACCCGGGAGCCACCAAGATGTACCGTGATTTACGGGAGGTCTAGTGGTGGAATCGGATGAAGAAGGACATTGCGGAATTTGTGACTAAGTGTCCTAATTGTTAACAAATGAAAGTTGAGCATCAGAAACTGAGAGGTTTGTCCCAAGACATTATTATTCCTACTTGGAAGTGGGAAGATGTGAATATGGACTTTATTGTTGGTTTGCCTCTCACCCGGCGACAACATGACTCAATTTGGGTTATAGTAGACCGAATGACGAAATCGGCTCATTTTGTTCCCGTCAAGGTTTCCTATTCGGCAGAGGATTATGCTATGTTTTACTTAAGAGAAGTGTTAAAGTCCCATGGAATGCCTTCGTCCATTATTTCCGATCGTGGTACCCAATTCACTTCTCAGTTTTGGAAGTCTTTCCAAAAAGGTCTTGGGACTCGTGTTAAGCTTAGTACGGCCTTTCACCCCCAAACCGATGGGCAAGCGGAGAGTACTATCCAAACTTTGGAAGAAATGTTAAGGGCTTGTGTGATTGATTTTAAGGGTAATTGGGATGACCATTTGCCATTGATTGAGTTTGCATATAACAATAACTATCACTCGAGTATTGATATGGCTCCATTTGAGGCATTATATGGTAGGAAGGGCATATCTCCTATATGATGATTTGAGGTGGGTGAAGTTGCCCTAATAGGTTGCGAGTTGGTACATGAGGCCATAGAGAAAGTACGACTGATTAGAGAAAGGTTGAAAATGGCTCAAAGTAGGAAAAAGTCATATGTCTATGTTAGAAGAAGAGATCTTGTGTTTGAGGTTCATGATTGGGTTTACTTGAAAATCTAACCCATGAATGGTGTAATGAGATTTGGAAAGAAAGGGAAACTTAGTCCCCGATATGTAGGCCCATATCAGATTTTGAGACGTGTTCGTAAGGTGGCTTACGAACTAAAATTGCCTAATGAGTTGGTATCGGTACATTCGGTTTTCAAAGTCTCTATGTTAAAAAATGTGTTAGAGATCCGATATCTATAGTTCCCTTAGAAGGTTTGGGAGTTAAGGAGAATCTTTCTTTTGAGGAAGTTCCGGTAGAGATTTTATACCGGCAAGTTTAGAAATTGAGAAATAAAGAAGTTGCTTCCGTGAAAGTGTTGTGGAGGAATCATTTAGTTGAGGGTGCTACTTGGGAGGCCGAGGCCGATATGATGTCCCGATATCCTCATCTTTTTCCTTCTACTCCTACTCTAGCTTGAGGTAATGAGTTCCTCATGGTTTGTTCTTTGTTTTGGAGTCACGTGTCTTAAATTTTTCCATGATTTCCTTATTTATGAATGTTCATGAAAAAAAGTTTTAAGTTTTGAACGAAAATGAGTTTACATGATTGATTTTCCTCATGTTGATGTGCATTGAGTATAAGTTTCCTATAGACTTCATGAGATGATATGTTGAACATGTTTAGCTTGGAGTTGATGTTTCCTCCTCGTATATATGCATTTGAGTATGAATTTCATGTAGACTGCTTGATATGATGATATGAGCATGTTAGCTTGGAGTTGATGTTTCCTCCTCAGATGTTAGCTTGCGGTTGATATTTTTCCTCCTTAGATATGCGCATTTTGAGACATTGCATTCATGTTGGGCTGCTAGTTTCCATCTTCTTTATGATGTTTTAAGTATGTCCTAGCTTGGAGTTGATATTCCTCCTTGGTTGTGTGCATTTTGATGAAGTTGCATGCATGATGGGTTGCTAGTTTAGAGTCCCTTTATTCTAAGTGATGCTTAGAATCTCATTCAAGGATGAATGATCCCAAGAGGGAGATATTGTAACACCCCGGATTCGATAAAGGGCAAAATAACCATTTTCAGGAGTTGCATGTGTCAACCCACGAAGGCCACCCACGGCCCGTGGATGGGACCACGGACCATAGGTGTGGTCCGTGGTTGGCCACCCCAACTCACTGGCAGTGGTCCAGAACCACGGCCTGACCAAAAGACCGTCGGTCAGACCACAGTCTATGGTCAAGGGTCCGTAGGTCAGGACCCCAGAAACCACTTTCTGACCACGAACAACGGCTGTGCAGGATGGACCGTCGGTCAGTCCATGGTCCGTCGTCAATGGTCTGTGGGTCGGTGGTAGTTATTTTATGGGCAGTTGGGTCTTTTCCAAATTAATCTACCCTAATACTATGTCATTTTGCCTATATCTAAGACCCCTATATAAGTATTTTAACCCCTAAATTTCCCAATAGAAATCATTCTCTCAATTCATCAAAAAGAAGAACTCTCTCAAATATTTCTCTCTCAAGAACTTGAAGAAGAAGAAGGATTCAACCTAGGGGTTCAAGTCAAATTCTCCATTCCTCCATTGAAGATAAGCAATTAGCTTTGAAGTATGATAGTTTTCATCCATGGATTCCTTCCATTCATGGAGTTCCCAATTTCTCCTATTTTCAAAGTTAGAATTCCCTAATTGAGTTAGAGTTTTCTTCAATTACCATGGGTTCCTTTGATTATTGATCTAAATTGTTGAATTATGATCTCTTATGCATGAATTGATGAAATAATATGATTTTATGATGTTTCACCTATGAACCCATGTAATCCCCATATTTTCTAAGTTATGATCATATGACGTGGGATTTTGATTATGAAGGAAGAATTTTCTGAAATCAAGCATGCATTGAGAGAATTACATGAATTTATGATGAAATCCATATCTAACCCATGTTTTCTAAATGTTGATGATTTAAAGTGGGTTTTGAGCCTTCAAAGGTAAATTATATAATTATGCATGATCTTATTAAATCTATGTAAATGTTTTAAGGATGCTTTGAGAGTAAAGTATTAATGATGATGTAAATGTTGTGTTGTGTAAGGATTTTCTCATAAGCACATGAAAGCATGATTGTGAAAGGTTTTCTCACATAAAAAAGGATTCTAAGGTTGAAAGGTCTTCTCATCTAATTGAATAAATGATTAAGATCTATCCTAATTAAACCTAGCTTGGATTGGTTATTGAATGATACCTTTTCATGTATAATCATTTAGCTTGGATTGGCAAGATGTTGTGCCCTTCCATGGATAATAAGAACAAGTAAATGAATATTCCGTGGGATTTATGCTTAGCACCGAGAGGATATTGAGATGGAGGCTCTCTCGTTAGTAGAGGTCGGGTTTCTAGTAGCAATCTCTTTATCCGTTACATATGTGCCCCCATAGGATTATTGTCTAGATAGACATTAACTAGTGTATCTACTTAAGCTAGAAGTTCATGGTCCTTACCTTAGCAAGTAGGACAACCCTTTTCGATGTGGGAGACACCGGGGTATCATGTTATAGCTCACATAATCTCTATGTTGGTTAAGGCTATTTATTACATTAATAATGAACTACAGTTACTTCAAGAAGTATCTCATATGAGTTGAAAGGTTTTAAAGATGTTAGCTTGCATTGACCATGTTTTATGACTTATGTTTTCTAACCTTTTTATATCATGTTTTATCTTGGTAAATTGCATGTCATGAAATTCCCCTTTTAGCATAATTTAAATGTTTTATGCATAGGTATAATACTTGGTACATTATTTTGTACTAAAGCATACTCTTGCCTACATTTCCCCAAATGTAGGGTCCGACAGTCAGGGTCCTCAGTTTCGTGGCTAGTGGTTGATTTTGAGATTTCTGAGTTTGGTGAGTCCTCATGATTTGAGGATGGACTTTCATTGTTTTAGTTTCCTTCTTAAATTCAGTTTTGGACATGATGTATGGGCTAGGCCCAATTTCATTCTATTGTACTAGATGGCTAATGAGACAAGTGTTTTAGACTTTCGCTTTCCTTTATAAAACTTTTTGGAATTGAAATATGTTTTACCTCTTATGTTCTATTTCTTATGTTATAAATGCTAAGTGGCTTGTATGGGGTCCCTCGGGGTCTTATACGCCATGTTAAATCTAGGTTGTACCCTTGGTTCATGACACGAAAAATTGAGAAATTTAGGTAATTCCTAAAAAAGGACCTGTAAATGCAGAAATGGGCATTAAAAAAATGGTGTGAGTATATATGGTGGTTCCCAAACTCATTACGGAGGTCCTCATAAAAAAAATTTGAAAAATAAATTTGGGTGCTCTGGGGCGCGAGATACATGGGCTAATACACAGGAAAAAAATCGAGAAATTTGGTTAATTTCTATAAAAAAGCATGTAAATGCGGAAAAAGGGCGTTAAAAATTGTGTGAGTATACGTGGTGGCTCCCCAACTCATTATGGAGGTCCTCATAATGTTTTTTTAGAAAAATATATTGGGTGCTCCGGGGCGCCAGATCCATGGGCTAATACACACGAAAAATTGAGGAATTTGGGTAATTTTTAGAAAAAGGCCTGTAAATGCAGAAATGGGCGTTAAAAAATGGTGTGAGTATATGTGGTGGTTCCCCAACTAATTACGGAGGTCCTAATAAAGTTTTTCAGAAAATAATTTTGGCTGCTCCACGGCGCCAGATCCATGGGCTAATACACATGAAAAATTGAGGAATTTAGGTAATTCCTAAAAGAGGCCTTGTAAATGCAGAAATGGGCGTTAAAAAAAATGGTGTGAGTATACGTGGTGGTTCCCCAACTCATTACGGAGATCCTCATAATGTTTTTTTGGAAATTTTTTTTGGGTGCTCCGGGGCGCCAGATCCAAAGGAAAATACACACGAAAAATCGAGGAATTTGGGTAATTTCTAAAAAACGACCTATAAATGCGGAAATGGTGTTAAAAAAATGGTGTGAGTATACGTGGTGGTTCCCAAACTCATTACGGAGGTCCTCATAAAGTATTTTTGGAAAAAAAATTGGGTGCTTCGGGGCGGGAGATCCATGGGCTTATATACACGATAAATTTAGAAATTTGGGTAATATCTAAAAAAGTGTCTGTAAATGCTGAAAAGAGTGTTAAAAAATAGTGTGATTATACGTAGTGGTTTCCCAACTTATTACGGAGGTCCTAATGCTCTGGGGCTCTAGATCCATAGGCATTTAATACACACGAAAAATAGAGGAATTTGGGTAATTCCTAAAATGATCCTGTAAATGCAAAAATGGGCGTTAAAATAATGGTGTGAGTATACGTGGTGGTTTCCCAACTCATTACGAAGGTCCTCATAAAGTTGTTTCGGAAAAAACATTTGGGGTGCTCCGGGGCGCTAGATCCATGGGCTAATATACACACGAAAAATTGAGAAATTTGGGTAATTCCTAAAAAAAGGTCTGTAAATGCAGAAATGAGCATTAAAAAAATGATGTGAGCATACGTGGTAGTTTCCAAACTCATTACGGAGGTCCTCATTAAGTTTTTCCGGAAAAAAAAATTTGAGTGCTCCGGGGCGCGAGATCCATAGGCTTATACACACGAAAAATTGATAAATTTGGTTAATTCCTATGAAAAGGCCTGTGAATGCGGAAAAGGGCGTTAAAAATGGTGTGAGTATAAGTGGTGGTTACCCAACTCATTATGGAGGTCCTCATAAAGTTTTTCAGAATTTTTTTTTGGGTGCTCTGGGGTGCCAGATCCATGGGCTAATACACACGAAAAATTGAGAAATTTGGGTAATTTTTAGAAAAAGGCATGTAAATGCGGAAATGGGCTTTAAAAGTGGTGTGAGTATACGTGGTGGTTCCCTAACTCATTATGTAGGTCCTCATAAAGCTTTTTCGGAAATACATTTTGGGTGCTCCATGGTGATACGCTCAAATTACACCTCCCTAAAGAAGTACAAGCGATAGTTATCAAGTACAGAACCCAACTTGTAGGTTGGGGTCGATCCCATGAGGAATATGGTTTAGACTTAAACTTAACTCATAATTATCTGTTTTTAGTCAAACTAGTTCCGAGAAAAGTAAACAGGGGGGTTTTGTAACTAAAATAACAGATTGTTTGTTTGAGTGATTAAGTAACAAATAAACAAGATTCATAATTTAAGATATCAATATAAGATGGAAACTAGGGCATACGTGTTCTCCACAAGCTCTTCACGCAGTAATCCTATCCTAGTGTTTGACATGCAAGGCCGATAAGTTATGTATCCCATATGTGATTGGTAATCTTAGTAGGAACTTTCACTCGCGACTTGGTAAATCTACCAGTGTGTGCTTTACTAACCCTTACCTTCACCCCAGATTAGTCATCGTGTCAATTTAGTTGGGTATTCACCCTCACGTCAATTGATTAAAGTCAGACTATTAGATAGCAGCAAATCCTCAACTAAATCTCTGTTGTTTAATCCTTTTCTCGTTCATTACCCCCTTGGTAAGGCAAGTACGAACGAGGCGAGTTCTAACGTTGTACACCACTAGAAAGACTTCTAAACGAAAAGATTAACAATACATGCATAAACACTATTCAAAAATTACTTAATTATTATTCATACGTTGTTAATTGCTCATGCTTCCCACAACCCTAGTTGTGAATTTAGCTACTCATGCTTGAGAGTTCACAATTCATAGTTAGGTTAAGAGAAATCACGAACTTACAATTAAAATAGATGGAAACCCAAATCTTGAATTGAAATTCAAAGTGCAATTGCATAAACAAACTTCCGGAAATTAAATTGCTAAAAGTTTGCAAGATAATTCCTAAAGACCAAAAACAAAAGTCTACAATAATGTCTAACCCTCAAAAACGGAAATAACAACTAATATTTGTAGTAAACAAATCCTATATCAACTAGAAAATGAAAATAAAAGAAAACTGGGTCGGATGCTGTTTTGACTGACGACCTGACCTACAGACCGTGGGTCGACCTACGGTCCGTTGATCACCTCCATGGTTCAGGTAATGGAACTTCAAACTCTCTGATCACATCGACGGATGTGCAGCACGGGTCGTCACTCGACCTACGGTCTGTCATTGGCTTCCGTGGTTCCACACTTGGTCAGATTTCCCTGAACTTCACCTACGCTGCACCACCTATGGTCCGTCGTTGGCCTCGTCAGTAGCTGTTGCTGCTCTTTTCAATTCATCTTCAGTCAAACGCTACCAAACCAATTTCCTGCAAAACATTACATAAAAACATTATATCTAATAACAAAATAGCCCAAGACACACACAAACTCTAAGTGAAATGCATCAAAAATACCGTAAACTCAAGGTATATCAACACCCTCGACTTAAACTTGTTGTTTGTCCTAAAGCGACACTCTATAACTGTAAACGACACTCATGTAGAAGCAAACATACAAACTCAAGCAATCATATGGCTTTCTTAATCAATTCCATCACTTAGTGCAAATATTTTCATAAAGACTCAATAAGCTAACTCATGCAGATCAAAACATGACATAGACAGACTAATAGACATCACCACATACACTTACAACAATCACCAAAGTACCAACTCTCCAACAATGTAACTAGTGACCTCACTTAAAAAAAATCCTTATTCACAACGACTCTGATTTTTACGTTCAAGGATTCAGTCAACACTCACGCTCAGAAGTGAATTCAAATACAATTAGTTCTCAATACCATAGGCTTGTCCTTATTTTTACTACACAGACTCTCCAGACTAGTCACTAGGATCACTATATGACTTTCTTAGCTTGTAACGTAGGCTCAGGGTCAGGTAAGATACATTTGGGTATTTTTAGTGACTTTTCTGCCCTCCTTGACATTACATTGTCTATTTACCTCTTTTCTCAACCAATTCTGACATATTTTTATTTTCTTCTCTTTTCCTTGACTTTCTTCAGCACAGATGTGACTTTGATTTTTTCATTCTTTTTTTTTGACCTTTCTTTTTCATTCTCTGTTATTCAGCATCATTATCACTCTTTATGTTTCTTTTGAATTCAGTCACATCTTTTTCTATCCTTTTCCTTCTTCTACACATAACTCTTTTCATACCCTTTTTTCTTTTGGTTTCCTTTTTCATAGCCACCCTTAACTTATGTATTTTGCATGAGTTGAGGTGCACAATGTCCGACATCGGACCAAGGCTAAGATTAAGGTAACTTCTGAATCAGCGACCCTCAATTTAGGCTTTTTGCCTAAGTTAAGGTGCACATGTCCAAGGAGGGACCACGGCCAAAACAGTCTTTTAGGGAAGGTGAGTTAGGTGTATTGAAAGAAGTGGTCTACATCAGGCTCAAACATTTGGATCGAAGGGAGCATTTATTTCTTTTGGTTGGATCTTTTTAGGCTTAAGTGGACTTGTTAGAACAAGGGCCTATGATCATTTCCTAATTCCTAGCCTAGATTATCTTCATAGGACCAACAGGGCAAGTTCTAGATGGGCACATACCGTATGAATATACAAAATCTACTCACACACACTTGGCACATTTTTTCATTATCGGATTATTGAATTACCCATTTCATGTTTTTTTTGAAGTCTCGCTATCATACCGGTTCCTTCTCATGTCACATAAAGATCCAACATATTCAACTCATTAAACCAATAGATCTAGCACATTTCAAAATTTTGGACAGGTATCAATTTCATGATCTGAAGCTATCATGCTTTCATTCTTCTACTTACTTCTACACATACAATCCTAAACATATCGGTTCAACATAAAAGTAAATCAGTCCTTTCGGGAAAAAGAACACAGGTGTAACACTCCAGAAATTAGTAGGCTAAACTAGAGCTTAACGTTAGGGTTAGAGCCTTGAAATGTACTTCCCCGTACTTTAAAATAAGTGTTTTCATTTTAAAACGTCAAGGTTCAAACCGCAAGGACCAACCATGGGTCCTTGAGGAATGAACCAAGAATGCATTTGGGCAGTGACCCACGAGGGGCCACTCATGCCCCGTAGGCCCCCCCACGCCTCGTGGGTGAGGGGCCATGGATGGAGGCTGCAGAACCCTGACCCACGCTTCACCAGCGTGGGCCGTGGGTCCAACCACGGTCCGTTGGTGAGGGGGTCGTGGGTGAGGCTTGGGAACCATTTTTGTGAAGTAGTTAAGGGGTGTTTTGGGGTTTTCCTTTTTAATTAAATACTAAGTGGCGTCATTTTACACCTAATTAACATAACTATAAAAGGTTTTGAATTCCCTAAACTAAGTCATCCAAATCATAATTCCAATTTCCCAAATCAAAATCAATTTCCCTAAAAAAATCTTCTCTCTAGAACTCCAAGGAAGAAGAGGAAGAAAATAAAGCTAGGGTTTGAAGAAGGAGGCTTTTTCACTCAATTTCGTTGGAGAATCATAACTAAGGTATGGTAGTCCTTCATCCATGGATAGCTTTCATCCATGGAGTCCTTAAACTCTCAATTTTAAAGTTAGAAATTCCCTAAAATCTAAGGTTTTGATACCATGTCATGGATTCTTTCTAAAAACATTTTTAATGATTTAATTACCTTATATTATTATTGAATTGTTGATTATTATGGTTTTTATGATAAAATCTCCCATGAATCCATGATAATCCCCATATTCCCAATTTATGATCTTGTGATATGGGTGAATTGATGAAAGATGACTCTTATGAGATTGTGCTTGTAGAAGTTTAGTTATTTTAATCATGTTATTATCCCTACCTAATGTAGTAATTCTATATGTGGTTGATTGAATGTGATCCTTGATCCAAGAGGGGTAAAACATGAGAATTATGCATAGTTACGGGCTTGTTGTATATTCTTTATGAACATGATTATGGTTTAATTGTTGTGTTGTTGAAAGGTTATTCTCATATACACATTTATGCATGAACATGACTCGATGTGAAAGGTTTTCTCACAATATGATGATTCTAAGGTTGAAAGGCTATTGTCACCTATTGAATCTATGAGCTATCTTATGAATTATGTTGGATTGAGTGTCAAGGCATTCTTCCATAAATCTGGACTTAAATCAAGACTAAACATGTATTTTTTGGGAAGTAAAACTTAGCACCGAGTGGATATTGAATATGATATAGAGGATCTCCCGTTAAGTAAGGCCGGGTTTCTAAAAGTAATCTCATGAGATGGAAGGTCCCCCGTTAAGCAAGGTTGGGGTTTCTAGTAACAATCTCCTTATCCCATAAACTATGTACCCCCATAGGTTATTTAGCTAGTGGATCCACCTAAAAGCTAACAAATGATGGTCTTACCTAAGGCAAGTAGGACAACAATTTTCGGTGTGGGTAACACTAGATTCCATGGTAAGCTCACATGGTCTATATCGGTTAAGGCTTATGCCCCACTATGAACATGAATATGAACTATGATTACTCAAGAATCTTTACCTAGGCATGGGTGGGATTATGGGATCTTATTCATGCATTGCACAAAGTAGGCTTTGAGGGTACTTATGGTATGTTTCTCTTATGCTATGATGACACTTGTGATGAATATGATGGTGACTTATGCTACTTTCCCATTATCTTCAAAATGATGTTTTAAACTATTAAATGGCATGCATTCAATTAAAATGTCCCTTTTTGCATGTTTTCAAGGATTTTATGCATGACTATCATACTTAGTGTATTTTTGTACTAACCCATATTTCTCTACATTTTTCCCAAGTGTAGGGTCCGGTTCATAAGGTGGTTATCATTTGATTCAATCTTGGATTCGACTATTCTCCTTGCTTGTGCTGAGTCCTCATGATTCGAAGACGGGAGATTTACTTTGAGTTTCATTTCTAGTATTTCATTTTCAAACGATGTTGTATGCGCTATGTCCCTTTTTCATTGGAACTATTGTAATAGATGGCTAATTGAGACAAGTCTAGACTTCCGCTTTGCTTTTATGAAAACTTCTTAAGACTTGAAATGTGTTTTACTCTTATTGTTCTAATGCTTTATGTTATGATATGCTAAGTGGCTTACATGGTGCCTTTAGGGGTATTATGTGCCTTCTTACGTCTAGAGGGTACCCTTGGGTCGTGACAAACTTGGTAATCAGAGCACAAGGTTTAGAATGATTTTAGGATGATATCTTATAAGCCACGTCTAGTAGAGTCTTGTTCGTGAGTGTGAAGCACGCCACATTTATGAGTGAGAGGCTATAAGATGTTTAGGAAATCTCACTTCTTTCATTACTCTTAAGTCGTGCCATAGAGTCTAGCTCTATAAGGTGCCTCTCCTAATCCTTCTCTTGTGTCTTCAGGAAATGAATACACGAAGGGCTAACACTAGAAGGGTGGAAGATGAGAATGTGAATCAAGGAGCTCCTCCTCAAGATAATCAAGCTCCAGTTGATCCCGTGGTTGAGAATGTGACCCATGCGGAGTTTAGGTCTACTATCTAAGTGTTGACCAAAACCATGACGGCTAAAGCTCAAGCCGTGACAACTCAAGCCCAAGCCATGACAGACCAAGCCAATAGAGAGGTTGTAGCTCCGGTGAATGATAATGTGAATACGTCCGCTTCAAGGGTTAGGGATTTTTCTAGAATACACCCTCTCAAATTTCATGGATCCAAAGTGGAAGAGGATCCCCAAAGGTTTATCGACGAATTTTGCAAAGTGCTTGATGTTATGCGGGTGTCTTCGGAGGAGAAAGGCGAGCTAGCCGCCTACTAACTAAAAGATGTGGCTCAAGTTTGGTATGATCAATGGAAGGGTGAGAGACGGTAGGAGCGGGCCCGGTAGGATAGAAATCATTTAAATCAGAGTATCTTGATAGATTCTTTCCCCTAGAGTTAAGGGAACTAAAGATGCAAGAGTTCATAAACCTTCATCAAGGAAGTATGAGTGTGAAAGAGTATGCTCTAAAGTTCACCCAACTATCCAAGTATGCTCCAACCATTGTGGCGGATTTGAGGGCTAAGATGAATAAATCTGTGATGGGAGTGTCCGACTTGGTAGACAATGAATGTCGTTTGGCAATGCGTATCCCAAGTATGAATATTTCACGTCTCATGGTGCATGCCGAACAAATTGAGGAGTCAAAACTCAAGCAAATGAATAGGGAGGTGAAAAGATCTAGAACCGGGGATGGGAACTTCTCCAATGCTAGGTCCGATGGACAAGGTCTATAAAATTTCAAACAAAGGTTCTCCAACCAAGGTTCATCAAATGCTTTCCCAAGGGTCAACAAGGATAGGGTGCCTAACCCTAAACCTAATGGAGGTAGTAATGGTGGTTCTCATGTGTATAGCCCTAATTGTGTAAAATGCGGGAAGAGTCATGATGGTAAGTGCCTAGCCGGCACGGCTGCTTTTTATGGTTGCGGTAAGAGTGGTCATCAATTGAAAAATTTCCCAACACTTACGGCTAAGGGGAGAGAAGATAAGCAAACTCCTCCAAGCGGTTCAAACTCCAATGCCCAAAAACAAAACCGCTTTTATGCTCTTCGATCCCGAGATGACCAAGAGAGCTCCCCGGATGTAGTGACCGGTATATTAAAAGTCTATTCTATTGATGTTTATACCTTGTTAGATCCCGGTGCTACTTTGTTGTTTTTGACACCTTTTGTGGCCATGAAGTTTGAAATACTCCTCGAAGTGTTAGTGGATCCTTTTTCGGTTTCTACCTCGGTTGGTGACTCGGTGGTGGCAAAAAGAGTCTATAGAAGTTGTCCCATTTCCTTGTCCCATAGAATTACTTTGGTGGATTTGGTAGAGTTAGACATGTTAGACTTAGATGTGATTTTGGGTATGGCTTGGTTGCATGCATGTTATGCCGCTATAGATTGTAGGACTCGGGTGGTCAAATTACAATTTCTAAATGAGCCTATTTTAGAGTGGAAGGGGGAAAATTCTATCCCTAGAGGTCAATTTGTTTCTTGCCTTAAAGCTAGGAAAATAATCTCCAAAGGGTGTATTTACTATCTTGTAAGGGTGATGGATGTTGAGTTTGAAGTCCCTTCTCTAGAGTCGGTTCTGGTAGTGAATGAATTCCCGAAAGTTTTCCCCGATGATTTTCCCAGTTTTCCTCCCGAGAAGGAAATAGATTTTGGTATTGACCTTTTACCGAATACGCAACCTATCTCCATTCCTCCCTATAGAATGGCTCTGTCCGAGTTGAAAGAGTTGAAAGTGCAACTAAAGGATTTATTAGATAAGGGCTTCATTCGACTGAGTATCTCTCCTTGGGGTGCTCCGGTGTTGTTTGTTAGAAAGAAGGATGGGTCTCTTAGATTGTGTATCGACTATCGCCAATTGAACAAAGTGACCATTAAGAACGAATATCCCCTTCCGAGACTCGATGACTTGTTTGATCAACTTCAAGGGGCTAGCTACTTTTCAAAAATTGACCTTCGTTCGGGGTATCACCAATTAAGGGTGAGAGGGGATAATATACCCAAGACGACTTTCTAAACTAGGTATGGGCATTATGAATTCCTTGTAATGTCATTTGGCCTAACTAATGCCCCGGCGGCATTTATGGACCTAATGAATAGAGTGTTTAGTAATACCTATACATGTTTGTGATTATGTTTATTGATGATATTTTAATCTACTCAAGGAGTGAAAATGATCATATGGACCATTTGAGAATTGTATTGCAAGTTCTTAAGGACCAATAACTTTTTACGAAATTTAGCAAGTGTGAATTTTGGTTGAGGTCCGTAGCTTTCCTTGGCCATATTGTGTCAAGCAAGGGTATTGAGGTAGATTCAAAGAAGACAGATGTGGTCAAGAGTTGGCCTAGACCTCTAACTCCTTCCGACATTAGGAGCTTTATGGGTTTGGCCGGTTACTATAGGAGGTTTGTTGAGGGCTTTTCCTTCATTGCTTCTCCGTTGACGGCTTTGACTAAAAAGAAAGCTATGTTTGTGTGGTCGGAGTCTTGTGAGAAAAGTTTCCAAGAGTCGAAAGATAGACTTACTTCCGCTCCGGTGTTGACCTTACCGGAAGGTACGGATGGTTTTGTGGTGTATTGCGACACCTCTAGAGTAGGGTTGGGATGCGTCCTCATGCTAAATGGTAAAGTGATTGCCTGTGCTTCAAAGCAACTTAAAGTGCATGAGAAGAATTATCAGATCCATGATCTTGAATTAGCGGCGGTTCTGTTTGCTTTGAAAATATGGAGACATTACTTGTCTGGCGTCAATGTGGATGTTTTCACCGATCACAAGAGTCTTCAATATGTGTTTAGTCAAAAGGACTTGAATCTTCATCAACGAAGGTGGTTAGAACTCTCGAAGAATTATGACATGAGTGTCCTTTACCACCCCGACAAAACTAATGTGGTAGCGGATGCACTTAGTATATTTTCCATGGGTGGTATGGCTCATATAGAAGATGAAAAGAAAAAGTTGGTTCGTGATGTGCATAGGTTGGCTCGGCTAGGTGTCCAACTAGTGGATTCCACCAAGGGTGGTGTCATGGTTCATAATGGGTCCGAATGATCCTTTGTGATGGATATGAAGGATAAGCAAAGGCTTGATCCTATATTGGTTGAATTGAAAGAGTCGTTACTCAAAAAGTCCGTAGAGGCTTTCTCCCAAGGGGAGATGGGGTATTTAGGTACCAAGGTCGATTATGTGTTTCGGATGTTGATGGGTTGAGGGAGAAAATTTTAGAGGAGGCTCATAGTTATCGGTATTCTATTCATCCGGGAGCCACCAAGATGTACCGTGATCTACGGGAAGTCTATTGGTGGAACGGTATGAAGAAAGATATTGCGGGATATGTAGGCAAATGTCCTAATTGTCTACAAGTTAAGGTTGAGCACCAAAGGCCGGGAGGCTTGTCACAAAATATTCCTATTCCTACTTGGAAGTGGGAAGATGTGAACATGGATTTTACTGTGGGTTTGCCTCGCACCCGAAGGCAACATGATTCTATTTGGGTCATTATAGATCGGATGACAAAATCAGCCCACTTCATTCCCGACAAAGTTTCTTTCTCTGAACCACGCCCATCCTGTAATCATACTCTGCTGTATTTATCGGTAGAGTGAGGTCGAGTCCATAAATGAACCGGCGGATAGTGGTCTTGGAGATGTCAACGGAAAAGTTCCGCACAAAGGTAGCTTGAAGTGGGGGCTAAGCTATTGGCTTAGCCCGTTTAGGAATAGAGTTCCGGAAAGTGGCGGCGTAGGAGGCATAGAATTCTCAGGTAATCTCCTCGTTGAATTTTCCCAGACTCCGTGCCATCCACTCACATCTGTGCTTCTTCAATAGCTCTTCAATAGTAGGCACAGTGTGGAGGCTACCTGTAAGTACCCGACGCTCATCAGTAATGGTCCGGGTCTGCCTCTTTTGCTCATTCTGGTTCTGCCCATCATAGTATATCTGAAACTGGCCCTCAACACACCACTTGTTTGGATTGGTGGACAACAAAACTTGAAACATGGGAATGCCAAGCGGGTAATGAGCGTCTCCAGAATTAGTGGCATCGGAGGTAGAGGCTGGTATGAAGCTGGAACTGGAGCCGGACTGTGACTCTGAGCTGGAATGCGACTCCTCAGCATGCTGGGCCCCCTCCTCAGACTGGGGGGCAACTACGGGGGTGGTGGAGGAGGGATGCTACTTATTAGATACAACTGTCTTCCTGTTCTGGCACCTTGTGGTCACAGAGGCAGTGGGGGGGGGGGCTCTCCTTTTCATCGGTGTGTACTTTTTTCTACTGGAATCATGAATAACTTGATGTGAGGGTGCGACCGACTTTGATTTGCCTCTTTTTGAGTAAACGGGTGCCTCTTTTGGAGCCATGGTACCTATGGAAGACTAGTTAGTACTAAAACAAGTCAAAAAGAACCACCGAATAATTTTAGAACACCCTTAGGACCTAAACAAAATTTAGAAAATTCAACAGACAGTGACTGTTTTTTTGACCCACGATGGGTACCTACGGTCCGTCGATGGAGTGACGGCCTATGGGTCCCCTCAGTAGGTCAGAGTACCCATTTTTTGGATCTCTGATGTTTGAGCCACAGATGTGCAGAAAGGTCCGTTGATGGAACAACGGACCGTAGTCCACAGCGTGGTTCACAACTTAGCAAAAATTTTGAACAGGTTTAGTGACGGACCACGACCTACGATCCGTTGGTGGTGGCCGTGTACAAGAATTGTGGTAGGCATTATGATTCCAACTTTTCATTTAAAACTTTAAACTTAACAATCAACAACCCATCTAAGTCTAAACATGAATTTCAACATATTATGTGGTAGTTCGTCATTCTTAGGGTTTCGTTCATTCACATTTCTCAATCAATATAGTAACTAGTGAAAACCTAAGTCAAAACACCCATTTAGACATTGAATCCTCTTTGTTTGGTGAATTTTATAAACACACTCCAATTACCATCGTTCCAAGGGTAGATTTAGGACTAGTTCATACCGAGTTATCATGTAAAATCCTACCCAAGGTCAAGTACCTGTTCGTTGATTTCAATTTAAACAATGAACACAAATCAACGTTATGGTGAGATCGATTACCTTACAAGCAAAACGTAATGGAGGAGTGTGTTGATTAAGATATCTTCTTAAGACCCAGCCAATTTCGACACCGAACCTGGACTTAGAGTGATCTTGTGGGAGAGAGGAAGTGAGAGGAGAAAGATGGCGAATATGGTAGATGTGAAAGAGAATGGGGGTAATGAAATTGGAAGGGAAAGATATAGAGGAGTATATGGGGAAGATTATGGGATGAATATGGGTATATTAACGGTTTAAAATGGTTGGGGGGGGAGAGGGAAATGGGGGAAGTGTTTAAAATGAAGGGGTTTTATTTTAATAGGGGTCCGAGTCGGGTCATCAGAAACCCTAACTTGGACCCACGAAACCCCGTCGACGGTCCGTGGGTCGACCTACGGTCCGTCGATGGGTTCTGTGGTCCACTCTAACACTTAGAAAAATTTAGAACACATACCTGGGATCTACGGATGCCATCCACGGTCCGTAGTTGGACCGACGGACCATCGATGGGATCCGTAGACCACTGCCGCAACTTATTTTCTGCTGATTTTTACTTTTCGTCCCTGCACACGTAGCAAACCTTAGAACTTCCTTTTTACATTATTTGGACACTTTTTAGACACGAACTCTATTGTATCTATATCTAGCCAACACTAAAACCAAAAACTAATAAAAAAAAACTATCTAGAAAGCTACAAATTTAAGAAAACTCCCTATATCGAAAAGAAAACTCCTATAGTTGGCTAGAATTTACATCTTGGGTTGCCTCCCAAGCAGCGCTTGATTTAACGTCGCGGAATGACGTAGACACCTTGGTTACTCAGACTTCACTAAGATCCCATTCCTCTACCACTTCATTGATACTCTCAGATTTTCCCAAGTAGATTTTTATCCTCTGACCGTTCACCTTGAACCTTGAACCTCGTTCCTTCCTTATTCTCGAGTTCAACCACTCCATGTGTAAATACTTGAGTTACTTTGAATGGCCCGGTCCACTTGGACTTGAGCTTGCCAGGAAACAAGCACAAACTTGAGTTAAATAAGAGCACCAAATCACCGACAACAACTTCGCACTTTTCGATCTTCTGATCATGGTACTTCTTCATCTTCTCCTTATACAAGACTGAACTTTCATATGCTTTTAGGCAAAACTAATCAAGCTCATTTATGTCATTCAGTCTTTTACTCGATGTAGCCCCCCAATCCAAATTCAACTTCTTTAGCGCCCACATTTCGTTATGCTCTAGCTCTACAGGCAAATGGAAAGATTTTCCATATACAAGTTGGTAGGGGGACATACCTATGGGAGTTTTGTATGCAGTGTGATAAGCTCATAGAGCATCGTCAAGCCCCCTTGACCAATCAATTCTATTAGCATTTACTGTCTTTGCAAGAATTTTCTTTATCTCGCGATTTGACATTTCAACTTGCCCACTTGACTGCGGATGATACGGGGTTTCTACGTTGTGGCGAACACCATACTTCTCAAGCAACGCTTTGAACAACTTATTACAAAAGTGAGAACCTCCATCGCTTATGATTTCCCTTGGTGTACCAAATCTGGAGAAAATATTATTTTTCAGGAATGCGGTGACACTTTTTCCTTCATTGTGTGAAAGTGCAACTGCTTACACCCATTTCGATACATAGTCAACCACCACAAGAATATACGTCATCCCATTCGAACTCACAAAAGGACCTATGAAGTCAAGACCCCAAACATCAAAAATCTCAATCACTAGTATAGGGTTCATAGGTAGTTCTTGCTTTTTTGAAATCCCTCCTTCACGTTGGCAACGATCACAAGACTTGGCAAAATCATGAGAATCTTGGTGGATGGTAGGCCAGCAATACCCTCACTGCAAAATCTTATGGGCAGTTCGGATACCACTATGGTGCCCACCAACATGTGATGAATGACACGCCTCTAGTATACTCATTATCTCAATTTCGGGCACACAGCAACGAATAATCCCATCAGTACAAACACGAAACAAGTAAGGCTCATCCAAAAAGAACTTATTCACATTAGACATAAACTTTTTCCTTCGGTGAAATGACGAATCCGATGGGACCAAATCGCTAGCCAAGTAGTTAGCAAAATCTACGAACCAAGGGATAAGATCATAAGAAGCAGCCAATACATGTTCATCAGGGAACGCATCATTAATCTCAACTCCATCCTCTAGCTTGATCATAGCTTTCTCCTCTAATCTGGACAAGTGATCAGCAACCTAATTTTTAGTTCCCTTTCTATCTTTTACCTCAAAATCGAACTCTTGCAGTAGGAGCACCCATCTAATCAACCTTGGTTTTGCATCCTTTTTAGCCCTCAGATACCTCAATGCAGAATGGTTCGTATGCACAATGACCTTAGTACCAAACAAGTAGGATCTAAATTTCTCAAATGCGAAAACCACAGCAAGGAGTTCCTATTCAGTCACAGTGTAATTCTTTGAGCAACATTCAGAGCTTTATAGGCATAGTAGATCAAATGAAGAGTTTTCTCTCTCCTCTGTCCTAATACTACCCCAAGCGCCACCACACTCGCATCACACAGTACTTCAAACAGTTGTCCCCAATCTGGTGAAATAATGATACGTGCCGAAGTTAACTTTTCTTTCAACTCTCCAAATGCTTTCAGATTGTCACGACCCAGGGGTACACCCTATATGTAACATGGCGTACTTGACCCTGAAGTGGTCTCATACAAGCCCTTAGCATATCATAACATAAGATAATAGAAAAGTGCAGAAATTTTAATACATTTTTCCTTACAATCAATGTCTTTATAAAAGCAAAGCGGAAGTCTTACTACACTTTTCTCAAACCATCTAATACAACTTTGAATACTCTTGGGTCACATTCCATACAATAGTCTCAAGACATAAAGAAAAGACATAAAGGAAATGGTGGCTTTATCCTCGATGCTATGAGGACTCACCAATCTTCAACTCCTTGCACTTCTAGAAACCTACTATCTTGAAGAATGGAACTCAAAATCGCCGAACCCTACTTTTGATGATAATGTAGGCAAGATTATGCGTTAGTACAAAATATACTAAATATGTTAGCTAGCATAACATCATAAGACATAACGATAAGAGATAATAACATAATCACAAGCATAATCTCCAACATCATCATAACATGAGCATAAGTCAACATAAGGCATAATCTAATAACATAGGAGATACCACATAGTCATAACATGGTCACTACTTAGACCTTCATATCATAAGAGATCTATCTGATAAATAACCTCAAAACATACTTGTGCAATGTATGAATAAGACCCCATAATCCCATTCACATTAAGTATTACTCTTAGGTTATCATAATCATACTTACCATCCTTTGGTCTCATTCTTAGCGTACTTCATATAGACAAGGTAACTATCACCTTTAGTCAACATATCATGAAAGGCAACTATAGCAACAGTCCATCAAAACATACATCACATAAGAGAAACACTTCTTAGGTAACCATAAGTCATACTTGTGCAATGCATGGATAAGACCCCATAATCTTACCAACACTAAGTACTCCTTTAGGTCATCATACTCGTTGGAGACTATCCCCCCTCGATAAACCTTGGAATACTATGAAACACTCCCTTGAGCAAACTCTTAGTTCCTTATTAATTTGAACCCTAGGAGATACTTCTTAAGCATGTCTAAGTTCATTATTACTTTTGAACACTAGGAGGTTCTTCTTTAAGCAAGTCTTAGTTCATTGGATACATAGATTGCTACTAGAAACCCTAACTCCACTAGGTGAAGGCTTCCATCTCATGAGACCTAACTTTGGGAAAACCTGGACTCTACTATGTGACAGTTCCCCCTTTAACTTGGATAGTTCTCACATTAACTAGGTGTGGTTCTCCTCTCAACTTTGAGCCCGGACCCTACCTTGTGTGACTCTTCATCTCTTTTTCAATATCCATTTAGGTCCAAGCATACACCCCTTAGATTCATTATTAAGCCTTGCTTAACATTCATGTCTCATGGAAGAATGTCCTTGACAATCAATTCATGTTCAAGTGATTCTATCACTTTATGCATTCAAGCACTCATAAAGTAGATTAGGTGAGTATAGGCCTTTCACCACAATTCCACTTATTAGACTACTATTCTCATATAGACTTTACTCTCAAAGCCCTAACATACATAATTCATTGTATTAGCCTTACTCTCAAAGCCCTAGAAGTCAACACTGATGACTACAAGCCTTACTCTCAAAGCTTTACTTCATACAATCATCAAGCATATCTAAATTACAAGACATTCTAGTCATAAGCTTCATCTTTGAGCAAGTCTAGTCATAATTTATCATAAAGGTTCAATCTCATGCTTTACTAGTCATGATCAATCATATCTACCTTAATCTAATTCAATTCATGTTTAGATGCTTCTATTCTTGAGCAATTACTATACATGACATCAATTCTAGAAGATCACTTTTGAATCCTCAATTCACTTCACAAGGCACAAACCCACATTCTTCAATTTCATCAATTAGACTAGGGTTAACCATGAAAAACATGTAATATCATCATAATATCATGATTCACTACTAATTCAATCATAAACAATCAATACCCACTCAATTGGGTCAACATACTACATAACCCACAATGTTGAAGAAACCCTAACTAGAATTGGGGATTTTCTTCATCAAATTGGGGGAATTCTAGGGGGCTCCATAGATGGAAGAATCCATGGATGAATAAGCTAACATATCTTGATTACAATGCCCTCACAAAGTTTGAAACAATGGAGACTTGACCTATCTTGATCCCTCTTCTCCTTCTCCTTCTCCTTCTCCTTCTCCTTCTAGTTTCTTGTTTCTAGAGAGAGAAATATTTTGGGAAAGATGAACTTTGGGGTTTTCTTTTGGATTCTAGGGAAAATGACTTAATTTGAGGAATTTTGAGAGTGGAATGCGTATATACTTTACTAAATAAGGAGTAAAATGACTTAGTTTCAAATTAGGAAAATAACAAAAGACCCCTAAGACCCTCAACTTAAAAACTCCAGATCTGGACGCTGTAGCTCGCCAAGGGCACTTGGTGACTCACCAAATGTCCCCTCAGCTCGCCTAATTTTACAGTGAGTCGACTTGGGCACTAAGTCGACTTAGGCGATGGGGGAGTTGACTTCGGCGACTCACCGACTGGAACGGCAAACCCAACTTTGCTCGCCTAAAGTTACAGAACGCAGGAAATCAGGGATCAAGCCAAAAGGCGAGGAGGTTCCACTTGGTGGATCACCAAGTCGACTTAGCAGATCGCCTAGTCGACTAGGAACTGAATATTTTCCCTTCTCTAAATCCGGGGTGTTACAATATCTCCCCTTTGGGATCATTCATCCTCGAATGATACATTAGACACCTTACGGAAGTTAAGACTCAAGACTAGCAGCCCAACATGCATGCAACTCATCTAAATGGATATAAATAAAGGAGGAACTTCATCTCCAAGCTAAACATATTCAATGCAACACAAGGAAGTAGGGACTACATCTAACAACCCAAGATGCAAGAAATTCTCATAACTAGTCATGTTCAAGAAGGAACTACCATCTCCTAGTCATAACATGCTCAACATACACTCATGGAGACTATATGCAATTTACTCTCAAAAAGTATTTATTCATGGAGGAATCTCTCAACTCCAAACTAAGCCATGCTCATATATCCGTCTCATGAAGTTAAATAGGCAACTCATACTCAATGCACTACAACATGAGGAAATAATCATGTAAACTCATTTTCTTTTAAATCACAAGCTTTCATGAACATGCATATAAAGAAATCATGGCCACACATAAACACACAATGGCCTTGCTATCTAGGCACACCATCTCTCCCTTGGGAGTAAGCTTAGGTTGACTTTCTAAGTACCATTTATAACATAAAGGCAACTATGAAGCTCATGCATACTAAAGATAACATCAAAGACTATCATATCAAATCTATCAAGTCATAAAAGACAAGCAACACCGGAATCTAGATAAAGCATAAAACACATACCGGTAGAAACATTCAGAGATCACTCTTGATCATTTTTAGCTTGAAGAACATAAAACCTATTCTTCTTTTGAGCATTCGAATCCGGACCACCAGAAGCAACTTGCTTATCCTCCATCCCCTTAGCCTTAAGCACCGAGCAATCCCGTATTCCACTTTTTCCACAACCATCCATGCCGGCTAGGCACTTACCATGGTGATTCCTTCCACACTTGGTGCAAGTAGGCTTAGGTAATGGAGACCCACTACCTTTCTCTTGGTTAAACCTAGTAGTATAAGGGGAATCTTGACCGGAATGTCTTTGTTTGACTCTAGGTCGACCTTGTCCCTCGGACTTTGCATTAGAAAAGTTCCCATCATCGATCCTAGCTCTCTTCATCTCCTTATTCGTTTTCTTGATTTTTGACTCCTCAATTTGTTGGGCATACACCATAAGCCTAGATATATCTATGTCATGAAGGAGCATTGCCCTACGGCATTCTTCTACAACCAAGTCGGACAAACCCGACAAAAACCTACTCATCATATCCCTCGAATCTGATACCATAGATGGAGCATACTTGGATAGTTGGGTGAATTTCAAGGCATACTCCTTAACACTCATGCTACCTTGCTTAAGCTTAATGAATTCTTCTACCTTAGCCTCCCTCAACTCTCTGGGAAAGAACCTATCAAGAAATGCTAGTTTGAATACTTCCCACTCTATTGGGCCCGCTCCTACCGGCCTAGTATCTTTCCATTGCTCATACCATATTTGAGCAACATGCCTCAATTAGTAAGAGGCTAGCTCCGCTTTTTGTACCGAAGTCACCCCCCTAATAGCAAGTAATTTATAGACCTTACCTATAAACCCCTTAGGATCCTCTTCCACATTGGAGCCATAAAACTCCGGAGGATTCATCCTCATAAAATCCCTTACCCTTAAAGCAGCCATACCCACTATAGGATTCACCGGAGCTAATACCTCCCTATTCACTTGTGTCGTCATGGCTTGGGCCAACATTTGAATTGCTGACCTAAACTCCGCATTAGTGACATTCTCCTCCCTAAGGTTAATCAGAGCTTGAGGAGGAGCTTGGGGAGGGAATTGGAGAGGAACCTCTTGCTCCACATTGTATTCCTCAACTCTCCTAGCATTTGCATTTATTTTAGCCACACCTTGAAAAAACATAGGGCACAGATTAGGAGAAAGACCTAATAGAGATAAACTCTATGGCACGACTTAGATAATGAAGAAATGAGATTTCCTAAACATTTAATAGTTTCCCATTCATAAATATGGCGTGCTTCACATTTATGAACAAGACTCTACTAGACGTGGTTTTGAGACAATCCTAGAACCATTCTAAACCTTGTTCTCTGATACCAAGTTGTCACGACCCAGGGGTACACCCTAGATGTAACATGGCGTACTTGACCCCGAAGGGGTCTCATACAAGCCCTTAGCATATCATAACATAAGATAATAGAAAATTGCAGAAATTTTAAAACAGGTTTCCTTACAATCAAAGACTTTATAAAGGGAAAGCGGAAGTCTTACTACACTTGTCTCAAACCATCTAATAAAACTTTGAATACTCTTGGGTCACATCCCATACAATAGTCTCACGACATAAAGAAAAGACATAAAGGAAATGGTGGCTTTATCCTCGATGCTATGAGGACTCACCAATCTTCAACTCCTTGCACTTCTAGAAACCTATCTTCAAGAATGGAACTTAAAATCACCGAACCCTACATTCCATGATAATGTAGGCAAGAGTATGTGTTAGTACAAAATGTACTAAATATGTTAGCTAGCATAACATCATAAAACATAAGCATAAGAGATAATAACATAATCATAAGCATAATCTCCAACATCATCATTACATGAGCATAAGTCAACATAAGGCATAATCCAATAGCATAGGAGATACCACATAGTCATAACATGGTCACTACTTAGACCTTCATATCATAAGAGATCTATCTCATAAGTAACCTCAAAGCATACTTGTGAAATGTATGAATAAGACTCCATAATCCCATTCACACTAAGTATTACTCTTAGGTCATCATAATCATACTTACCATCCTTTGGTCTCATTCTTAGCTTACTTCATATACACAAGGGAACTATCATCTTTAGTCAACATGTCATGGAAGGCAACTATCGCAACAATCCATCAAAACATACATCACATAAGAGAAACACTTCTTAGGTAACCATAAGTCATACTTGTGCAATGCATGGATAAGACCCCATAATCCTATCCATACTAAGTACTCCTTTAGGTCATCATACTCATACTTCTTGTTTGGAGACTATTCCCCCTCTATAAACCTTGGAACACTATGAAACACTCCCTTGAGCATACTTTTAGTTCCTTATTAATTTGAACCCTAGGAGATACTTCTTAAGCATTTCTAAGTTCATTATTACTTTTGAACACTAGGAGGTGCTTCTTTAAGAAAGTCTTAGTTTATTGGATACATATATTGCTACTAGAAACCCTAACTCTACTAGGTGAAGGCTTCCATCTCACGAGACCTAACTTTAGGAAAACCCGGACTCTACTATGTGGGAGTTCTCCCTTTAACTTTGATAGTCCTCACATCAACTAGGTGTGGTTCTCCTCTCAACTTGGAGCCCGGACCCTACCTTGTGTGACTCTCCATCTCATTTTCAATATACATTTAGGTCCAAGCATACACCCCTTAGATTCATTATTAAGACTTGCTTAACATTCATGTCTCATGGAAGAATTTCCTTGACAATCAATCCATGTTCAAGTGATTCTATCACTTTATGCATTCAAGCACTCATAAGGTAGATTAGGTGAGTATAGGCCTTTCACCACAATTCCACCTATTAGACTACTATTCTCATATAGACTTTACTCTCAAAGCCTTAACATACATAATTCATTATATTAGCCTTACTCTCAAAGCCCTAGAAGTCAACACTCATGACTACAAGCCTTACTCACAAAGCTTTACTTCATACAATCATCATGCATATCTAGATTACAAGACATTCTAGTCATAAGCTTCATCATTGAGAAATTCTAGTCATAATTCATCATAAAGGTTAAATCTCATGCTTTACTAGTCATGATAAAT
This sequence comes from Solanum etuberosum, assembly GCA_029582245.1. NCBI lineage: Eukaryota > Viridiplantae > Streptophyta > Magnoliopsida > Solanales > Solanaceae > Solanum > Solanum etuberosum. Next base: position 196,562 of record JAJONR010000283.1, read on the forward strand.
CATATGTACCTTAATTTAATTAAATTCATGTGTACATGCTTCTATTCTTGAGCAATTACTATACATGAGATCAATTCTAGAAGATCACTTTTGAATCATCAATTCACTTTACAAGGAACAAACCCACATTCTTCAATTTCATCAATTGGACTAGGGTTAACCATGAAAAACATGTAATATCATCATAATATCATGATTCACTACTAATTCAATCATAAACAATCAATACCCACTCAATTGGGTCAACATACTACATAACCCACAATGTTGAAGAAACCCTAACTAGAATTAGGGATTTTCTTCATTAAATTGGGGAAATTCTAGGGGGCTCCATAGATGGAAGAATCCATGGATGAATAAGCTAACATACCTTGATTACAATGCCCTCACAAAGCTTGAAACAATGGAGACTTGACCTAACTTGAACCCTCTTTTTTCTTCTTCTTCTTCTTCTTCTTCTTCTTCTTCTAGTTCTAGAGAGAGAAATAATTTGGGAAAGATGAACTTTGGGGTTTTCTTTTAGATTCTAGGGAGAATATCTTAATTTGAGGAATTTTGAGAGTGGAATGCTTATATACTTTACTAAATAAGGAGTAAAATGACTTAGTTTTGAATTAGGAAAATAACAAAAGACCCCTAAGACCCTCAACTTAAAAACTGCAGATCTGGACGCTGAAGCTCACCAAGGGCATTTGGCGACTCAGCAAATGTGCACTCAGCTCACCTAATTTTGCAGTGAGTCGACTTGGGGGCTAAGTCGACTTAGGCGATGGGGGAGTCGACTTCAGTGAATCACCGACTGGAACGTCGAGCCCAACTTTACTAGCCTAAAGTTACAGAACGCAGGACATCAAGGATAAAGCCAAAAGGCGAGGATGCTTCACTTGGCGGATCACCAAGTCGACTCGGCAGATCACCTAGTCGACTAGGAAGTGTATAATTTCCCTTCTCTAAATCCAGGATGTTACACAGATACGCATCATCAAAATCAAACTTACTCTGTTTTTCAAGTTGCTTGCACAATGGGTGTGCAATTTTAGAACAATCTTTTATGAACATCCGGTAGAAACCTGCATGCCCAAGAAAACTTCGCACACCTTTTACAGAGATGGGTAGTGGAAGCTTTTATATTACCTCAACTTTAGCTCGATCAACCTCAATGCCTTTTTGCGAAATCCGATGACCCAGAACTATACCCTCTTTCACCATAAAGTTTCACTTTTCCCAGTTGAGCACAAGATTTCACTCTTCACACCGTTTTTGTATCTCAGCCAAATGTGTCAAAAAATCATTAAATGTGTCACCTACCATAGAGAAATCATCCATAAATACCTCTATCGTTTCCTCAACCATATCTGAAAATATTGACATCATATAATGCTAGAAAGTCGCTGGAGCATTACCTAATCCAAATGAGATCCTTTTGAAGGAGAAAGTCCCATAAGGGCAAATGAAGGTGGTTTTCTCTTGGTCTTCCGGAGCTATGGAGATTTGATTGTAGCCAGAAAATCTATCTAGAAAACAATACCAACCCTTACCAGTGAGACGATCCAACATCTGATCCATGAACGACATTGGGAAATGGTCTTTGTCAGTCCATGCATTTAACCTGCGGTAGTCCATACACATTCTCCAACCAGTCACCGGCCTCATTGAAACAGGCTCATTTTTAGCATTAGGAACCATAGTAATTCCTCCTTTCTTTGGCACACACTGAACTGGACAAAACCAACTACTATCAGCAATGGGATATATAACTCCTGCATCCAACCACTTAATGATCTTCTTTTTCACAACCTCTTGCATAGGGGGATTTAGTATCCTTTGGTGCTCAATACTTGGATTACTGTCTGGCATGAGTTGGATTTTATGAGAACAAATGCCCGGAGGAATCCCAATAATGTCCGCAATAGTTCATTTTGTAGCCCTTTTAAACCGCTTCAACACCGATATCAAAACCTCTATTTGCCCTTCACTCAAGTCAACATCAATAATAATGGGCAAGGTGCTATTTTGTCCCAATAATACATACCTCAAGTGAGATGGAAGTACCTTAAGTTTGAGTTTTGGAGGCTCATCAACAAACGGTTTTGCAGGTAGGGTGTCACGACTCTTCATGTCTAATTCCTACCACTTTGGCTTGAAACGAAACTCAAACCTATCAAGTGCAGCAACTAGCTCATCATACTCATCAATACCATCACTGTCAAAATTCATCATCACTGCTGCTAGCGTATCAACACCTAACCTTTCCTCAATGGACACCTCAGATTCTTGCCCCATAATGTGATTCACCACGGATACCGATTTAAGATCATTCATGCTTCATAGACCTACCGATGTTAAAAGTTACCTCCTTATTATTTAATCGAAACTTCATTTGCCCTCTCTCCATGTCGACTAAGGCACACCTGGTAGCAAGAAATGGTCTCCCTAAGTTGATGGAAACCTCAAAATCAACCTCACAATCAAGTATCACAAAGTCTACTGGGAAGATGAATGACTCTACTTTCACAAGGACATCTTGTAGCACTCCAATGGGCCTCTTCACAGTTCTATCACCCATAAGTCAATGCATCATAGTCAGCTTTGGAGCTCCTAAACCCAACTTTTTATAAATGGATAACAACATCAAATTAACCCAAATCACACAAAGCTTACGCAAAGTGTAAAATCCCAATGGTACAAGGAATAGTGAAAGCTCCAGGATCCTCTTTCTTTTGTACAAGTGACCTAGTAGCAATAGCACTACAATGTTGCAACCTCTCATCATTCTCAAAACTGATTGCCCTCTTTTTGATCACCAAGACTTTCATGAATTTTGCATTCCCAGGCCTTTTTTCCAAAGCTTCTATCAACGGAACATTGATGGATAGTTGTTTCAACATAGTGATGAACCTGCGCTATTTTCCCTCTTCGGTCTTTCTCACCAACCATTGTGGAAACAGAGGTGGAGGTCTAGGCATGGGAATGACTTTTTGGGTCACCTCAGCTTCCTTTTCTGTATCAACTTTTGAATCTTTAGTAACCTCGATCTCATCCTCATCTTTTTCTATCACTCTTGCAACCTCAGACGGCATGGGGGGATCAATGGTCTACTTTCCTCCGTGAGTAGTGACTGCCATACAATGGCCATCATTTTTCAGATTCTGGATGGTGTTGCTGGGAAGTGTGCCAGGCTAACGTGGGTTCACCGTAGTGGACAACTTACTAAATTATTGCTCGAGTTGCTTTATTGACACTGCATGTGCATCCACCTTCTGACCAATCCCAGATAAATCATTCCGCGTCTCTTTCACATTTTCATCTGTCGCATCAAATCTCTTCATCATCTTTTGCATCATATCCTCAATGCGAGTCATACTATTACCAGCCTCTTTATTACCAGGGGGAACGTAGGGTCCAACCTTATCATTCCTATTTCCAAAGTTGTTCCAGTTGTAATTCTTATCGCAATTGTAATTTCTATCCCAGACATAGTTTCCCTCACGTTTGTAGTTTCCATAGTTCTGACCTTGGTTTCCTTGACCTTGGTGTCAATTATCCGGGTGGGAACCTTGGGCATTGGTTCGGAAACCCCCCGTCTGATCATTAACCAAATTCGCATCCTGCTCATAGTAATATTCTTCAACTGGCGGTGGTGGAGGTCTAGTTAGATAATTTACCGCATTCACCTTTTCTACATTTCCACTCACATGTTTCAATACCAAGCCCAGTTCTGTCCTCATTTGAGCCATCTCTTCACGAATGTCATCATTAGATTGATTTGGTGTAGTTTGGATAGAGAACGTGCTCCTACAAGTATTTGCCTTTGTAGTGCTCCATGCTTTATTGTTTTGGGAAATCCTCTCAAGTTTTTCAGCGATTTTCTCGAAAGTGCACTCACCATATGATCCTCCAACAATAGTATCTAACACAGCCCTTCCATTATCATCATGTCCTCTATAGAAGTACTCCTCCAGTGACTCATCATCTATACAGTGATTTGGAACACTCCTCATGAACCCAGTGAACCTATCCCAAGAACTTCTTACCGACTCTCAAGGTAGTGCTGAGAAATTATTAAGTATATCCTTGTGGTTTAAATTCTTAGACACCGGAAAATACCTTGCCATGAACACCTTATGCAATTGGTCCCATGTATGGATCAAATTGTATGGCAACTCAGAAAACCATACAGCAGCATCATCACTCAACGACAAAAGGAATACTCTCAAACCTATGACATTCTTATCCAATTCCAGTCGTCCCACACAATTCTTACAGACACTTTTCAATTTAGCCATGTGAGCATCTGGATCTTCCGAAGCTAACCCAGAAAACAACCCTCTTACTATAAGCATTTGCATAAGACTACTGGTCACCACAAATGTATGTCCTGGAGGTAGAGGAGGGAGAACAATAGGCCCTTCTGATTCAACTGCGTCATAATCGACCCTGTGATGAGTCTGAGATTTCAACTCATTTAGGGCTTTATTTTGATAGTTTAAGTGTCCTCAAATGAATAATTTATGCTCTAAACTGATGTTAAAGTGTTCATTTGCAGCATTTAAGGCTAAGGAACAAGGCAAGGACACTACCGGGCAAAAGGGAGCAAACAAGCTAAAGAAGTGAAGAAATGTGATCCTGGTGATCGCCAAAACCACTCGGCAAACCACCGAGTGGCTCTTTAGCTCGCCCAATGTTCCAGTGTGCCAGCCCTGGGGAAAAACCAAGTTGGCGACAGAAATGGCCAGTCGGCAAATCACCGATCAACTCCGCGATGGAAACTTTGATCGCCCAAAGTTACAGGACCTAGGAGGATGATGACCAATGCAAAATGGCGATGGAAGAGAGCAAAGTGCGGATCGCTGACTATTTCGATGAGGCCTGACTTTCAAGCTAAATTTTAGGAATCTATAAATTGAAATTTTAAATGAAATATAAGGAGTTCCCAGAGAGTTTTGATCCTCAAGTTTTGGAGTTAGAGTTTTCTCTTAGTTTTTGAGTTTCCATTGAATACTTTGAGGATTTCTAAGCTTAATTTTGAGGATTTGCAAGTGGATTTTTGAACTTAAGCAATTTGGACCATTGTAAAGACTTGAGTACCTTTACCTAGATCATGGCTAATGTATTTGGTAATCGTGCTTTATTTTTAGGATGTGTAGCTAAAACCCCAATTCTTGGGGTGTGATCATGTGATTATTTGCTTAATTTGCTTATGGATATTGTTGTTTAATGATTATTTTACTGTTTTAATGTGGGTTTAATCATTAGCTGTATTTTAATCTATGGATTGTAGTTGCAAATGCAAATCTAGCATAGAGTTCTTGGGTTGCTTGAGAGAGGGGTTTTGAAACCAAAGCTTTTGATTGATGATTGTAGGTATTGGGTTGATATGGGTTAAGCTCGAGAGAGTGAATCCCAAACCCAATTCTAGCTATCTAGCTTGAGAGAGTGGATACATTAAGGTTGTGGGTTGTTTATCTTGTTAAGCTTGTCGATGTTCGAGAGAAATTGCCTGAATCGTAATAGTTGTTCGAGAGAAAACTACTGCACTTAAAGTCCAGCCTACGCACAATGTTTCAGCAAATTATTGTTAAATCTCAATTACCCAAATAGCCTAATTAGCTTATAATCGACCACATCCTGAGAATTCCTCTTAATCTTGTTATAACTCCTGTTTTCGCATTTGTTTTAGTTGTTAATTGACAAAACAATCCCCCTATCTGACATTTGTTGTCACCCCTTTCAATTTAACTACATGTTTTTGATAATTTATATTCCTATAACCAATTAGATTACGTTTGCACTTCATAATTGAATTTGAAACACGCACCGCTCCCTGTGGGTTTGCCCCAACCTTTTGTTTGGTTTTATACTAGTTAACGATCATTTACACCTAGAATCAGATGAGGTTTACTTGAAACGTTAATCAAAATGGCGTTGCTGCCTGGGAGTGCTGTTGTTTAAAATTCTATTATTGAAGTTGAATTTTAATCTTTTTATGTTGTAGTTGAATTGACTTACTTTGGTTTTGTTTGTTTCTGTTGCTTTTTTTGAACAGAGGAAGAGATGAGCTTGAATGGGAGTAATGGTAGCCAAGTGGGCCACCAAGACGATATTGGAAATCTGAATAATGTAAATGACCCAATTCAATTGGGTGGTGTTTGTGCAATACGTCTACCTCTTGTTGAGGGGAATACTGTCTTCCATGTTACTAGCACGATGCTACAGCTCCTCCAAATGAAAGGAATATACGGAGGGATGGCCCACGAAGACCCCCATGAGCATATTCAGAAATTCGTGGATGTTTATGGTCTGTTCTAATTCGAGAACATATCACAAGAATCAGTCTGTCTCAGATTGTTTCCATTCCCTTTGATAGGTGAAGCTACCAAGTGGTTAGCTGAGTTACCAAGGGACTCCATCACCTCTTGGGATGAACATACCACATCGCTCTAAGTGAGATTATTTCCCCCATCGAAGATGATGACGCTCAGAGATAGCATCCAAGGTTTCAAATGCTTGGAAGGTGAACCAATCCACAAGACGTGGCTGAGATTTAAGAAGTTGGTACTTCAATGCCCAACTCACGGACTTAAAAATAACGTGCTGCTATAATACTTTTATAGCAGTCTTGACTCGGTGAACAAAGGAGTTGTTGATCAACTTGTTCCCGGAGGTATCATTCAACAAACCTATGAAGTAGCGTCTCAACTCCTTGATTACATGACCAAGATTAATAGAGCATGGTACACTCGTGAGGACCAAGTGTCTCCTCTCACTTTTAGAATGACAAAAGAGCAGATCAAAAAGGATCAAGAGAGAGACCAAAACATGGCTGAAATGATGACCCAGCTGGATATCTTGGAGAAAAATATGATAGGTAGTGGTTTGAAGAGTGTTAATGTTGTGGGTGTTGGTGGAGTAAACCCCGATGAAGCACATTTTGAGGCACTGTATAATGAGGATGTGAACTTCCTTAAAAATAAAGGAGGAGTTTTTCGTTCAAACTAACCAAGGCTGGGTGGAAACTTAGGTTGGAATAGAAATGAGGGATGGAGAGATCGTGAAAGAGAGTGGCGTGACCATAACCATAATGCTACTTGGAAGGAAAGAGAGGGTGAAAAGGACATATATGTCCCACCCCATGAGCGTCAAAAGCCCAAGGAATCAGAAAATATCCGTACGGAAGACATGCTCTCACGCATTCTCAATAAGGTAGAAGGGTGGGACAAAGTTTTGAAAGAAATGAAAGAAGACGTCTCTATACTTAATCAGACAGTCACCTCCCATTCAGTGTCAATCAAGCAATTGGAAACGCAAATGGGTCAAATTTCCTCTCATCTAAATCCAAGAACAAAAGGAGGGTTTCCTAGTGACACATTGGCAAACCCCAAAAATGAAGCTTGAATTGGTATTTTCGTCGTGCCACGACGTTAAATAAGGCACTTCTTTGGAGGAAACCCAAGTCTTTGATGTTTTTAAATTTGTTTTTGAATAACGGGTGTTAATTTTGTAGGTTGAAAAGTAAAAAGTGTTGGAAAATAGGCAATTAGGCGAGCCAAAAGTCCAGTCGGTGAATCACCGAAGAGGTCGGCGAGCCCTGACTTGGACCGCCGTTGGAATCACCCAGCTTGATGGGGAACTCTGTAAAACTCGGCGAGCTAAAAGCTTAGTCGGTGACTCACTGAACAGGTCGGTGAGCCTGACTTTATCCACCGTTTGAGCCCCCAAATTGCTGGGAGTTCTGTAAAACTCGACGAGCCAAAATACCACTCGGCGCATCGTTGAGTGGTTCGGCGGGCGCGACTTACTCCGGCGAATGGAGCGCGAACTGAAAGGTTTTAAAGGTCAAACAGTTTAAAATTTTAAAATCCTTTCACTTTTCTACTTTTTAACTCCCGCACTTCCTCACCCAATACTAGATTCTCATACTTTTGTGTTTATTCTTGTGTTTATTGGGATATTTGCTCGAGGATGGAATTTGAATTTCTTTGCCGCCTAGCTTTTCAAATATATTTCGGCATAAAGGTTAGTTTTCTGAACCTTGAACTATATATGTGGTTCAACTTGAATGCCATTGGTAATTTTGTTGTTGAAAATGAATGGGTAATCATTGTGTGATTATTTGTTTGCCTATTCTTGAATGAAATCGTAATTATTCGGCCTTTAGTCATGAGTCCCATGTCTTTGCTTGTTAAATCGAGTCTAAATTGTTGGTTTGTGCTAAATTTGTGTTACGTCTAGAGGGGTGAAGTCTGAGTTACCCCGGATTGTGCCAAATATCATATTTTTCCTTATGATGGAGCGGTTGATGTCATTCTTAAGGGCAGAAGATGTCAAATGGTCAATTTTGGCTAAATCGGGGTAAGTCTGAGTACCCCAAGGGCATTGGTAGTATGGATCTTGCTTTAATTTCATAGTGTAGGTGTTTAATTTTGTTTTCGGGGGCTACGGGCTTGATTTTGAAGGAAGTGGTGAAAACTGGCACGTTGGCCCATTTGGCGAGCTGAGTTGAGCTCGCCGATCGGTTCGGCGGTTCGCCAAAACCCCCTAGATCACCCTTAATTTTCCTAAATCTTTGAGTTTGATTCTATAACTTTCGGGGATACGCATGAGCTCCCCGAGTTCACTAACTCGCTGAAAGTGCTTCTTGATCGCCCTTCTGCGCCTCTAATTCCTTAAAATACACTGTAACTTTCAGCGAACTACTTTTAGTTCACCGATTGGTGTCGTCGATCCGCCGAATGGCCCTGGACATCGACGACCAACTTTTAATTTTTAAAATTCTTGCTTTGTAACTTTAGGGGAGCCCGACCTGGCTCACCAAAGTGGTTCGGTGACTCACCGAACGGTTCGGTGAGTCTTTCTGAAACTTATTTCCTGCACTTTTTCTGAAACTTTTTCTAAAGTTTTTCTATGTTGTTTGTAGGAATGGCTAGACCCAAAGTTTCCGGAAGAGACATGCAGCCCCGAAAGGGGAACGAGGAGACACTATAGATGAGGATGCAGCTGCATCCCGAGAAAAAGCAGCAAAACTCCCTATCAACGCAGGAAAAGGTAAAGGCAAGGGCAAGGCTCCCGTGGTTGAGACACTGGAGGCCAGCTACAAAAGTGAGGGACTCTACGAGACACACCTCACCTCATCAGACAACGAGGGGCATTCACAGAATTCTCAGGCTTCTATCTCTGAGCCTGAGCATAAAAAATAATTACAGGCTCGGAGAACAGAGCTACACTTCAAGTTCATGCATGATCCGTCTAGGATCCCAGTGCCTCCGACGCCTGCCCCTTCTGCTTCAGCTCCAGTGCCTCCTCCAGAGCAGACAGTGGTCCCAGCGCCACCTATACAAGGTCCTCTTCCCCGGTCACTCAGTCAGTTAAAGGCCGAGGGTTTGAGGACTATTCTTGAGGAGAAGAGATTGTCCACAGATGGAGTAGTGGATAGGTATCCAGAGATATGGAACACTCTCAAGTTCCATAAGTTTGAGATTTTCACTAAACCTTGGGGCCCCTACAGTCCCAATTGGGTTCGGGAGTCTTATTCGGCATATGGTGAGCTGGTTCCTAAGGGGAAGAAGAAGGCCAACATGTTCAAGCCAGTTAATTTTGTGATAGTCTGAGGCAAGAAAGTGAAGTGTGAGAGTTCTGATATCAATGTTGATCTGGGGTGCACTTATGATTTCATGCACCAGTACATCGATCTGATCCAGAAGAAGACCTTGGAGGACCTGAAGGGTTGGCTTCCACCCCTTATATTTGATGCCACCCCAAAGTGGATAGAGACAGGTGTGCCAATAGAAAAGAAGGATCTTAATGTGGCAGCTCGGTACTGGTTCGGGTTCTTCAGCAGCATGATTATGCGGTCCCAAAATGAATCCATTCTGAGACACCCAAAGGCAGCCTGTCTAGGGTCCCTCATTTCTCGCCAGAAGCTGAATCTGGGGTTATTGATTGAGCAGGAGATGGCCATGAGGGCCAAATAGAGACGGACTTCACTCCCATTCTCGGTGTTGATTACCGAGTTGTGCAGACAGGCCTATGTTCTTCGTGATGAGAAGATGAATGTGGAGCTCACACCCACCTCTTCTACTGACATCCGGCATATTGAGGCAGAGTACCAGAGGGATGAGGCTGACAGGAGGAGGGTAGCCCCGGTAGACACATCACCGGGGGTTGATATTGATATGCTACCTACAGAGGCAGTCATGCCTACTCCGGCCACTGGGCCTTCAGGTACTTCTAGCTCTACTCCTTCTAATACTCCTGACATTTATGTTGCACCTCCTCCCCCTATATGTGCTGCTACTGCCGCTTCTGCTTCCAGACCCCCTATCACCCAGGCCATGCTTTACAAGATGGGCCATTTGGCCCAATATGCTGATATGTGTGCCTCCTAGGTAGAGGCCACTATCCTTGGGATGATAGAGAGGGTGATAGTAGCTACCTTGGCCCCACTTAGGGTTGATATGAGGGATCACAAGCTAGCACTAGATGCCCTTACTATTAGAGTCGCAGCTTGTGAGCAGACCTGAGGTGTTTCAGATGAGGTGACGGCCTTGAAGGCTGATATTACTGGGTTGAGGAAGGATGTGGACCAACTGATGTCCACTCATATGTCCCTGATCTTTGGCACTGTGGAGATCCCAAATGGCCCGAGCACATATATTCCAGCTTGTTCTGAGGTGTCTCCAGCTATTACCGGAGATAAGACTAGAGTTGTTGATGCTGCTGCTGAGTTCGAGGCTGATACAGATGAGGAGCAGCTAGGTGTGACTGATGTGGCTGTTTATGATGATTTGGTATACCTAGAGGGAGCCATGGTGCATACAGCTGTACATGCCTCTTTGAGGGATGTTTCCATGATGGGCTCCAATGGAGCAAAATATCCTGAGATACCGAGAACTGATGGCCCGAAAGATGGAGTGACTAATCTGAGACTTCACCCCAGGCCTAGCCTGGCAGGATAATTATATTTACCTCCCTCTCTGTTGTTTTTTCGACTATTTTTATTTTAGTTGCATTTGAGGACAACTGTTTTTTTTGTTGGTGGGGTGAGGTATTTCCATACCTACCTCTTTTGTGGGTTGTTTTGTGTATATTGATTTAGATTGTGTTCTGTGAATATTAGAGCTTATTGGGTTTTTTATATATCTTGGTTGTTAGATTGTGGTTTTTGATAAATTGTGGCCCATGTTTTGAAATGGTTTTGAACCAAATTTTAACATTTTTCCACCTCTCTTTTGTATGTGATTGTGGCTGTTCTTGTCCAAATTTGAGTATCGGTTGTTGTCAATACCGATGACTTAAATAGTGCTCTTAATTGAACGAAATGAATGTGCAGCTAAGATGAGGTAACTATGTTACATAGGCAATATGTGAACTTTTAGCATCTCGTTGTGACTAGGCGGTTGTCGAATGAGTCTCTTATGATGAACATTGCACGCTAGCTAGAAAGTGTGGAGTCTTGTTTGATAATGGTATCAATGCCTTGTGTGGTGAGATTACTTTGAACATTGTGTTTGATGACACCTAGAATTTGCCCCGTTGGTCCTATTGATTGAGTGAAGCAAGCAATTTAAATGATCTTAGGCAAAAAATTTGAAGAGTGAACCAACTTGACAATATACCTCTTTGTGACCAACCTTGTGAGATGTGTGAACCTTGCTTGGCACCTTTTGAGCCGATCTGTTTCGTGGAAGAAACTTCAGTAACTTTGACCTCTTTATCCCATCACCCATAACCTTCATGAACTAGTGGTTTGTTTGAATAGCCAACTTAGGCCAAAAGCCTAAGTTGGGGGTATGGTGGAAAGGAAGGTAAGTCAAAAAGTGTGAAGATTCCCCCTTTGATGGATTGTTTTGAAAAAGATGGAACCCCTCCATATAAAAAAAAAGAAAGAGAAAGAAGAAAAAAATAAGAGAGGAAAGAAAAAGACAAAAAAAAGAGAAAAAGTTGAGAAATAAAGTGTGTGAAAATAGTGAAAGAAATGGGGTATCAGGTGAGTCGTATTTAGTTGAATAATGGGGTGGATTATGAACATGTTTGAATGTGAAAGAGAAGGAGAAAAAGTGATTTTCAGGCCATACTTCACGAAGGTAGAAACCACTAAGCCTAAATGAAAATACTTTTACACTCAGCCCCGTTACAAGCCTTAAAAAGCCCTTTGTGATCTTGAGTGAGCTGAAACGAATGTTGATTGGAAAATAAGGGCAAGCCTATGGGTGGAGTCATGCATGTGTTCATCTTTGTGAATGTGAGAGTTGTATTTAATTCCAGGACTTATAATATTTGAGAAATTTTGTGTGATTATGGAATGATCTTTGTTGTGAGGGCATTTGAGTCCCTTTGTTGAGCTTGAACTTGCATTTGAAGCAAGTATTGTGAGCTTGCGTACACTTGATAATGGTGAGTCACAATTTGAATCTTTGAGTGCACAATTGAGCATTTTATGTGCCTTGTACCTAGTTTGTGCATTTATGTTTAATCTTGAGCAGCACTGTTTGTAGATATCCTTGTTGAACTGATTGATCTTGAGTTTTACTTGAGGACAAGGAAAAGGTTAAGTTGGGGGTGTTGATGAGTCTGAGATTTCGACTCATTTAGGGCTTTGTTTTGATAGTTTTAGTGTCTTCAAATACCTAATTTATGTTCTAAACTGATGTTAAAGTGTTGATTTGCAGCATTTAAGGCTAAGGAGCAAGGCAAGGACACTACCCGGCAAAAAAGGAGAAAATAAGTTGAAGAAGTGAAGAAAAGCGATCCTGGTGATCGCCAAGACCCCTCGGCGAACCACCAAGTGGCTCTTTAGCTCGCCTAAAGTTCCAGCATGCCAGCCCTGGGGAAACACCAAGTTGGCGACAGAAATGGCCAGTTGGCGAATCTCCGATCGACTACACGATGGAAACTTTGATCGCCCAAACTTATAGGACCTAGGAGGCTGATGACCAATGCAAAATGGCGATGGAAGGGAGCAAAGAGCGGATCGCCGACCAGTTCGGCGAGACCCGACTTACTCCGCCCAATGGCCTTTCAGGCTAAATTTTGGGCAGCTATAAATTAAAATTTTAAATGAAATTTGAGGAGTTCTCAGAGAGTTCTGATCCCCAAGTTTTAGAGTTAGAGTTTTCTCTTAGTTTTTGAGTTTCCATTGAAGACTTTGAGGATTTCGAAGCTTAATTTTGAGGATTTTCAAGTGGGTTTTTGAACTTAAGCAATTTGGACCATTGTAAAGACTTGAGTACCTTTACCCAGATCATGGCTAATGTATTTGGTAATCGTTTCTCTATTTTTATGATATGTAGCTAAACCCCAATTCTTGGGGTGTGATCATGTGATTATTTGCTTAATTTGCTTATGGGTATTGTTGTTTAATGATTATTTTTCTGTTTTAATGTGGGTTTAATCATTAGCTGTGTTTTAATCTATGGATTTTAGTTGCAAATGCAATTCTAGCATAGAGTTCTTGTCACGATCCAGGGGTACCCCCTAGATGTAACAAGGCGTATAAGACCCCGAGAGGCCTCATACAAGTCACTTTGCATATCATAACATAAATCATTAGAAAATGGTGCGAAAATTTAAAACATTTCAACACAATCAAAGTCTTTTATAAAACGAGAGGACGTCTAATACCATAGTCTCAAACCATCTAAAACAACATGAATAAAGTCTTGGGACGCATCCCATACAATAGTCCAAGATATAAAAGAAAGACATAAGAGAAAAGGGTGATCACATCCTCAAACACAATGAGGACTCACCAAATCTTCACTTCCTTGATCAACAACAAAGCTAGCCACAATTGTGAGAATCTATGTCGCCGGACCATACATTTAATAAGAATGTAGGCAAGAGTATCCGTTAGTACAATTAAGTACTAAATATGATGGCTAGCATAAACAACATAAACATAAGAATTAGTCAACATATGACATAAGGCATAAGCATAATCAAGACATAATAGGCTTCATAATAAGAGAGAAATACTTCCTTAAGTAACCTCACTCAACCTTAACCAAGACTTGGGTCGTCCACCTCTATTCAAGCTTACATCATGGAAGGCAAATCTAGCAAACAATCCAAGTCAAACATCTTCATAACATAATCATAATCATAAGATTCATACTTACTTTTAAAGACATGGGGATTCGCCTCATTGCCTAACTTACAAATGCTAACGGGTATTCGCCTCTTTCCTTACTTACCTTAATATCATGGGTACTCGCCTCCACAATCTCATCATATTACACGGGTACTCGCCTCCATTTCATTTCATAAGGAGGATGGGTACTCGCCTCCATGTCCATTCATCATATTAGGAACATAGGGAATCACCTCTTGTTCAATTCTAAGGAGTCTGAGAAATCACCACATATCCTTCAATATAGAGGTCAAGGGTAGTCGCCTCTAGCCTCATCATTCATTTAGCATTTTAGTCTAGATTCATTTTAGGTGAGCAATCCTTTCAACCTAGAATCATTTATATGAGTAGACCTTTCACATTTATACATTCATAATTAGGCAATTCATGTGGGAAGTATCCCTTTCTCAATAATAACATCAATTACCTACAATTCACATCATAAGTTTACTCTAAAAGCCCTAGTTATCATGATCTTAATCTAGTCTTCATTCTCAAGAAATTCTAATCATGTTTCATCAATCCTATAAGGACAAGCCTAAACCCACAAAGTTTCCCTTCATGGCCTCAACCCAATTATATCAATTCTAGGTCAAATCATGGTATAGGCATGGGTACATGTAATTTCATCCTAAAAACATGTATTTTCTATCAATTCAATCATAAACAATCATGATCCAACTATTTGGATCCACATTCATAATAACCCACAATATTGGAAGAAACCCTTACTAGAATTGGGGATTTAAACTTCACAATTGGGGAATTCTATGGGACTCCATGGGAAGAAGGATCCCATGGATGAAAAGCCATCATACCTTAGTACAATTGCCCACAAAGCTTGAAGATTGGAGACATTGAACTTGACCTAGCTTGAATTTCTTCCTTCTTCTTCAAACTTCTAGAGAGAGAATTTTTTAGAGGAGTTTTGGGTTTTCTTTTGGGATTTGAGAGGATGACTTAATTGGGGAATTTTGGGGGTAAAAAAAAATACTTATATAGGTGGTCTAGATGTAGGCCAAATGACAACACCTCAATTTAATTAAAATCAGAAAAGACCCTTAAGCCCTCACTTAACCGTCCCACAGGCCCCCCCACGAGACCATGTCGACCGACCGTGGATGGACCTATGGTCCGTCCTGGTCAAGCATGGTTTGTGGTCTGGGACTTGGTTTTCTTGACCTTGAACCACGACTTCTTAACCTTGGACCGTGGACCCATCCACGGGGCGTGGGTCTTGGCCGTGGTTCACTGCCTCAGGCAGTTTCCAAGGTGTCCATCAACGGAGCTTACCCATGTGGTGTGGGTCCAAACACGGGGCGTGGTTTTCCCTCGTGGGTGACACCTGGAAGTCTTGAAATTTGTTAAGCCTTACCCTTTCGGGTACGGGGTGTTACATTATCTCCCCCTTGGGATCATTCATCCTCAAATGGGATTCTAAGTACGCTTCCAAATGAAAAGACTCAAGACTAGCAGCCCATCATGCATGCAACTCATCTAAATACACACAACTAAGGAGGAACTTCTTCTCCAAGCTAAACATACTCAATGCACCATAAGGAAGTAGGAACTACATTTAACAACCCAATATGCATGAAATTTTCACATCTCTTAGTTCAAGGAGGTACTTACCATCTCCAAACTTTAAAAGCATGCTCAACACAATCTCATGGAGCTCATATGCAATTCAATCTTAAAAAGCACAAATTTGTAGGAGGAAATCTCCACTCCAAATCAAGGCATGTTCAACCACTCATCTCATGAAGTCTATAGGCAACTCATACTTAATGCACATCAACATGAGGAAAACAATTCACATAAGTCATTTCTTTCACAACTTAAGCAATTCATGAACATGCATAATCATAAGGAAATCATGGAAACACATAAAACACACATGACTTCAAACATAAGCAAACCAACAGGAACTCATTACCTCAAGCTAGAATAGGAGGAAAAAGGTGAGGATACCGAGACATCATATCGGATTCGGCCTCCCAAGTAGCACCCTCAACTAAGTGGTTTCTCCATAAAACCTTTACGGAAGAAACTTCCTTGTTCCTCAATCTCTTAACTTGCCGGTCTAGAATCTCAACCGGAACGTCTTCATAAGAGAGATTTTCATCAACTCCCAACCCTTCAAGGGAAACTATGGTTGTTGGATCTCCAACAAACTTCTTAAGCATAGAGACATGGAAAACTGGATGCACCGATGCCAACTCATTAGGCAAATCAAGCTCATATGCAACCTTGCCAACACGTCTCAAAATTTGATATGGGCCTATAAATCGGGGACTAAGCTTCCGTTTCTTACCAAACCTCATTACACCCTTCATGGGTGATATTTTCAAGTAAACCCAATCAGGCTCATCAAATTCAATATCCGTTCTTCTAACATCGGCATAAGACTTTTGTCGACTTTGGATGGTTCTCAACCTCTCTCTAATTAGTCAAACTTTCTCAATAGCCTCATGAACTAACTCGAGCCCTATCAGGGCAACCTCACCCACCTCAAACCAACCTATAGGAGATCTACACCTCCTACCATAGAGAGCCTCAAATGGAACCATACCAATGCTTGAGTGATAGCTATTATTGTAGGAAAATTCAATCAAAGGAAAATGGTCATTCCAATTTCCCTTGAAGTCAATCACACAAGCCCACAATATATCCTCTAAAGTTTGGATAGTACGCTCTTCTTGCCCATCGATTTGTGGGTGAACAGTTGTGTTAAGTTTAACCTTAGTGCCAAGACCCTTTTGGAAAGACTTCCAAAACTGAGAAGTGAGTTGGGTACCATGATCGGAAATAATGGACAGAGGCACTCCATGTAGCCTCACCATCTCTCTCAAATACAACTTGGCATAGTCCTCCACCGAATACGAAACCTTGATGGGAAGAAAATATGTCGATTTCATCATCCGATCTAGTATCACTCAAATAGAGTCATGTTGTCACCGTGTGCGAGGCAAACCAACTATAAATTCCATATTTATGTCTTCCTACTTCCAAGTAGGAATGCTAATATCTTAAGCTAAACCTCCCGGTTTCTGATGCTCAACCTTTACTTGTTGACAATTTGGACATTTGGCAACGAACCCCGCAATATCCTTATTCATTCCATTCCACCAATAGACCTCCCATAAATCACGGTACATCTTGGTGGCTCCCAGGTGAATGGAATACCGCGGACCATGAGCTTATATCAAAATTTGTTCCCTTAAGTTATTCAGATTTGGAACACATAAACGACCTTGGTACCTTAGTACCCCCATCTCCCCCTTGGGAGAAAGCCTCAATGGACTTTTTAAGTACCGCTTCCTTCAATTCTACTAAATTTAGATCAAGGCATTGCTTTGCTTTAACGTCCGCCACAAAGGATGATTCCGACCCTTTATGAACCATGACACCACCCTTGGCGGAGTCTACCAATTGAACACCCAATCGGGCCAATCTATGGACATCCAGAGCTAACTCTTTTCTATCATCATCAACATGTGCAACACTACCCATCGATAGTCAACTAAGAGCATCCGCTATTATATTCCCCTTTCCGGGGTGATAAAAAACACTCATATCGTAGTCCTTCAATAATTCCAACCACCTTCTTTGGCGAAGATTTAGATCTTTTTGGGTAAACACATATTGTAAACTTTTATGGTTGGTGAAAACATTCACATGAATCCCATACAAATAATGCCTCCAAATCTTTAAGGCAAAAACCACCGCCGCTAATTAAAGGTCATGGGTAGGATAGTTCTTCTCATGAACCTTAAGTTGCCTTGAAGCATAGGCAATCACCTTACCATTTTGCATAAGCACACATCCCAACCCACCTCTAGAGGTGTCATAATATACCACAAAGCCATTCGTACCTTCCGGTAAAGTCAACACCGGAGCGGAATCAAGTCTATTTTTCAACTCTTGGAATCGTTTCTCACAAGCATCCGACCATATAAACTTAGCCTTCTTTTGAGTCAAGGCCATCAAAGGAGAAGAAATGGAGAAAAAACCCTCAACAAACCTTCTATAATAACCGGCCAAACCCTAGAAGCTTCTAATATCTATCGGTGATAGAGGTCTAGGTGAACTCTTGACCGCATCCGTCTTTATCGGATCCACCTCAATACCCTTGCTTGAAACAATATGGCCTAAGAAAGCCACATATCTCAACCAAAATTCAAATTTGCTAAACTTTGCAAAAAGTTGTTAGTCCTTGAGGATTTGATACACGATCCTCAAATGATCAATATGCTCATTCTCACTCCTTGAATAGATCAAAATATCATCGATAAACACAATCACAAACATGTCAAGATAATGTTGGAACACTCTATTCATCAAGTCCATGAACGCCGCCGGAGCTTTAGTCAAACAAAGGACATCACTAAGAATTCATAATGGCCATATCGGGTCCTAAAAGTTATTTTCAGAATATCTTCCTCTTTCACCCTTAATTGGTGATAACCCGATCGGAGATCAATTTTAGAGAAATAACTCGCCCCTTGAAATTGATCAAATAAATCATCTATCCTTGGAAGAGGATACTTATTCTTAATGGTCACCTTGTTCAATTGTTGATAATCAATACACATACGAAGGGACCCATCATTCTTTTTAACAAACAAAACCGGAGCACCCCATGGAGAGATACTCGGTCGGATATTACCCTTATCCAACAAATCCTTTAATTGCTCTTTCAATTTCTTAAGTTCCGCTAGATCCATTCTAGAAGGAGTAATAGAGATAGGTTGTGTATCTGGAATAAGGTCGATTCTGAAGTCAATTTCCCTTTCGGGAGGAACACCAGGTAGATCATTGGTAAACACTTCTAGGAACTCTTTTACAACAGGTACCAACTCAAGAGAAGGGGTTTCAAAATCCATATCCCTCACCCTTACTATATGGTAAATATAACCCTTGGAAATCATTTTTGTAGCTTTAAGGTAAGAAACAAATTGACCTCTAGGCATAGAATTCCCCCCCTTCCACTCTAGGATAGGTTCATTTGGAAATTGAAACTTGACTACTCGAGTCCTACAATCTATAGAGGCATAACATGAATGCAACCAATCCATCCCAAGTATGACATCAAAGTCTAACATATCAAGCTCTACCAAATCAACAAGAGTAACTCTACGGAATAGGGAAACGGGACATCTTCTATAGACACTCTCAGCCACCACAGAATCACCAACAGGGGTAGAGACAGAAAAAGGTTCTAGCAACACATCAGGGAGCACATCAAACCTCTTAGCTATATAAGGAGTCACAAAGGACAAAGTACCCCATGGATCAAGTAAAGCATACACATATCTATGGAAAACTTTTAACATACCAGTTACCACATCTGGGGAGTTCTCTTGATCACCTCTAGTTTGGAGAGCATAGAAACGGTTTTGCTTAGGAGCACTTGCACCCGAACCACTTGGACCGGATGAAGGGTAGGGTTGAGCCCTACGACGACCATCTCCATCATTTTTAGCAACCGAAGGACAATTCCTTATTTTGTGATCCGTCTTTCCACACCCAAAGCATGCATTAGAACCCGCTAAGCACTTCCCTTCATGGTTTATCCCACATTTAGCACAATTAGGCATTGAAGGCCTAATACCATATCCTTGGGGATTGGGTAGACAACCTCTCATTGTTAGACCTTGGAGAAGCATTTGTAGAACCTTGCCCGGAGAACTTTTGCCAAAACCTTGAATGACCCCATCCACCAGACCTAGAATATGAATAGTTACCATCATCCACTCTTGCTCTATTTGCCTCTCTAGATCTTTCCTTGAGATTTTCTTCCTCAATTTGTTGGGAATGCACCATAAGGCGAGAAATGTCCATGTCATGAAAAATCATAGCAATGCGGCATTCTTTGACAACCAAGTCGGACACTCCCGACCTAAACTTACTCATCTTGGTTCTACGATCCGCCACAATAGAAGGAGCATATTTAGATAGTTGAGTGAGCCTCAAAGCGTATTCCCTTACACTCATATTTCCTTGCCTAAGGTTGATGAACTCGAGCACCTTGTCCTCTTTCATCTCTAGAGGGAAAAATCAATCAAGAAAAGCACTTTTGAACCTTTCCCACTCTATGGGACCTGCTTCCACCGGCCTTGCCTCTTTCCATTGATTGAACCAAATCTGAGAAACCCCTTTGAGTTGGTAAGCGGCTAACTCCAACTTCTCTACCAGAGTTACTCTCATAATAGCAATTATCTTGTACACCTCGTCGATAAACTCTTGAGGGTCTTCCTCAACTTTGGAGCCATAAAATTCAGGAGGGTTCATTCTTGTAAGATCCCTCACTCATGCTGCCGCCGTACCCACATTTGGGTTCATGGGAGTTACCACCTTTTATTGGCTTGGGCCGTCACGGCCTGAGCCAACACTTGGAAAGCCGACCTAAACTTTGCATTTATTACATTCTAATTCAATGGGTCAATCGAAGCTTGAGGAGGAGCTTGGGGAGGAACTTGAGGAGGAACCTCTTGATCAACATTGCCTCTCTCCATCCTTTTAGTTTAGCCTTTCTAGTAGTCATATCCTGAAAATCATCGGTTAAGGATTAGGAGAAAGACTTATAGAGTTAAAATCCATGGAACGACTTAGAAAAGTGAAGAAGTAAAGTTTCCTAAATAACTAATAGCCTCTCATTCATAAATGTGGCGCACTTCACACTTATGAACAAGACTCTACTAGACGTGGTATGAGACATCCTAGAACCATTCTAAACATTGTGCTCTAATTACCAAGTTTGTCACGAACCAGGGGTACCCCCTAGATGTAACAAGGCTTATAAGACCCCGAGAGGCCTCATAAAGCCACTTAGCATATCATAACATAAAGCATTAGAAAATGGTGCGAAAATTTAAAACATTTCAACAAAATCAATGTCTTTTATAAAATGAGTGGAAGTCTCAAACCATCTAAAACAACATGAATAACATCTTGGGACGCAGCCCATACAATAGTCCAAGACATAAAAGAAAGACATAAGAAGAAAGGGTGATCACATCCTCAAACACAATGAGGACTCACCAAATCTTCACTTCCTTGATCAACAACGAAGCTAGCCACAAGTGTGAGAATCTATGTCACTGGACCCTCCATTTGATAAGAATGTAGGCAACAGTATGCGTTAGTACAATTAAGTACTAAGATATGATGGCTAGCATAAACAACATAAACATAAGCATTAGTCAACATATGACATAAGGCATAAGCATAATCAAGACATAATAGGCATCATAATAAGAGAGAAAAACTTCCTTAAGTAACCTCACTTAACCTCAACCAAGACTTGGGTCATCCACCTCTAGTCAAGCTTACATCATGGAACGTATATCTAGCAACACTCCAAGTCAAACATCTTCATAACATAATCATAATCGTATCATTCATACTTACTTTTAAAGACATGGGGATTCTCCTCATTGCCTAACTTACAAATGCTAACGGGTATTCGCCTTTTGCCTTACTTACCTTAAGATCATAGGTACTCACCTCCACAATCACATCATATGACACGGGTACTCACCTCCACATCATTTCATAAGGAGCATGGGTACTCGCCTCCATGTCCATTCATCATATTAGGAACATAGGGAATCACCTCTTGTTCAATTCTAAGGAGTATGGGAAATCACCACATATCCTTCAATATAGAGGTCAAGGGTAGTCACCTCTAGGCTCATCATTCATTTAGCATTTTAGTTTATATTCATTTTAGGTGAGCAATCATTTCAACCTGCAATCATTTATATGAGTAGACCTTTCACATTTATACATTCATAATTAGGCAATTCATGTGGAAAGTATCCCTTCCTCAGTAATAACATCAATTACCAACAATTCACATCATAAACTTTACTCTCACAGCCCTAGTTCTCATGATCTCCATCTATGCTTCATTCTCAAGGAATTCTAATGATGTTTCATCAATCCTATAAGGACAAGCCTAAACCCAGAAAGTTTCCCTTCATGGCATCAATCCAATTATATCAATTCTAGGTCAAATCATGGAATAGGCATGGGTACATGTAATTTAATCCTAAAAACATGTAATTTATATTAATTCAATCATAAACAATCATGATCCAACTATTTGGATCCACATTCATCATTGCCCACAACATTGGATGAAACCCTAACTAGAATTGGGGATTTAAACTTCACAATTGGGGAATTCTAAGGGGCTCCATTGGAGAAAGGGTTCCATGGATGAAAATCCTTCATACCTTAGTCCAATTGCCCACAAATCTTTAAGATTGGAGACCTTGAACTTGACCTAGCTTGAATTTCTTCCTTTTTCTTCCAACTTCAAGAGAGAGAATTTTTTAGAGGAGTTTTGGGTTTTCTTTTGGGATTTGATTGAATGACTTAATTGGGGGATTTTGGGGGTAAAAAAAAATAATTATATAGGTGGTCTAGATGTAGGCAAAACGACACCACTTCAATTTCATTAAAATGGGAAAAGACCATTAAGCCCTCACTTAACCGTCCCACAGGCCCACCTACGAGACCACGTCGACGGACCGTGGATGCACCTAAGGTCCGTCCTGGTCAAGCGTGGTTTGTGGTCTGGGACTTGGTTTTCTGGACCTTGACCCATGACTCCCTAACCACGGACCGTGGACCCATCCACGGGTCGTGATTCCTGGCCGTGGTTCACTGCCTCTGGTAGTTTCCAGGGTGTCCACCAATGGAGCTCACCCACGTGGCATGGGTGCAACCACGGGGGGTGGTTTGTCCTCATGGGTGACACATGAAAGTCCTCAAATTTGCTAAGCCTTCCTTTTTCGGGTACGGGGTTTTACAGTTCTTAGCTTGCTTGAGAGAGGGGTTTTGGAACGAAATCTTTTGATTGATGATTGTAGGTATTGGGTTGATGTGGGTTCAGCTCGAGAGAGTGAATCCCAAACCCAATTCTACCTATCTAGCTCGAGAGAGTGGATACATTAAGGTTATGGGTTGTTTATCTTGTTAAGCTTGTCGATGTTCGAGAGAAATCTCCTGAATCGTAATAGTTGTTCGAGAGAAAACCATTGCACTTAAATTCCAGCCTAACCACAATGTTTCAGAAAATTATTGTTAAATCTCAATTACCCATACAGCGTAATTAGCTTATAATCGATCACATCCCGAGAATTCCTCTTAATCTTCTTAAAACTCATGTTTTCGCATTTGTTTTAGTTGTTAATTGACAAACCAATCCCCCCATCTTACATTTGTTTTTACCCCTTTCAATTTAACTACATGTTTTCGATAATTTCTACTCCTAGAACCAATTAGATTATGTTTGCACTTCATAATTGAATTTGAAACATGTATCACTCTCTATTGGTTGGACCCCAACCTTTCGTTAGGTTTTATACTAGTTAACGATCGTTTACACCTAGAATCGGATGAGGTGTACTTGAAACGTTAATCACCCTATATTTATCATGAACCCTCGATACTGGTAGATTATGCACCCTTTCTACATTTTCGATCAGTTTACCCTCCTGAAACTGAGCGGGTATATTCAAAACTCCAGGAGGTAGCAATTAAGCTCCATCTCCTTGACCCTCTTCGATTGGATTATTGTGTAACCCTTGATTAGCCATTTTCCTCAAAGTTTTTCTCAATTCAGGATCGTGGGGGGTCAAGGGTTCACCTACACTCCGTGTACTTGGCATACACAAGAGGTAAGACCTGTAGAAAATAAAAACAAAACAAAAACGTAAAATCAGGAAATACTTGACTAAAGTTCAATAATGTAGTTAAACTTAATCTAAAAGTTGTATTCCCCGGCAGCGGAGCCAAAATTTGATACGCTCAAATTACACCTCCCTAAAGAAGTATAAGCGATCGTTATCAAGTAAAGAACCCAACTTGTAGCTTGGGGTTGATCCCACGATGAATATGGTTTAGACTTAAACTTAACTTACAATTATCTCTTTTTAGTCAAACTATTTCCGAGAAAAGTAAACAGGGAGGTTTTGTAACTAAAATAACAGATTGTTGGTTTGAGTGATTAAGTAACAAATAAACAAGATTCACAATTTGAGATATCAATATAGGAAGGAAACTAGGGTATATATGTTCCCCATAAGCTCTTAACGCAGTAATCCTCAAAATAGTAATCATATCCTAGTGTTTGACATGTAAGGCTGATAAGTTATGTATCCCTACGTGATTGGTAATCTTAGTAGGAACTTTCACTCGCGACATAGTAAATCTACGAGTGTGTGTTTTACTAACCCTTATTAGATAGCAGCAAATCCTTAACTAAATCTCTGTTGTTTAATCCTTTTCTTGTTCATTAACCCCTTGGTAAGGTAAGTAGGAACGAGGTGAGTTCTAACGTTGTACACCGCTAGAAAGACTTCTAAACGAAAAGATTAACAATACATGCATAAACACTATTCAAGAATTAATTAATTATTATTCATACGTTGTTAATTGCTCATGGTTCCCACAACCCTAGTTGTGGATTTAACTACTCATGCTTGAGAGTTCACAATACATAGTTAGGTTAAAAGAAATCATGAACTTACAATTAGAATTGATGGAAACCCAAATTTTGAATTGAAATTCAAAGTGAAATTTCATAAACCAACTTTCGGAAATTAAATTGCTAAAAAGTTTGCAAAATAATTCCAAAAGACCATAAACAAAAGTCTACAATAATTTCTAACCCTCAAAAACAGAAATAACAACTAATATTTATAGTAAACAAATCCTAAGTCAACTAGGAAACGAAAATAAAAGAAAATTGGGTCAGATGCGGTTTTGACTAACGACCTGACCGCGGGTCGAACTACGATCCGCGGGTCACCTCCGTGGTTAAGGTACTGGAACTTCAAACTCTCTGATCACACTGACGGATGTGCAGGATGAGTCGTAACTCGACCTACGGTCCGTCATTGGCTTCCGTGGTTCCACAGTTGGTTCGATTTCCCTGAACTTCACCTACGCTGCACCACCTACGGGTCGTCGTTGGCCTCGTTAGTAGCTGTTGCTGCTCTTTTCAATCCATCTTCAGTCAAACACAACCGAACCAATTTCCTGCAAAAGATTACATAAACACATTATATCTAATAACAAAAGATTCCAAGACACACACAAACTCTAAGTGAAATGCATCAAAAATACCATAAACTCACGGTATATCAAAGGGCGCTATAATCATGGGAGAATACACATGAAAAATCTAGAAATATGGGTAATTCCTAAAAAAGGCCCTATAAAAGCAAAAATTGACGTTAAAAAATGGTGTGAGTATACGTGGTGGTTCCCCAACTCATTACAGAGGTCCTCATAAAGTTTTTTTGGAAAAAATTTAGGATGCTCCGGGGCGCCAGATCCATGGGATTATACACACGAAAAATCGAGGAATTTGGGTAATTCCTAAAAAAGGACATGTAAATGCAGAAATAGGCGTTAAAAAAAATGGTGTGAGTATACATGGTGGTTCCCAAACTCATTACGGAGGTCCTCATAAATATTTTTTGGAAAAAAAAAAAATTGGTGCTCCGGGCCGCGAGATCCATGGGGAAATACATACGAAAAATCGAGAAATTTGGGTAATTTCTAAAAAAGGACATATTAATGTGGAAATTGGCGTTAAAAAAATGGAATGAGTATACGTGGTGGTTCCCAAACTCATTACGGAGGTCCTCTGAAAGTTTTTTTGGAAAAAAAAAATTTAGGTGCTCTGGAGCGCCAGATCCATGGGCTAATACCACGAAAAATCAAGGAATTTTGGTAATTCCTAAAATAAAGGGCCTATAAATGTGAAAATGTGAATTAAAACAATGGTGTGAGTATACGTGGTGGTTCCCCAACTCGTTACGGAGGTCCTCATAAAGTTTTTTAAGAAAAATATTTTGGGTTCTCCGGGGCGCCAGTACAATGGGCTAATACATACGAAAAATAGAGAAATTTGGGTAATTTCTAAAAAAGAACTTGTAAATGCAGAAATGGGTGTTAAAAATGGTATGAGTATACGTAGTGGTTCCCAAACTCATTACAGAGGTCCTCATAAAGTTTTTTCGGAAAAAACATTGGGTGCTCCGGGGAGCATCGAGGAATTCGGGTAATTCCTAAAAAAGGATCTTTAAATGCGGAAATGGGCGTTAAAAAAATGGTGTGAGTGTACGTGGTAGTTCCCCAACTCAATACGGAAATCCTCAAAAAGTTTTTCGGAAAAAAAAATTTGGTGCTCCAGGGCGCCAAATCCATGGGCTATGTCACACGAAAAATTGAAGGATTAAGGTTATTTCTAAAAAAGGGCCTGTAAATACTGAAAAGTGCGTTAAAAAAATGGTGTGAGTATACGTGGTGGTTCCCCAACTCATTACGGAGGTCCTAATAAATTTATTTTTAAAAAAACTTTTGGGTGTTCCGGGGCGCCAGATCCATGGGCTAATATTACACCCAAAAAATCAAGTAATTTGGAAAATTCTTAAACAAGGGAAATTAAATGCGGAAATGGGCGTTAAAAACTGGCGTGAGTATGCGTGGTGGTTCCCCAACTTATTACAAAGGTCGTCACAAAGTGTTTTTGGAAAAAAAAATTGGGTTCTCCGGGGCGCCAGATCCATGGGCTAATACATATGAAAAATCAAGGAATTTAGGTAATTTCTAAAAAAGGGACTGTAAATCCGAAAAAGGGCGTTAAAAATGGTGTGGGTATACGTGGTGGTTCCCCAACTCATGACGGAGGTCCTATTAATATTTTTTCAAAAAAGAATTTTGGGTGCTCTACGGCGCCAGATGAATGGGCTAATACACATGAAAATTCGAGTAATTTGGGTAATTCCTAAAGAAGGCCTTGTAAATACGGAAATGGGCGTTAAAAAATGGTGTGAGTATATGTGGTGGTTCCCCAACTCATTACAAAGGTCCTCATAAAGTTTTTTTGAAACAAAATTTTGGGTGCTCCGGGGCACTAGATCCATGAGCTAATACACACGAAAAATCTAGGAATTTGGGTAATTCGTAAAAAAAGGGCCTGTAAATGCGGAAATGGGGGTAAAAAATGGTATGAGTATACGTGGTGGTTACCAAACTCATTACAGATGTCCTCATAAAGTTTTTTCGGAAAAAAAAAATTGGGTGCTCTGGGGCGCGTGATCCATGGGCTGATACACACGAAAATTTAGTAATTTGGTTAATTCCTATAAAAGGGCCTGTAAATGCAGAAATGTGCGTTAAAAAATTGTGTGAGGTATACGTGGTGCTTGCCCAACTCATTACGTAGGTTCTCATAATGTTTTATTGAAAAAAAAAATTGGGTGCTCTGGGGCGCCAGATCCATGGGCTAATACACACGAAAAATTGAGGAATTTGGATAATTCCTAAAAATGGCTTGTAAATACGGAAATGGGCGTTAAAAAATGATGTGAGTATATTTGCTGGTTCCCAAACTCATTACAGAGGTCTTCATAAAGGTTTCTGGGGAAAAAAATTGGGTGCTCCGTGGCGCCAGATCCATGGGCTAATTTAACACACGAAAAATTGAAAAATTTGGGTCATTCCTAAAAAAGGTCCTGTCAATGCGGAAACGGGCGTTATAAAAATGTTGTGAGTATACGTGGTAGTTTCCCAACTCATTTTGGAGGTCTATATAATGTTTTTTCAGAAAAAAAATTTGGGTGCTCTGGGGCGCATCGAGGAATTCGGGTATTTCCTAAAAAAGGGCCTCTAAATGCGGAAATGGTGTTAAAAAATGGTGTGAGTATACATGGTGGTTCTCCAGCTCATTACGGAAGTCCTTATAAAGTTTTTCAGAAAAAAAATTGGGTGCTTGTTTGCGCCAGATCCCTGGGCTAAGATACACGAAAAATCGAGGAATTTAGGTCATTCATAAAAAGGGCATGTAACTGCGGAAATGGGCGTTAAAAAAATGGTGTGAGTATACGTGGTTGTTCCCCAACTCATTACGGAGGCCCTTATAAGGTTTTTTCAGAAAAAACTTTTGGTTGTTCTGAGGCGCCAGATCCATACGCTATTACACACGAAAAATCGAGGAAAATGGGTAATTCCTAAAAAAGAGCCTGTAAATGTGGAAATGGGCGTTAAACAAATGGAGTGAGTATACGTGGTGGTTCCTTAACTTATTACGGATGTCCTAATAATGTTTTTTTTAAAAAAAATTTGTGCTCCGGAGCGCCGGATCCATGTGTAATACACATGAAAAATCGAGACATTTGGGTAATACCGAAAAAAGGGCCTGTAAATGCATAAATGGGCATCAAAAAATGGAGTAAGTATACATGGTGGTTCCCCAACTCATTACGGAGGTCCTAATAAAAAAAATTCAGAAAACTTTTTTGGGTGCTTTGGGTCACCAGATTCATGGGATTAACACACGAAAAATTAAGGAATTAGGGTAATTCCTAAAAAAGGGCCTGTAAATGCAGAAATGGGCATTAAAAAAATGGTGTGAATATACGTGGTGGTTCCCCAATTCATTACGGAGGTCCTCATAAAGTTTTTTCGGAAAAAAACAATTTGGTGCTCCTGGGCGCCAGTTGCATGGGCTAATACACACGAAAAATTTAGGAATTTGGGTAATTCCTAAAAAAAGGGCCATTAAATGCAGAAATAGGCGTTAAAAAAATGGTGTGAGTATACGTGGTGGTTCCCCAACTCATTACGGAGGTCCTAATAAAAAAATTTCAAAAAAATATTATGGGTGCTCCGGGTCGCCAGATCCATGGGCTAATACATACGAAAAATAAAGAAACTAGGATAGTTTCTGTAAAGGTCCTGTAAATGCGGAAATGGGCATTAAAAATGGTGTGAGTATACATGGTGGTTCTCAAACTCATTACGGAGGTCCTTATAAAGTTTTTTAGGAAAAAAATATTTGGGTGCTCTGGGACGCCAGATCAATTGGCTAATACACACGAAATATCGAGGAATTTGGGTAATTCCTAAAAATTGGCCTATAAATGCGGAAATGGGCGTTAAATATAGTGTTATTATACGTGGTGGTTCCCCAACTCATTACGAAGGTCGTCATATAGTTGTTTTGGTAAGAAATTTTGGGTGCTTTGGGGCGCCAGATCCATGGGCTAATACAGACGAAAAATGGATGAATTTTTGTAATTCCTATAAAAGGGACTGTAAATGCGGAAATGGGGGTCAAAAAAATGGTGTGAGTATACGTGGTGGTTCACCAACTCACTCCGGAGGTCCTCATAAAGTTTTTTTTGTGAATAAATTTTAGGTGCTCCGGAGCTCCAGATCCATGGGCATTAACACACGAAAAATCAAGAAATTTGGATAATTCCTAAAAAAGGGCCTGTAAATGAGGAAATGTGCGTTAAAAAATTGGTGTGAGTATACGTGGTTGTAACATCCCGGAAACTAATATGCTAAACTAGGGATTAGTATGAGGATTCAAGCCAAGGAAGAGGGCAAGGGACAAAGGGAAGGGGCCAAGGTTGCCCAAACTTCCCCAAGCACTCTCTCACCTTCACGACCACCACCACGGCCGGTCCTATCCCTTTTAGTTGAGGGTGCTACTTGAGAGGCCGTGGCCGATACGATGTCCCTATATCCTCATTTATTTCCTTCTATTCCGACCCTAGCTTCAGATAAAGAGTTCCTCTTGACTTGTTTTATTTGTTGGAGTCATGTGTGCTTTATGTGATCCATGATCTCCTTAAGTTGTGCATGTTCATGAAAGCTAATGTTTTGAAAGAAACTAAGTTATATGATTAAATTTCCCCATGTTGTTGTGCATTAAGTATGAGTTGCCTGTATGCTTCATGAGATCAATTGTTGAACATGTTATAGTTATGCTTTTTTGAGAGTAAATTGCATATTGATTCCAAGAAATTGTGTTGAGCATGATTTTGAGCTTGGAGAAGGTAATTCCTCCTTAAAGATGAGAAATTTGAAATTTCATGCATATGAGTTTGTTAGGAATAGTTCCTACCTTCCTTGTGATGCATTGAACATGTTTAGTTTGGAGTTGATGTTTCCTCCTTTGTTTTGTGCATTGTTATGATGTTGCATGCATGATGGGCTGCTAGTCTTGAGTCTTGACTTCTGTAAGGTGTCTAGAGCATCATTCGAGGATGATTGTTCCCAAGAGGGAGATAATGTAACACCCCGGAAACTAGTATGCTAAACTAGGGATTAGTATGAGGGTTCAAGCCAAGGAAGAGGGCAAGGGCCAAAGGGAAGGGGCCAAGGCTGCCCAAACTTCCCCAAGCACTGACTCACCTTCACGAACACCACCAAGGCCCGTGGTGTTGTCCGTGGTGACTAGGCAGTAGCTCACCTAGGCTGCCTCAAGTTGGGCTCACCTTCACGAGCCACTTCACGGCTAGTGGTGAAGACCACGGCCCGTTGGAAGGCTCGTGGTGATGCCTTCAACTCATGTAGGCCAAGACAAGGTGGCCAAGCCACTTGTCCAAGGACCACGAGCAGGACCACAGCCAGTGGTGAGGATCACGGCTCGTGGTGCCTCTCGTGAGGCCTGGCCAGTACGCTACCAAGTGGGGGTAAAATGTGACTTTACGGTTTGAGTTAGATTTAAGTGAGGGAGTTTTTCCTAGTCCTAGTACACCTATATATGTTTTTTTAACCCTTTAAATTCACCATTCAAGTCATTATTTCCCAATACCCAAATCAAATTCCCAAAAGCTCTCCTCTCAAATATTTCCCTCTCTAGAAACTAGAAGAAGAAGAAGAAGGAGGAAGTTCAAGCTAGGATCAAGGTCAAGGATCAATTCCTCCATCAAAGCTTAGCATTGGGCTTTGTTATTAAGGTATGATAGTTTTCATCCATGGAGTTCCTTCAAAATCCAATTTCAAAATATAGAAATCCCCAATTGCTAGGGTTTGATTCAAAAGACATGGGTTCCTTTCAAACTTGATTCTAATGGTTGAATTATGTTATATTAAGCAATAATTGATGATTTCCTATGGTTTTCATAATGTATCCCCATAATCCCATGTAATTCCCATATTTCTCAATTGTGATCTTATGATGTGGGTCTTTGTTGATGAAAGAGATATTTTATGAATTGATGCATGAGGTGATAGAATCACATGAATTATAATTAAATCCATGTCTAATGCGTGAATTCTAGATGTGTTGATTGAAAGTATGTTTTGAACCTTGAAAGAGTAAAGTATGAAATTATGCATGTTTTTATGAAATCTATGTAAATGCTTTAAAGATGCTTTGAGAGTAAAGTGTTTATGATTATGATATTGTTGTTGTGTTGATTGAAAGGTCATTCTCATGAACATACATATACATAAACATAATTGTGAAAGTTTTTTCTCACATAGTAAGGGTTCTAAGATTGAAAGTTTCTCACCTAATTGAATCTAAGAGTAAAAGTGATCATGGATGGTAATAGTTGCTCAAGCGTGGTCTAAAGAGCTATTCTAATGAACTAACTTGGATTGGTTGTCAAGGACATCATTCCATGAGACATGAGTTAAGTAATACTTAATAACTATCTTGTGGGATTTATGCTTAGTACCGAGTGGATATTGAAATGAGATGGAGGATCACACATAGTTGAGTCCGGGCTTCCAAAATGGGAACTCTCACGTAGTTGAGTTTGGGTTTCCCAAGTATATCTCATGAAATGGAAGCCTTCACCTGGTGGAGTTCGGGTTTCTAGTAGCAATCTCCGTATCACATAATTACGTGGCCCCGTAGGATATTAGCTAGTGGATTCACCTAAGCTAACAAACCATGGTTCTACCTTAGGCAAGTAGGACACCCCTTTTCGGTGTTGGTAACACCGGGTGATCCTGTGAAAACTCACATGGTCTCAATGTCGGTTAAGGCTTATTCCCCAACAAGATTAATAATGAACTAAGACATGCTTGAAAAATTATCTTGTAGTGTTCAAAGTAATGATGAACTAAGATGTGCTTAAAGAAGTATCTCATAGCGTTCAAAGGTTTTAAAAGATGATGCTAGGTTGCATTGAAGATGATGATATCGACTTATGTTTTCCAACTATCTCTATGATGATGTCTAAGCTTGGTAAATTGCATGCTTTGAAATGAAATGTCCCTTTTGTCATGTTTTAAAGGTTTTCATGCATATTTATCATACTTAGTGCATTTTTGTACTAACGCATACTCTTTCCTACATTTTTCCCAAATGTAGGGTCCGGTACTCAAGGTGGTCATTTTTGTGGCTAGAGCTTGGAAATGATTGTTTTCCCGAGCTTGGCGAGTCCTCATGGTTCGAGGATGGATTTTCCTATGTTTAGTTTCTTTCATGTACTTTCCTTTTTTGGACATGATGTTTGGGCTAGGCCCAATTTCATTTAATATTTTAATAGATGGCTATAATGAGACAAGTGTCAAGACTTTTGCTTCCTTTTATGAAAAACTTTTTGAGACTTGAAATATGTTTTACTTTTATTGTTCTATTTTTTATCTTATGAGGACTAAGTGGCTTGTATGGAGTCCTTCGGGGTTCTCTACGCCATGTTACATCTAGGGGGTACCCCTGGGTCGTGACAAACTTGGTAATCCGAGCACAAGGCTTAGAATGGTCCTAGGATGATGTCTCATAAGCCACGTCTGGTGGAGTCTTGTTCATGAGTGTGAAGCACGCCACATTTATGAATGAGAGGCTACAAGATGATTAGGAAACTTCACTTCTTCATTACTCTAAGTTGTGCCTTATAGTTTAACTCTATAACATCTCTCTCCCAATCCTTGCCCTATGTTCTTCAGGATATGACTACTAGAAGGGCTGCTAGAAGGATGAAGGGTGATAATGTGGAACAAGGAGCTCCTCCCCAAGCTCCAGAAGCTCCAATAGATCCTTTGGCTAAGAATGTTGTTTTGGAAAATAAAAAAGACTTGTTTTCGAAAAATCAGCTTAACTTAAGTTTTAAAGAAAAATCGATTTTTAAAGAGAGTCGCCAATTAATTTTTGAAAGAAATTAAGAAAACTTATAATTTTTCAAAAGATTTAAACAGGCTAAAATCAATTGAAATAAAAGGGGTTCGGGATTCAATTTACACTTCGAGAAGGGGTTAGGCATTCGAAGTGCCCGCTAACGCGCGGTTGACCAACGACTTGCCTAAACATTTGACTAATTTTAGAAAAATTAATTAAGTAAGAAAACCCATTTTTTTTATTTGGAAGGAAATAAACCCAAAGAGATTTTCATCGACAATAATTCATGTGTTGCAGACAACTAATAAAATAAAATAAAATTAAGTAATAAAGAAAAATATAATATATTTTAATTTGAACATAAAAAAGAGAAATGACTTTCTTTTGGGGAATTTAATTAAATAAAACCAATTCAAACAAAAGGTTAGTCAATATAAAAACAAATAAATACAAGAGAGAAGAAATATCAAATTTGGGCCTTTTGCCCAAATTCCAAATCATGATGCACATGTCCTAATACTAAAAATTACCCAAAAACATCGGTTTCGGCCTATTTCAATCAAGAGTTCAGCTGTTGGACCATTCTGTTGGGCCTTTGAGCCCCTTTTCACTCTCAAATGTCAAGATATACACCAAATGTATATGACTGATATACGGCCCATTTTTAGGAACTCCGAAACCCGCCTTTCTAATTTCAGCCCTCTGCATTTTGACATTTTGACTTATATCTCAATGTTTTCACCATGTATATTGCTGTATACCACTGTATACATCCGGTATACAGCCCTTTCTTGAACTTTTGGAAGCATATATCTCAGTTTTTCAGCATGTGTTTCATCTTCGATTTTGACCCTGTTCATCGATTCCCTGCTGGCTGACTCAAAGATAAAGAAATTTGGGCCTTCATGGCCCAAATGAAATGCAGAGGAAGAGTGAAAGCCCATGAAGCTCGGACGGATTCATGCAAGAAAAGAACATAAAGAAAAATATACATTAGCATTTATTTGCAAGTGCATTAGCAAATTAACCACATAAATTTTAATAGATCTAAATTCACCCTTAAATAGGTTACACTCAACAGTAAAGTCTAACATAATGTTCAAAGATCATATAATTTTAGACTCAACAAACACAAAACAGCAAGAGCATGGATGGAACAGTAGTATCAAATTAAGAAATTATTGGTGATAAGATGACTAAAAATGTCATTCATCATCATGAACCTATATCTGAATGCCACTGCCATATGAGGCACATTTATTATCTTATTATTAAGACACCAAACATATAATAAAATCAGGAAGTAAATAACTATAGGTATTGAAACGCTAATAATTCAAATTAAAACAACCACACTGAAGTCCAATAATAATTCAGCTGAAATGAAAATAAGCAGAGTTGCACTCTATTACCAAAAGATTCACAGATCGATTTAAAGGAACAAACATCAAGAGTTTTCAGATTTAACAGACTTCCCAAAACATATACCAAAAATGACCATAAATGGCCACATATGTATTACAAGGAAAGAACAGGATGGCTTTAGAAATCTAAATGTTCACATTGACTCCATCTACTCTTAAAGAGAGTATACGGTTAAGCATAAAAAAGAGAATAAAAACTAACCAGAGTAGAAGAGCCATGTAGAACATAAAGAGCTATTACATCTTAGAGGCTTCGACTTAAACGAACAGAGAACACGACCAATCTAACCAATGTGAGCGATAATTCCATCAAAAAATTACAAGGACAGGAAACAACATTTCGAACTAAATTTAAAAGAAGAACACGGGGAGATAAACCTCAAATGGACAGAATTTAGGGCACAAGATGACTTAAGAAAAAATAATTAAAATGCACACGAGAGATCATGGTCTAAGTATGTGGGCAAATAGGAGTAATTTTCAACTAAGTATTGAACTGTGAAAAGTTCATGGTCAAGCAAGAAGAGATCTAATATGCTCACAAATAAAGCTAAACTAACTCCAAAACAAAATTTATCCACAGATAGTACTCATTAACAAGATTTCAACATATGGAGATTAAAATAAAGCTCACATGTAAATAGAACACAAACAAAGCGAAGAACAGATCATTAACAGAACACATGAAAGGACTGGAAATCAAACAAAGTCAAGGAAGACATTACCTCTTTTTGGGCAGCGAACGGAAACGAGACTAGCAGAGGACGACTTCACAACCAACAACGTAGACCTCGAATAATCCTCACCAAAGAACAAAGCTAGTAAAACAAAGATAAAAAATGGTCCTATTATCTGTTTTGATGGTGTTTCTTATCTATTTATGTGTTTTCTCTTTATCCTTATATCAGTGAAGAATGACCAACTTTTTACAACTTTTTTTTCCAACCTTAACAAAGAACAAGAGGGGTATTTATAGGTAAATTCTAGGGCAGATTTGAGGGGAATCGGGTGAAGAATTTGACGAATTTTAAAATTCGAAATTCAAATTCTTCATGGATA
This sequence comes from Solanum etuberosum, assembly GCA_029582245.1. NCBI lineage: Eukaryota > Viridiplantae > Streptophyta > Magnoliopsida > Solanales > Solanaceae > Solanum > Solanum etuberosum. The sequence continues at coordinate 232,065 of JAJONR010000283.1, forward strand.
AGGCTGCCAGCTCAAAATTAGTACGACTTCCGAACGGAATGATGATGGAGGCCGTCTGATTCAAGGAACAAGGACGGATGAAGCACAAGATTGTTCCACCTGGAAGATTCGAGTACGAAAGGATAAGGAGAGAGAGGTGATTCGCTGCTAGTTCGCGTCTGGCACGCATTTTTTGGGCACCTGGGTTGAATCGCTGGATTTGGGTCACAATTTTGCTGGACTTCGCGATTCAGCCTGGGTTTCAGCGTAGAAGAAGAAGAAGACGTCAAGGGGTTGGGTTGCTGGATCTTTTGATATTGAACGTTGTATTGAATGGGTCTGTTTGGATTGTTGTATGTTGGGCTGGGTTTTGGGAATTGGGTCATTTGGTTGCAGAAAAATTTGGAGAACAAGGCCCAATATTGTTTTCTTAAATGTTTGAAAGGATGTGAAAGAAAATGGCTAAAATCGTAAATAGATGTAGTCAAATTGAATTTAATTTGTGACTTCCGCTAAAATCAAAATAGGATGAATTATTAAAATTTAATTGACGAGCTTCTTAATTGTAACAAGAATAAAATAATTGACTCAAGTATAGAATAATAACTCGAAAAAATATAAACTATTGAATAATTAAACTAATTAACCAAATATTTAATTAAAACAAAATATTTTTGAGACGATTTTTGAATATTGATAAAATATACTAATTATATACAAAATTATATAAAAGACCTATTATTATTTAAAAATTATGAAAAGTGAAAAGCTATTTAAAAATAACTTGCAAACTATATTATTATTATTATTTTATTTTATTTTTGAAATTTTCTTAAACTAATTATTTTAAATCATTTGGAATTTAAGAAGGTCGACGATTAATTTGTATTGTGGAGGTCCAAAATTGGGTGTCAACAACTGTCCCTCGTTTGACTTGGATTGATGAAAGAAATTCGAGGCAAACATAATTGACGAATCCAATTTTGACCGACCACATCTCCATCTCTTTAGAAAAAGGGATTTTGGTATGGATTTTAAGAATTATGGCCGAACCCCGAAAATGGGTTTCCCAAATATCTCAGGCAATATGAGAATTCAGGCCACTTGTAGTTCGATACTCTTGATTTGACGCACGATTTTGAAAGAATTTAAAAGTCATTCCAATATTGAATTATGAAGAAATTAGAATGCTCAGGAATAATATTTAACAGAGAATGTTGGAATACAACCGAGTTTTCAATACTGATGCTGCCTACATATCCCTTAACTTAGGGAATCAGGTTGTTTGTAGTTCAACTCGATTGGTTGAAAAGGAAATCCTTTATGCTAAGATAACCTTTGGTTCGGCAAGAGTGACAAAATAAATGAGTATGAAAAAGAGACTTGCCACCTCTTAGCCATGAATGTGGGGCCCTTCACACCCATAATTAAGAACTTACACGGACATAATTTCCAAAGCTCTTGGTGTATTGTCACTCAGATTGAAAAGTTGCCTTCGGTGAGAGTTGAAGTTTTCCGGATGTGAAACTGAAACTGATAAACTCAAAGAAAAACCCACATGCCTTTTGATAGGGGTGTGGTTTGATTGTGGTGGAAGTCATTCCTCAGCCCTAAGAGTTTGGTACTCCTCTTCGGACTTTGGCCAAGTTCACTGCTAAGAAAAAGTTTCACGTTGTGCTGCATCCTTTTTGATGTCGTCCGCACCTGTGGTTTGTTTGAGAATTCATCCTCTTAGGATGCTCTCGAAAAAGACTGAGATAAAACTCATTAGCATAAAATGTAATTCAAATGGAGAGATAGCATTTTTTACCATGTGGACACTTAATTGCTCTCTTTGAACATTTGACGTCAGCTTCTTCCAGTTTGACGTAAAGCAAATAAAGCTTGTATTTCATATTTGCAATGTAATTCTTTAATGTAGTCTTTCTTTGATATCGAAGTAATAAAATAGGCTGATGTAAAATGTTGATAATTCTCTTGACGTCGTTTTTGATGGTTCTCTTGATGTCGTTCTTGCAATGAAAATGATGCAGCCGATGTTGATTTTCTTACGATGTATTATTTTCTCGCGATGCATGAAGATAATGCTTCCTTGAAAAATATAGGTGATGCTTCCTTGAAAACTGTAGCTGATGGTGACTTTTCTGCGATGCATGAGTTTTCTTGCGATGCATGAATATTTACCGTGATGCATGAATCTTTTTTCCGCAATGCATGAAGATAATGCTTCTTCAAAAAATACAGGTGATGCTTCCTTGAGAACTGTAGATAATGGTGGCTTTTCCGCGATGCATGAAGATTTCCCGCGATGCATGACTTTTCACGCGATGCATGAAGATAATGCTTCTTTGAAAGATACAGGTGATGCTTCCTTGAGAACAGTAGCTGATGGTGACTTTTTCGCGATGCATGAAGATTTTTCGCAATGCAGGACTTTTCCCGCGATGCATGAATCTTTTTTCTGCGATGCATGGTTTTTTTTCTGCGATGCATGAATCTTCTCATGCAATGCATGACTTCTTTCCCGCGATGCATGAATCTTCCATTCTTGGTACCGAAAGAAGGTAATGCTTCACCGAGCAATGCAGATGATCTTTCGGTGGCAATATCGTCTCATATGATAATACAATATACATGACCCTCAGAGTTGTGGTATCATCTCATTTGACAATACAATATAAATGACCCTCAGAGTAGTGGTATCATCTCATTCGACAATACGATATAAATGACTCTCCGGGTAGTGGTATCAGCACATTCGACAATACAATATAAATGACCCTCAGAGTAGTGGCATCATCTCATGCGAAAATACGATATAAACAACTCTCCGGGTAGTGGTACCATCTCATTCGAATACAATATAAATGACCCTTAGAGTAGTGGTATCATCTCATTCGACAATACGATATAAACAACTCTCCAGGTAGTGGTACCATCTCATTCGACAATACGATATAAATGACTCTTTGGATAGAAATATTATCATATCTGAAAATATGATGCAGATTACTTCCTCCAAGTATTTCTGATTGCTGGAAAACAATAATATCGTTCTCTTCGAGGTTTCATTTATTTTATCTCCGAACCCACTTGTATGTTCATTACGGATTTTGCCTTGCTGAGAATTTTTGAGTGAAATGATGCTACTCATATTCTCAATTCCCGGTATAAGAAGCATAGAAACTTTTTCTGCATCCACAAAAAAATTGTTAGTTTAAAATGAATTGATTTGGGTCGATCTCCTCGGTCATCTGCTCCTTCCTTTGCTCTCTCCGATTGATTTCTCTAATCTCCTAGTTCTTGATAGATAGGACAAAACCTTTTTATGTAAAATAATTGAAACAGGAAAGAAAATTTATTAAGGAAAATAGGTTTTCAAAAAGTATTATTTAAAAAGGGTTACCGCCAAGTATCATGTCACGTCAAGCTTAGCGAACGCCTTTGAAGTTGATGCTTCGAGGTCTATTTGATTATTTACTGGGAAGTATTCAAAGTTGTTCTAAACTGCCAATGAACCCTATTGAAATTTTTGAGGTCATCCTCAAAAAAATTTGTCCCAGTTAACTGTCTTGGCGCATCTTGAACTATTGGTGAGCAAATCATTGGAGAGATCTTCTTCTTGAGAATTTTTGAATCCCTCTCAAAAATTATGTCCCAGTTTCTATTGTAAAGAAACATAGAAATCTTACGGGAGATAGGACCGAGCCATTGTGGCACCTACGTATCCCGTTGAGGCAGGAATCAGGTCAAACGTAGTTCCCCTTCTCGAGGATTAATCAAAAATTAAAAAAAATTGATAAGGAAACGACCGAGGCCGACATAGGTCTCCTACGTATCTCATTCTTGAGAATTCAGGTCGAACGTAGTTTAAATACAAAAGAAAACGTTAAAAGGGGATAAAGGAGTGACCGAGGCCGACATAGGCCGCCTACGTATCTCATTTTTGAGAATTCAGGTCAGACGTAGTTCATTACAAAGGGATAAATTCTAATCATAAATGATTACAAGAAAATAAAGGCGATTACAAGGAAAAGATAGAAATCGAGTCTTATAATATAATATCCTTGACAACATCTAAGTAGATTGATGACTTGTGAGATCCAATGTTCATGCTCAACGATGTAATGTCATCAAACTAACGTATCGATGTGTTCTCTAAGAAAACTGATGAGTTCTCTTTCATGTGTTTTATTCAGATAGGCGCCAATTTTGATTTCTTTGATGCATTCATCATTTTCTTGATTCTCTATTCTGATCTCTTCTGAATTTGGCTTAACATGACTTTCGAACTGTCTGAATTCCTCAACCAGGTATTTGGGTACCATGATCTTCTCATTGTAGTCCTCAAATTCGTCTGCATCTACCCCATTTTGTTCATTCAGATTGTGACATGACATGATATTGACAGATTTGAAAATATATTGACTGAAATCATAGGCAGATACTATTAGATAGCAAATATAAAGCAAGTAAAGCAAATTTTCGCAATAAAGGAGGTTTTCATTTGGAATAAGAAAATAAGAACTTTGGCCATGACGATAAATCATTTTGCCTTTTTCAAAATATTAAAACATATTGAGGCAAAAATAGAGTAAAGGATGGGTCTCGAGCCTCATTCGGAACACCACCAATTTTAAAAATAACATAGAAAATTGTCTATTTCTACCAAGACGAGTAAGGAATTAAGAGCGGAGTGGATGTCCAGTTAGGCATTTGCTCATTTGGCTCGTTGTCTAGTATGACTGGCGTCTCAATCATCTCTTCAAGCACAATATCACCTTCTTTAAACAAAATTTTGGGTCCTTCCCCTAGAGCATTTTGCATTGGAAAAGACTTATATGAGTGAGGCAATGATTTTGGAAAAGCTTGATCGATCTTCTGCTTGTTCTGACCCTCCGTTGGCACTAAAGCAAAAGCTTGATGAGGTGCCATGATCCCAAATTTGGATTTCTCTCTTTTGGTTGGATAGGCTAGAACTTTCTTAAGTTTATCAAGGTTGGCTGAGATTATTAATTTCTCCACATTCAAATCTTCTTCGACTTCAATTATATTAATACTCACCCCTCCATGATTCGTCATGGGGTTACTATTGACATTAGGAGTGGCTGTCTGAAGAGTGATGACCTTTTGATCTATCAAGTCTTGAATTTTATGCTGCAGTGGATACAATTCTCAGTAGTATGCCCAGCACCTCCTGAATGGTAATCACAGTGAATATCAGGTCTATAAAACTTGGATTTGACATTAATGTATTTTGGATCAATTGACTGTATCAGGCCAGCTGATTTCAATCTCTCAAAAAGTTGTGTTCGGCTCTCAATCAAAGGAGTAAAGACTCTAGAAGGTTTTTTCTCAAGATTTGGTCAAGGAGGATTGTAATTATTTCTTTGATGTGAAGGTACTTGATGGTAGTTTGGAGGATTTTGGTTAGTTGGTGCTGGCGTTTGGAAATTTGGGTAAGGGGTGTTTTGGTAGTGCGGGGGTGGAGTTTGGTAACTTGATTGGATATTTGAACAATTAATTAATGGACCTTGGTAATATGGATGGGTATTTTGGTAATGTGGAGGTGGAGTTTGGTAAACAGGAGGTGGAATTTGGTAACTCGATGGTGGATTTTGGTAATTAGGGGGTAGAATTTGGTAACTCGGAGGGGTATTTTTGTAATTAGGGGGAGGGGTTTGATAATCAGCCTATACATAACAAGCCGGGTATGAACTCTGTGAAGGTCGAGAACGACCTTGGTACGATGAGGATTTTCTTGAGGGCTTCTTCCCCTCAGATGCATAAGAGATAAAAGACACATCTTCTCTTTTCTTCTTCAACAACCCCGAGGATCCGGGTGAGGGAGAAACACGAGCAATCTTCCCGGTTCTTAGTCTATTTTCGATAGTCTCACCTACTTTGACTATCTCGATAAACTTTGCTCAAACGAGCAACATGATCCTATCATAATATTCGGGCTCTTGAACCCGTACAAATACTTCCATAATTTCATTCTCAGACATAGGAGGTCAGACCCTAGATGCCTCCTTTCTCCATATGTATGAAAATTCTCTGTAATTTTTAGTCGATTTTTGTTTCATCTTCTCTAAGGAATAACGATCAGGAACGATCTCTACATTGTAGGTGAATTGTTCGATAAAGTCCTTAGCTAGAGCATTCCAGCTAGGCCATTGTCTCGTTTCCTGAGATGTAAACCATTCCAGGGCTTCTCCGTTCATACTTTTGCTAAAACGCCGCATTAATAAAGCTTCATCCCATCCAACTCCTACGAGCTGGTCACAGTAGGACCTCAGGTGCGCTAAGGGATTCCCTATTCCTCCGAAAACATCGAATTTTGGCACCTTAAACCCTTCCGGGAGGTCCAGATTCGGATGGATGCACAAATCCTCATAACTCAACCTGACAACTTCAGGAATGCAGTGCAACTCTTTCATGGCTTTTCAGATTCTTCTTTCATATCTAGCTTTGCTACCTCTCATTTGACCTTCACTCCCTCTCTCGCTCCTCATAATGGTCGAGCTCAGAATATTTGGCGTAGAGCTCATTTGGGATTGGGATTTGGAAAGTGGTTTTTTTTAGGTAGGGGTGGAGCAATGGAGGGATTCTGGGCATTTTTAGGGGCTTGGTAGTTTTAAGGGAAATTCTGGGGGTTGGTATGCTGATTTTGGTGATGGGGGATGGTTTGCGGGTTGTTAACATTTTGGTTTTGAGGGGGAGGACAAGTTTGGGGGTTGGCATTTTGAGGAGGAAGTGGCGCTTGGGGGTTAGTACCTTGAGGAGGAGGCGGTGCTTGGTAAGAGACGGAGGCATAATGGGGATTTGGGGCAGTTAGGTCGATGGTTGAGGTTTCCAAGTAGGATTGGAGGGTGGGTTTTGAGCCTGTTCCGCATTTGAAGGAGGAAAGTAGAGTGGAGGTCTCCCATCTTCTGGAGTATTGTAAGTGAAAATCGGATTAGGCAAATCTTGCCTTCTCTGCATTTCGACCCTCATTTCGGTGATCTGCTGCATGAAATCCATAATTAATTCGTTCTGATCAACGACAACGGGCTGAGCCACGACAACATCAGTTAGGCCAATCTGTTCATTGTTATCACCCATTACTGCTTTTCCTTTCTGTGAGCTTTGATCGGGGAAGGAATCTTTAGGAGCCTTAGATCTTGTGAAGTAAGGGTGATCAGCCAGCTTATCAACACAGATCAGTTCTAAGTACCTGACAAAGAAAAATAACTCAAAATATAAACGTGTTAGTCTATGTAGATGATAAATAATACAAAATATCACACATATGACCACAAACACATAAGAGTTGCTCCACTTGAATATAAACTAGCCCACGTATTTAGAGAAATGACTAAATAGACAAGAATTTGTCTATTTGATTTTGAGCTTAGTGAATCAGAAACATCAAATTGATTCGAGACAAAGTCGATTGTATCTTTCATTGTAATATTTCCGATTTTCGATTGATATGAAACTCTATTCTCCTTGCAAGAGTTGGAAAAGATAAAATTTCTCAAATGGGGACCGAGCCTTGAAAGGCTGCCTATGTATCTCACGAGGGATAATTCAAGTCCCACGTAGTTCGACCGCCTTGAATCTCTTTTTGTTTTGAGAAGGAGGGTTAACCTTTTTTCTGAAATGAGAAAGTAAGATTTGAAAAATGAAGTTCGAATTTTGTTGGAAGACTGAAGACTCGAAGAGTATTTGGCCACATTTTTTATAGTGACTTGATATTTGTGCTTAGGGGTTTCTAGAAAATTTCCAAAAAGAGTAGGCTAGAACATCTCCAAATAAAGAAACATATTCATACAAGCAGTTATAACACATAGACAGATACTGCGCGTTCTAAACATATATGTTACCCTTTTGTGCCAAGGGTAGGCCTAACGATTTGAAGGATGTATAACGTCAATTGAAACATTCTATTGCCTTAAAACTCAAATTTATACAAGTTTTACAAATAAACTGAATGGGGATACATAACATGGGAAAATGGGATATAAAATAATCAGTCTCGTACAGGGGTACAATCCTAAACTAAGCTTCCATGGAAAGTCGTTTGTTTTTGAGCTTCTTGCCATCTCTGAATTTCCACACTTTTGTTTGCAATGATAACTTGCTCCTTCTTCGATTAGAATAAAGCTATAATCTAAATCCATAATCCAAGAGACAATGTTTTGCCAAATGACGTATACATCCTTCAAATTTAAACACATAAGTATGATTATCTTTTTATTGACCAATGGGCCAAATAGACATAAGGTGGGCTTCTAATGGGCCCAACATGCCTTGGGTGTTGGGTCAACTTAATTTAAAATGTGCTAAATTCGGGTTTGGTTTCACTCTACGCTAGTTGACTAAGAGTGGATTTTGGAAAGACCGGGAACCCAAGCGGACAACTTAGGTTGGAACTCACGACAACAATTAGACGCATGACGAATCAATAAATTGCCGATCATTCCAGAAAAGTATCGAGTATAAAAAGCCCGGCTACGATTACACGGAAACCTATCTTAATATACTATACATACAAGTTGGAAAATGTCATGAATGCAATGACAGTTTATAGCAATTTAACAAATAAAGCATATAAACAATTCAACAATTAATAACAAGTAGTCAAATAGTCAAATCAATACGGTTATAACTTAATTAAGTCCCCAGCAGAGTCACCATTTCTGTTTTGGAAAAAATACAAATGACTTGTTTTCGAAAAATCGACTTAACTTAAGTTTAAAAGAAAAATCGATTTTCAAAGAGACTCGCCACATAATTTTTGAACGAAATTAAGAAAATTTATAATTTTTCAAAAGATTTAAACAAACTAAAATCAATTGAAATAAAAGGGGCTCGGGGTTCAATTTACACTTCGAGAAGGGGTTAGGCATTTGAAGTTCCCGCTAATGCGCGGTTGACCAACGACTTGACTAACATTTGACTAATTTTAGAAAAATTAATTAAGTAAGAAAATTCATTTTTTTATTTGTAAGGAAATAAACCCAAAGAGATTTTCAAAGAAAATAATTCATGTGTTACAAGACAACTAATAAAATAAAATAAAACTAAGTAATAAATAAAAATATAATATATTTTAATTTGAACATAAAAAGGAGAAATGACTTTCTTTTGGGGAATTTAATTAAATAAAACCAATTCAAACAAAAGGTTAGTCAATATAATAACAAATAAATACAAGAGAGAAGAAATATCAAATTTGGGCCTTTGGTTCCAAATCTTGATGCACATGTCCTATACTAAATATTACCCAAAAATAGGTTTGGGCCTATTTCAATCAAGAGTTCAGCTGCTGGACCATTCTTTTGAGCCTTTGAGCCCCTTTTTCACTCTCAAATGTCATGATATACACCAAATGTATATGACTGATATACGGCCCATTTTTAGGACCTTCGAAACCTGCCTTTCTAATTTCAGCCCTCTGTATTTTGACATTTTGACCTGTATCTCAATGTTTTCACCATGTATATTGGTGTATACCGATGTATACATCCGGTATAGAGCCCTTTCTTGAACTGTTGGAAGCATATATCTCAGTTTTTCAGCATGTGTTTCGTCTCCAATTTTGACCCTGTTCATCAATTCCCTACTGGCTGACTCAAAGATAAAGAAATTTGGGCCTTCATGGCCCAAATGAAATACAGAGGAAGAGTGAAAGCCTATGAGGCTCGGGCGGATTCATGCAAGAAAAGAACATAAAGAAAAATATACATTAGCATTTATTTGCAAGGGCATTAGCAAAGTAACGACAAAAATTTTAATTGATCTAAATTCGCCCTTAAATAAATTACAATCAATAGTAAAGTCTAACATAATGTTCAAAAATCATGTAATTTTAGACTCAACAAACACAAAACAACAAGAGCATGGATGGAACAGTAGTATCAAATTAAGAAATTATTGGCGATAAGATGACTAAAAATGTCATTCATCACGATGAACCTATATCTGAATGCCACCGCCATATGAGGCACATTTATTATCTTATTATTAAGACACCAAACATATAATGAAATCAGAAAATCAATAACTATAGGTGTTGAAACGCTATTCATTCGAATTAAAACAACCACAATGAGGTCCAACAATAATTCAGTTGAAATGAAAATAAGCAGAGTTACAATCTATTACCAAAAGATTCACAGATCGATTTAAAGGAAGAAACATCACAAATTTTCAGATTTAACAGACTTCCCAAAACATATGCCAAAAATGACCATAAATGGCCACATATGCATTTCAACGAAAGAACAGGATGGCTTTAGAAATCTAAATGTTCACATTGACTCTAGCTACTCTTAAATAGAGTATACAGTTAAGCATAAAAAAGAGAAGAAAAACAAACCAGACTAGAAGAGGCATGTAGAACATAAAGAGATATTACATCTTAAAGGCTTCGACTTAAACGAGCAGAGAACACGACCAATCTAGCCAATGTGAGCGATAATTCCATAAAAAAATTACAAGGATAGGAAACAACATTTCGAACTAAATTTAAAAGAAGAACACGAGGAGATAAACCTCAAATGGACAGAATTTAGGCCACAAGATGACTGCAGAAAAAATAATTAAAATGCACACGAGTGATCATGTTCTAAGTATGTAGGCAAATAAGAGTAATTTTCAACTAAATATTGAACTATGAAATGTTCATGGTCAAGCAAGAAGAGATCTAATATTCTCACAAATAATGCTAAACTAACTCAAAAACAGAATTTATCCACAGATAGTACTCATTAACAAGATTTCAACATATGGAGATTAAAATAAAGATCACACGTAAATAGAACACACACAAACCGAAGAACAGATCATTAACAAAAACATGGAAGGACTGGAAATCAAACAAAGCCAAGGAAGACATTACCTCTTTCCGGGCAGCGAATGGAAACGAGACGAGCAGAGGACGACTTCACAACCAACAACGTAGACCTCGAAGAATCCTCACCAAAGAACAAAGCCAGTAAAACAAAGATAAAAAATGGTTCTTTTCTCTGTTTTGATGGTGTTTCTTATCTATCTATGTGTTTTCTCTTTATCCTTATATCAGTGAAGAATGACCAACTTTTTCCAACTTTTTTCCAACTTTTGTTTCCAACCTCAACAAAGAAGAAGAGGAGGTATTTATAGGGAAATTCTAGGGCAGATTTGGGGGGAATCGGGTGAAGAATTTGACGAATTTTAAAATTCGAAATTCAAATTCTTCTAGGATAAAGCTGCCAACTCAAAATTAGTACGACTTCCCTACGGATTGATGATGGAGGCCATCTGATTCGAGGAACAAGGACGGATGAAGCATAAAATTGTTCCAACTGGAAGATTCGAGTACGAAAGGATAAGGAGAGAGAGGTGATTCGCCGCTAGTTCGCGTCTGGCACGTGTTTTCTGGGCACCTGGGCTGAATCGCTGGATTTGGGTCGCGATTTTGCTGGAGTTCGCATTGCTGGACTTCGCGAATCTACCTGGGTTTCAGTGTAGAAGAAGAAGAAGACGCCAAGGGGTCGGGTTGCTGGGTCTTTTGATATTAAATATTGTATTGAATGGGTCTGTTTGGATTGATGTATGTTGGGCTGGGTTTTGGGAATTGGGTCGTTTGGTTGCTGAAAAATTGGGAGAAGAGGGCCCAATATTGGTTTCTTAAAGGTTTGAAAGGATGTGAAAGAAAATGGCTAAAATCGTAAATAGATATAGCCAAATTGAATTTAATTTGCGACTTCAGCTAAAATCAAAATAGGATGAATTATTAAAAATTAATTGACGGTCTTCTTAATTTTAACAAGAATAAAATAATTGACTCAAGTATAGACTAATAACTAGAAAAAATATAAACTATTGAATAATTAAACTAATTAACAAAATATTTAATTAAAACAAAATATTTTTGAGACGATTTTCGAATATTCATAAAATATATTAATTATATACAAAATTATATAAAAGACCTATTATTATTTAAAAATTATGAAAAGTGACAAACTATTTAAAAATAACTTGCAAACTATATTATTATTATTATTATTATTATTTTATTTTATTTTTGAAATTTTCTAAAGCTAATTATTTTAAATCGTTTGGATTTAAGAAGTTCGACGATTAATTTGTATTGTGGAGGTCCAAAATTTGGTGTCAACAAATATTACAAATGCGGAGTTTAGGTCGGCTTTCCAAATGTTGACCCAAGCCATGACGGCCCAAGCTAATATAGAGGTGGTAGCTCCCATGAACCCAATTGTGGGTACGGTCGCTTCAAGAGTGAGGGATTTTATGAGGATGATCCCTCCGGCATTTTACGGCTCCAAGGTAGAGGAGGACCCTCAAGAGTTTATCGATAAGGTTTATAAGGTACTTGCTATTATGGGACTGACTTGGGAGAGAAGGCGGAATTGGTTACTTACCAATTGAAAGGGGTTGCTCAAGTGTGGTACGACCAATGAAAAGAGGCAAGGCCGGTAGGAGCGAATCCTGTAGAGTGGGAAGTGTTTAAATCGGCATTTCTTGATAGGTTCTTTCCCCTAGAGATGAGGGAAGCAAAGGTGCAAGAGTTCATTAACATTCGTCAAGTAAGTATGGGTGTGAAGGAGTATGCCCTAAAGTTTACCCAATTGTCTAAGTATGCTCCAACAATGGTTGCGGATTCTAGGGATAGGATGAATAAGTTTGTGACGAGGATATCCGATATGGTGGTTAGAGAATGTCGTACTGCCATGCTCATTGGTGAAATGGACATCTCTCGTCTTATGGCCATGCACAACAAATTGAGGAGGAGAAACTTAAGGAAAAGTCTAGGGAGGTAAAAAGGGCTAGGACAGGTGATGGAATCTCAAATGAAAGGTCTGATGGACAAGGTCAACCTAGAATTCAACAAAGGTTTTCCGGTCAAGATTCCCCTAATGCCCCTAGGTATAACCAAGAGAAGGTTTCTAACCCTAAGCCTTAAGGAGGGAATGGTAGTGGATCTTTATTGCTTAGGCCTACTTGTACTAAGTGTGGAAGGAAGCACGATGGTAGGTGCCTAGCCGGCATGAATGGTTGTGGAAAAAGTGGTCACAAAATGAGGGATTGCCCGGTGCTTAAGGCTAAAGGAAGAGAGGGCAAGCAAGCTCCTCCTAGTGATTCGAATTCCAGTGCTCCCAAGCAAAACAACTTCTATGCACTCCGGTCTAGAGAGGACCAAAAGAGCTCTCCGGATGTAGTCACCGGTATGTAGAAAGTTTTCAATTTGATTGTGTATGTTATTAAGTCCCTGTGCTATTTTGTTTTTATGACGCCATAGGTGGCTATGAGGTTTGATTCTCTTCTCGATGTGTTGCTAGAACCTCTTTATGTCTTTACTCTTGTAGGTGATTCTATTATGGCTAAGAGGGTTTATAGAAAGTGTCCTGTATCCCTATCCCATAGAGTTGCTCCTATTGACTTGGTAGAGATTGATATGTTAGACTTTGATGTTATTCTTGGTATAGATTGGTTGCACTCTTGTTATGCCTCTATAGATTGTAGAATTCGGATGGTTAGATTTTAGTTCCCAAGTGAGCCTATCCTAGAGTGGAAGGGGGAAGTTCTATGCTTAGAGGTTAGTTATTCCTCATATGAAAGGTTAGAAGGATGATGGCTAAAGGCTGCCTCACCGACTAGTTAGGGTGAGGGAATTAGATTTTTTTTGGTATTGACCAACTTCAAGGGGCTAGTTATTTCTCTAAGATGGATCTTGAGTTAGCGGCAGTTGTTTTTGCCTTAAAGGAATGGAGGTAATGGGGTAGCGGATGCTCGTAGTCGATTGTCTATGGGTAGTATGGCTCATATAAGTGAAGAAAAGAAAGAGTTGGTCGGAGATGTTCATAGGTTGGCCCGAGTAGGTTTTCATTTAGTAGACTCCACCAAGGGTGGTGTTTGGTTCACAATGGGTCAGGATTGTCTTATGTGATGAGTGTGAAAGTTAAGCAAGAACTTGTTCCATTTTGGTTGACTTACAAGAAGCGGTGCTTAAGAAACCCGATGAGGCTTCCTCCCAAGGAGGAGATGGTGTGCTTAGATAGCAAGGTCATTTGAGTTTCCCTAATGTTCATGATTTGGGTTTTACTTGAGAATCTCACCAATGAAGGGTGTAATAAGGGTTGCTTAGAAAGGGAAGCTTAATCCCTATTTTGTAGGCCAATAAGAGATTTTTAGACGTGTTGGTAAGGTTGCTTCTGAGTTAGACTTGCCTAATGAGTTGGCATCGGTGCATTTGGTTTTCCATGTCTCTATTCTTGAGAAGTGTGTTGGAGATCCAACATCCATGGCTTCTTTAGAAGGGTTGAGGGTTGATGAAAATATTTTTGGAAGTCCCGGTTGAGATTTTTTGTCGGCAAGTTAAGAAGTTAAGGAGTAAGGAAGTTGCTTCCGTAAAAGTGTTGTGGAGGAATCATTTAGTTGAGGGTGCTACTTGGGATGCCGAGGCCGATACGATGTCCCGATATCCTCATTTCTTTCCTTCTACTCCTACCCTAGCTTGAGATAAAGAGTTCCTCTTGACTTCTTTTATGTGTTGGAGTCATGTGTGTTTTATGTGATCCATGATCTCCTTAAGTTGTGCATGTTCATGAAAGCTTATGTTTTGAAAGAAAATGAGTTATATGATTAAATTTTCCCATGTTGTTGTGCATTAAGTATGAGTTGCCTATATGCTTCATGAAATGAATTGTTCAACATGTTATAGCTATGCTTTTTGAGAGTGAATTGCATATTTACTCCATGAAATTGTGTTGAGCATGCATTTGAGTTTGGAGAAGGTAATTACTCCTTAAATATGAGAAATTTGAAATTTCATGCATATTAGTTTGTTAGGAATAGTTCCTACCTTCCTTGTGATGCATTGAACATGTTTAGTTTGGAGTTGATATTTCCTCCTTTATTTTGTGCATTGTTATGATGTTGCATGCATGATGGGCTGCTAGTCTTGAGTCTTGACTTCTGTAAGGTGTCTAGAGCATCATTCGAGGATGAATGTTGCCAAGAGGGAGATAATGTAACACCCCGGATACTAGTATGCTAAACTAGGGATTAGTATAAGGGTTCAAGCCAAGGAAGAGGGCAAGGGCCAAAGGGAAGGGGCCAAGGCTGCCCAAACTTCCCCAAGCACTGCCTCACCTTCATGACCACCACCAGGCCAGTAGTGAGGACCACGTCCCGTGGTGTGGTCCATGGTGACTTGGCAGTATCTTACCTAGGCTGCCTCAAGTTGGGCTCACCTTCACGAGCCACTTCACGGCCAGTGATGAAGACCACGGCCCGTGGGAAGGCTCGTGGTGATGCCTTCAACTCATGGAGGCCAAGACAAGGTGGCCAAGCCACTGGTCCAAGTTCCACAAGCAGGACCACGGCCAGTGGTATGGAACACGGCTCGTGGTGCCTCTCGTGAGGCCTGGGAAGTAGGCTGCCAAGTGGGGGTAAAATGGGACTTTCCGATTTGAGTTATATTTAAGTGAGGTCCTTTTGCCTAGTCCTTGTACACCTATATAAGCTATTTTAAACCTTTAAACTCACCATTCAAGTCATTATTTCCCAAGACCCAAATAAAATTCCCGAAAGCTCTCCTCTCAAATATTTTTGTCTCTAGAAACTAGAAGAAGAAGAAGAAGAAGAAGGAAGTTCAAGCTAGGACCAAGGTCAAGGATCAATTCCTCCATTAAAGCTTAGCATTGGGCTTTGTTGTTAAGTTATGATAGCTTTCATCCATGGAGGTCCTTCAAAATTCAATTTCAAAAGATTGAAATCCCCAATTGTTAGGGTTTGATTCAAAAGTCATGGGTTCCTTTCAAACTTGATTCTAATGGTTGAATTATGTTATATTAAGCATGAATTGATGATTTCCTATGGTTTTCATGATGTATCCCTAAGAACCCATGTAATTCCCATATTTCTCAATTGTGATCTTATGATGTGGGTCTTTGTTGATGAAAGAGGAATTTTATGTATTAATGCATGAGGTGATAGAATCACATGAATTATAATGAAATTCATGTCTAATGCTTGAATTCTAGATGTTTTGATGGAAAGTAGGTTTTGAACCCTGAAAGAGTAAAGTATGAAATTATGCATGTTTTTATGAAATCTAGGTAAATGCTTTAAAGATGCTTTGAGAGTAAAGTATCAATGATTATGATATTTTTGTTGTGTTGATTGAAAGGTCATTCTCATGACCATACATATACATAAAGAGATATTCTAATGAACTAACTTGGATTGGTTGTCTAGGACATCATTCCATGAGACATGAGTTAAGTAAGACTTCATAACTATCTTGTGGGATTTATGCTTCACACCGAGTGGATATTGAAATGAGATGGAGGCTCACACATAGTTGAGTCCGGGCTTCCAAAATGGGAACTCTCACGTAGTTGAGTCCAGGTTTCCCAAGTATATCTCATGAGATGGAAGCCTTCACCTAATGGAGTCCGGGTTTCTAGTAGCAATCTCCGTATCCCATAACTACGTGGCCCCGTAGGATATTAGCTAGTGGATCAACCTAAGCTAACAAATCATGGTTCTACCTTAGGCAAGTAGGACACCCCTTTTCGGTGTGGGTAACACCGGGTGATCATGTGAAAGCTCACATGGTCTCAATAACGGTTAAGGCTTATTCCACAACAAGATTATTAATGAACTAAGACATGCTTGAAGAAGTATCTCGTAGTGTTCAAAGTAATGATGAACTAAGATGTGCTTAAAGAAGTATCTCATAGTGTTAAAAGGTTTTAAAAGATGATGCTAGATTGCATTGAAGATGATGATTTTGACTTGTGTTTTCCAACTATCTCTATGATGATGTCTAAGCTTGGTAAATTGCATGCTTTGAAATGAAATGTCCCTTTTGTCATGCTTTAAAGGTTTTCATGCATAGTTATCATACTTAGTGCATTTTTGTACTAATGCATACTCTTGCCTACATTTTCCCCAAATGTAGGGTCCGGTACTCAAGGTGATCATTTTTGTGACTAGAGCTTAGAATTGATTGTTTTTCCGAGCTTGGTGAGTCCTCATGGTTCGAGGAAGGATTTTTCTATGTTTAGTTTTTTTCATGTACTTTCCCTTTTTGGACATGATGTATGGGCTAGGTCCAATTTTCCTTCAATATTGTAATAGATGGCTATAATGAGACAAGTGTCTAGACTTCCGCTTCCTTTTATGAAAAACTTTTTGAGACTCGAAATATGTTTTACTCTTATTGTTTTATTTCTTGTGTTATGCGGACTAACTGGCTTGTATAGAGTCCTTCAGGGTTCTATATGCCATGTTACATCTAGGGGGTACCCCTGGGTCGTGACAGTGGTGGTTCCCCAACTCATTACAGAGGTCCTCATAAAGTTTTTTTCAGAAAAAAAATTTGGGTGCTCTTTTGCGCCAGATCCATGGGCCAATACACACGAAAAATCAAGG
This sequence comes from Solanum etuberosum, assembly GCA_029582245.1. Classification (NCBI taxonomy): domain Eukaryota; kingdom Viridiplantae; phylum Streptophyta; class Magnoliopsida; order Solanales; family Solanaceae; genus Solanum; species Solanum etuberosum. Next base: position 249,480 of record JAJONR010000283.1, read on the forward strand.
AATTTGGGTAATTCCTAAAAAAAGGCCTGTAAATGCAGAAATGAACGTTAAAAAAATGGTGTGAGTACACGTGATGGTTCCCCAACTCATTAAAGAGGTCCTCGTAAAGTATTTTTGGAAAAATAAATTGGATGCTCCGGGGCGCCAGATCAATAGGCTAATACACACAAAAAATCGAGGAATCTGGGTAATTCCTAAAAAAGGGCCTGTAAATGTGGAAATGGGCTTTAAAAATGGTGTGAGTATACATGGTGAAAAAAAATTTGGGTGCTCTTTTGCGCCAGATCCATGGGCCAATACACACGAAAAATCAAGGAATTTGGGTAATTCCTAAAAAAAGGCCTGTAAATGCAGAAATGAACGTTAAAAAAATGGTGTGAGTACACGTGATGGTTCCCCAACTCATTAAAGAGGTCCTCGTAAAGTATTTTTGGAAAAATAAATTGGATGCTCCGGGGCGCCAGATCAATAGGCTAATACACACAAAAAATCGAGGAATCTGGGTAATTCCTAAAAAAGGGCCTGTAAATGTGGAAATGGGCTTTAAAAATGGTGTGAGTATACATGGTG
>JAJONR010000284.1:0-255355 GCA_029582245.1 Solanum etuberosum
TAATAATAATAATAATAATAATAATAATAATAATAATAATAATAATACTAATAATAATAATAATAATAATAATAATAATTATTATTATTATTATTATTATTATTATTATTATTATTATTATTAGTATTATTATTATTATTATTATTAGACGTATCTCTTATTTAATATTTAGATTAAATGTATTCAATATATGTAATTAAATGTATTCAATATATGTAATTAAATGTATTCAATATATGCACCATTTATCAAAACTTTAGTAGATATTATAAGTTAATAAAAATTTAAAAGATATAATCAATTTTTAATTTGTATTACATTAAAAATTTACTGAATAGATAGTCAAAATCTGTGAAATAAATTACCGCATATACATTAGTTATTAAAATCTTAAAAAATAAATCTGTTACAAATATTTTAGGAGATAACAAGTTTTGATTTTTATTATATTAAGATATTATCAAAGAGATAGTCATAAATTGTGAAGAAATATAGGTGAATATATTTTTAATTTGTATTTGTGTATGAGCAGGACATGGAGTCTCCTATTTTTATTGTGTAGGAGTTTTTAATTTTAATTTTTTCTTTGAAAGCATAATATTTTCAAATTTGAATTTAGTGTTTTAATATTAGACACATATTCCTTAAAGAAAATGAATATGCAACTCTTTCTCACTTTTTTATTAAATATAAATATGCAATGCTCTTCCACTTTTTGCTATTTCTCACTATGAATTTTCAATGACCTTTTTAGGACTATTTCCATTAGAAAATTCCATATGCTTGACGTATCATCACATGTTCAGGTGTAATTGTCATTTGTTACAAAAATATGTAGAAGATAAGTCAATTTGAACAAAATCATGAACAAAGAATCTGCGCATACACAAGTCAATTAGAGTTGGCATTAGCATTTAGTTGGCACTTTTAAAAAGGTATTCATGTCGTTTATTTCATAATAATTCCTAAATATCCTTGTGCAGATTAGCATCATGTACTGAGGAATATATAATTGTACTAAAGTTCACTTCTACTATAGATTTTACATATTTGGTTGTTAGGTGAAAAGAGTCAAGTGACACACTTTATAGTCAGAAAAAATGCCTAATTAAGTGAAATTGACACTAAAAATATCAAAAAGCCACATGAAAGCAAAAAGAAACCTGAAATAGAATTGTAGATGAATAAATAAAGAAAGATGAATAGAAAGAAGGGTACGCTATAAAAGAGTTAAGTGGCACACTTCAAAGTCACAAAAATCACCTAATTAAGTTAGACATGCACTCGAAAAATCAGAAAGCCACATGAAAGCAAAAACAACCCTACATAGAAATATGAATATAAAAAAAGAAGAGAAAAATATGGAAATGAGTTATGACCAAGGATATTCTATAAAAGGATGGAACTTTAAAAGACAAGTAAAACAATGATACATGTGAAAGAGCGAAAAAGACCCTTTTGGAGCCAAGAGGAACCACAATCTACATATATAATGTGAGAAAAGAATGAATACAAAATGATTGATGGATCCTTGGATCTATATTTAACTTTTCTATTTTAGAGTAAAAGATCATTCATAAATACAGAGGGCATATAGTAAATTAAAAAAATGAAACTCATAATAGATTAAATCATGAGAATATCAAAACCGCATTGTATCCAAGTAGCACCTTGTGGGAGTACGAAAGTCATTAGCAGGCTAGGCATATGATGAAAGTCCACCATTATGATCCTTCTACTTGCTTCCAATATCTAAATGACCTGCACTATAGAAGAACGACTAGAAATCTTGACTAAAGCAATTGAAGGCTTGACAAAGTGTGCTCACAAGTAAGATGCTAAACTTTCCAAGCTAACAAATAAGACGGATAACATGATCGAAAGAAGATCGAGTCAAGAATCTTTGAAGCTTCCTAGAATTCAAGACGAAGGAGAGTCTTGCATAAAGCAAACAAAGATCAAAGAGATTCATCTCTCCGCTGGAGGTTTGATTCCCATTGATCAATTGAAGGACTTTATCATGGAGGCTATCGAAGACAAATTTGAGTCTCCATCCAAATTTTCTCCCACATATGCAAAATCATATAAAAAAAGAATTGAAAACTTGAAAATGTCGGAGGGATATCAACCTCCTAAGCTTCAACAATTTGATGGCAATGGAAATTCCAAACAACATATAGCACAATTTATTGAAACCTGCAATGATGCTGGGACGTATGGTGATTATCTCGTTAAAGAGTTCGTTCGATCTCTCAAAGAAAATGCCTTTGATTGGTACACATATCTCGAACCAAATTCTATAGATTGTTGGGAGAAGTTAGAGCAAGAGTTCCTTAATCATTTCTATAGCACAAGACGCGTTGTTAGTATGATTGAACTTACAAAGGCTCGTCAAGGTGAAGATGGGCTAGTTGTTGACTTTATCAATCGTTGGAGAAGTTTGAGCCTCAACTGCAAAGATCGCCTTAGTGAAACTTCTAGCATTAAAATATGCATCCAAGCCATGAATAGGGGTCTTCACTACATCTTGCAAGGATTAAAGCCCAATACATTCGAAGAGTTGGTAACTCGTGCACATGATAAGAAATTAAGCATGACTTTAAGAGAAGATCAACGATCTCCTGTCTATGACTCATGAAGATGAAGATATAGAAGAACTCCAAAGTGGGGGCAGGTCTGCATCTGAAGATGACTTTGAAGAGTCAATGTATATCTAAATGCTCCTTAACGCATGAGGTTAAACTGCAAGTTACAACGCTCCTTAACACATGAGCTTAAAATGCAAGTTTCAATGTTTCTAGATGCATGAGCCTAAACTATATATCATAAAACTCTTTAAATTTGAGCTAAATCTTCAAGTTGAAATGCTCCTCGAAACACGAGCTTAAACTATATGTCACAAAGCTCTTCAAATTTAGAGTTAAATCTTCAAATTGAAATGCTCCTTGAAACATGAGCCTAAATTGTAGATCATAAAGCTCTTTAAATTTGAGCTAAATCTTCAAGTTAAAATGCTCCTTGAGATACGAGCCTAAACTGTATATGATAAAGCTCTTTAAATTTGAGCTAAATCTTCAAGTTAAAATGCTTCTTGAGACACGAGCCTAAACAGTATATCATAAAGCTCTTTAAATTTGAGCTAAATCTTCAAGTTAAACTGATCCTTAAGGTACGAGCCTAAATTGCATGCCAATCCTGGCCCGCAAGAGTATAAACTATGTACGAAACAACAACCATTAAAAAAACAAAAAAAAATCAGTCACTCCACAGAACTACGTTGTGACTTGATCCTCTTTACTGAGGTACGTAGGCGCTTAGAATCATATTCTAAGTTCAGTTGCATGACTGTCAAAAAACCACATGTTCCCACTTGATCTGTCACATGAAAGTTAAAGCTATGAATAATCTTTCATCAAATTCTGGACTTGCACCAAATGGTAGTGACTTGATGGGGGAAAACCCTTATGAATATAGGTTTCTTTGAAACTTGAAGTCTTCAAATTCTTCAAGTCTGCAAGTTGAAGTCTTCAAAATTAAAAAAATAATCTCCAAGTCTACAAGTTGAGGTCTTCAAATCAATCAAGTTTGCAAGTTGAAGTCTTTAAATTCTTCAAGTCTGCAAGTTGAGGTCTTCAAATTCTTTAAGTCTGCAACTTGAAGTCTTCAAATTCTTCAAGTGTGCAAGTTGAGGTCTTCAAATCAATAACCTTTGCAAGTTGAAGTCTTCAAATTCTTCAAGTCTGCAAGTTGAGGTCTTCAAATTCTTTAAGTCTGCAAGTTGAAGTCTTCAAATTCTTTAAGTCTGCAAATTGAAGTCTTCGAATTCTTCAAATGTGCAAATTGAAGTCTTCAAGTCTGCAAGTTAAAGTCTCGAATCAATTAAATTTTCAAGTTGAAATCTTCAAATTATTCAAGTCTGCAAGATGAAGTCTCAAATCAATCAAGTTTGAAACTTAAAGTCTTCAAATCAATCAAGATTGTAAGTTCAAACCTCAAATTATTCAAGTCTGAAAGTTGAAGTTTTCAAGTCTTGACCTCTAAATCACCTTACTTAAGGTGGAGATACGTATTCATCCTCTATACACCTCAAGGATACCATAAAGTTATCTTTCTCAAGTCGGGGATGTGTATCCATTCTCTTTTCACCTTAAGAATACCTCTAGCTTACCTTTCTTAGGGTGAAGATGCGTATCCATCCTCTTTTCACCTTAAGAGTACCATAAAATCACCTTTCTTAGGGCGGGGATGTGTATCCATCCTCTTTTTGCCTTAATAATACCTCTAGATTACCTTTGTTAGGGCGGGGATACGTATCCATCCTCTTTTCGCCTTAAGAATACCTCTAGATTACCTTTGTTAGGGCGGGGATGCGTATCCATCCTCTTTTCGCCTTAAGAGTACCATAAAATTACCTTTCTTAGGGCGGAGATGCGTATCCATCCTCTTTTCGCCTTAAGAATACCATAAAATTACCTCTCTTAGGGAGGGGATGTGTATCCATCCTCTTTTTCGCCTTAAGAGTACCTCTAGATTACCTTTCTTAGGGCGGGGATGCGTATCCATCCTCTTTTTTCCTTAAGAATACCATAAAATTACCTCTCTTAGGGCGGGTATGCATATCCATCTTCGTTTCGCCTTAAGAATACCATAAAATTACCTCTCTTAGGACGGGGATGCGTATCTATCCTCTTTCGCCTTAAGAATACCATTGAATTACCTTTCTTCGGGCGGGATGTGTATCCATCTCTTCACACCTTTGCACCTTCAGATATCATAAAATTATCTTTCTTACGGAGGGGATGAGTACTCATCCCTTTGTTTCATAAGACTACCTTCTTCACGGATCATCCTTTGAAGCCTACCTATAAAAAAAGGGGGGAAAGACAACACAAAGAAAACACAAGTAGAGGAGAAATTGTTACCTGTCAAGACGTTTGAGACTTGGAAGTTATGCAAAGCTAACTAGGTTAGACTTGAGACAATATTTTCTTGGTGATAATGAAGCCTTTGAAAAATAGTTTCAAGCTATCACAACCCTTTTTGGTGACGATGTTCTGACAGTGAGATATAAAATATTTTGTGAGGCAACAAAAATCTAAAATCAGTTGCGTGACAGAATTTAAAGTTAACTTCAAAAAATTGTTTAAAACAATCTTAAAGGAGTTAAATTCTAAATTTTGATATGTTGTATACCTTGGTGTCTAGATTCAAAATAATCAAGCGGCTTGTGATTTCGCCGTTCCTACATCAAGACACGAGAGTTTTAGTAAAGCCACACAAATCTAAAATTTTCAGCATGACAGAATCTAGAACTAACTTCAAGAAATCATCTAGAAAGATTCTGAATGTATTAAATTCTTAATTTTATATATGTTAGAGATCAAGAAGTCTAGTTTCTGGAAAATCAAACTGTTCATGATTTCGAATTTTTTACAATGAGATGTGAATTTTCTACGACAGACAGGTCAAGCTGTAAAAAAATGACGGAAATCAGAAAAAAGGAAGGAAATTACCTTGCATTATCCCCCTTTTGTCGTAGGTCACAATCTATGATTGAAGCTAAAATTGTAGAGACAATGTGTCTATTTATAGATGTCATGTGATAGGAATAAAATTCTTCTCCTAGTTCAATTACAATTCCTTTTTGGCTAGGACAATAGAAAAGATATATGAATTTGAAGTTGAGTGGGATTACAATTCCTAGTTCAATTACAATTCCTTTTTGGCTAAGGCAATAGAAAAGATACATGAATATGAAATTGAGTGGGATTTTAATTCCTAGTTCAATTACAATTTCTTTTTATTAAGGCAATAAAAAAGAAATTGAATATGTAATTAAGTAGGAGTACCTCCATATACTAATTTCCGCCACATGTGAATCCAATTACTTTGGAACAGTACATGTGCCTATGATGCATATTGTTTTGGAAGCATATGATATTAATATCATATCATAATATTAAGTTAATACTTCAAGTCTAGTCTTCAAAAGATTAAATATCTCGACAAGACTTGAAGCAGGGGGCATTTGTAATCATCTAAAATTTATTAAATATAAATTTATAAAATGATTTAGATTATATTAAATTCATGAATATATTAGTCCAAATAAATATTATGGATTAATATAATTGAATTAATTATTTAAATCTAATAAATATGGATTTAATTAAAGCCCGCTCCATAAAGGCCATATGCCATGACACTTAAATCTGATTGGCCGAAAGGAATCCTCTTCCAATCACAACTCCTCTATTTTAAAACTATAAATAGGGGTCTCATAATTCAGAAAAGGAGAACCAAGAATTCTAACAAGAAGCTAGAGAAAGTTCGTGGATCAAAAGCCAGAGATTTCTCTACAACTTCAAGAATTCGAGAGTTCAAGAACGTTCAAGTTCAAGAACGATCAAGATCAAGATTGTCACGCCCCGAGCCTACACCCTAGGCAGAACTAGCACTCGAGAACCATTGTTGGTCCCAAGCGAACCTTTGACATGGCTTAACTCTTAGCGGAAGACTTTACTCAACAAAAATAAATCCATGTAATAAACTAGAATGTTGTAAGGAAACATTTAACTGGCCAATAAGGCAAACTCAAATCTCAACATAACAAAATGAATATGTAAAGACAAATGAACTAACTAGCTGTCTATGAAGCCTCTAAACTATGAGGGATGTAGGGACAAGACGCCCGATCATCCTAACAACTGAAAGTACTAAAACAATGTAAATAGGAATCCTCCGGAAAGCAAGGAGGCTCACCAACTGACTCTGAGTGCTAAACTGGATCAACGAGGCGTCGGATGCTGATCCTGGTTACCTCTATCTGCATCATAAAATGATGCAGGCCAAATGGCATCAGTACATTGAATGTACGAGCATGCGAGGGGAAAACTAAACATGACATAAGCTCAAAATTAATACTGAAAGAAACACTTACGTCAGCTTTACTCAACTCATGAATACTCAACTCAATGTAGAAATAAACTACAGTAAATATGCAATTTATATAAAGCTTATGAACAGTAAATAGCAACTCAAATTTAATCATAGAGTAAAGTAATATAATTCTGTGGGAGTTACTCTAACTGACAACCATCACTATGAGCTATGTGATGATACATCGTCTCGCCACGCTGCCAGAACTGTCCTATAACTTGCCGGGATATAGAACGCCTCAACTAAGTGGATCCACTAGTCTATGCTAAAATGCACTAAGGAATCATTTAAAAAGTATGACCCTTTCTACCCACGTTGGCTACATGGTTTATGGAGATATTGAGTTGTTATGAACTCGTCCCCACATCAGTGCTCAATACTACTCCCAAAATACTCAACTCATATGTTTAAAAATAAAAACTCTTTCTCTGGTTTGAGATAATTACTCAAAAACTAACTCAAACGCTCTCTTGGAAATCGGCGTTTCCTCTCTTGTTTAAATGTGAAAACATTTACTCTTTGGTAATACTTAGTTCCCATATACTCTTTTGAAGAAATAAACTTCATTTGTTACTCTTACTTAACTCAAAACTCAAGTCTTAAAACAAGTTTAAAGAATTTGCAAAAGACTTTTTGAAAGGACTCTAAGAACTCTCTAGACTTGGATCTTAACTTCCCTTGAATTTGAATTAATGGATTCAAGGATGGTGATTTGTGATAGAAAAGATCTCATGATGTTTAGGAGTGTTTTTAGATACTTAAACATGAGAAACGATCAAGAAATCACTGTCTGGAAGCAAGTCCGCGACACAGAGATGCATTTAAATATTTGGTCGCGAAATAAATTTTGAGGCAGAAGGGTCCATGACCGCTCCGTGACGTGGAGAGAAAATTTCCCATCTTGAGGAACAGGTCCGCGGTGTGGACCTGGTACCCAGATTCACCCGACTTTTTCCTTCTTCGTTTTCTAACCCCAATTCGCCTAAGTTCGATTCTTTTTCTCAAATTCTCTTTAGATTCGTATACCCAGTATATGTACACAAGAAACTATCCATAACGACTCTAAAATCGATACGATTTCCTCAAGAACTCAACAACCCCAACTTAACTCAAGAACAAAAGCCAATATTCAAGAACACAATTCAAAATCATCAACTTTCAACTTTCTAGAATGAATTTCGCTGAACTAAACATGATTGGCGCGTAAGTTAACGAACCCAATACTATGAAAGTCTCACATACCTCTTTAGGGATCAACCCTTGGCGAAACAACTTTGATTCCGCAAGATATCTCCAAGAAAGCCTTGACTTTTCTCCTCTTTTCTCCTCCTTTCTCTTCTCTCAAAGCCCTAGCGTAATTCTTAATTGCGTAAACTGAACTAACTCAGTTTAGACCACAAATAATTACTAAAAACGGATTTAATTAATTGGGTAATGAAAAGACCAAAATACCCCTCTAAAATCCGGTTTCGACTATCCTTATCTAGACAGCCCAACTTTAAATAGGCATATCTCCCTCATTCGAACTCGATATTGAGCAAACTCGGCGGCGTTTGAAAGATATTTCAAAGATATTTCCTACGATATCTTGTAGTCCACCTAAATCATCCTGAGCTAGGAGTTATAGTCGTTTGAAGTTGACCCAAAATTCATACTTAGCTTAACTTTGTCAAACTTTCCAATTTGATCATTTCCAAAAACGATTTCTTTCTGATTCTAGTTCTTTCAAATAGCGAGGTGTTACAATATATCCCAGTTGGGAACATTCATCCTCGAATGAGATTACTCTTAGCAGGCTCAAGTGTAACATTTAACATTCAGTTCAAACACCCAACAAGAAAATCTAACACATTCAGTATATCAATTAAAGAGTAATGAGAAGAGAATTAGTACCTTGATCTGCAATTTCTTAGGGCTCAAAGAGATGTGGATATCTCTTCTTCATATCCTCCTCACCTTCCTAAGTAGCTTCCTCAAAAAACTGATTTCTCCAAAGAATCTTGACTGATGCTACTTCCTTGGTTCTCAATTTGCAAACCTGGCGGTCTAGAATCTGAACAGGAATCTCTTCATAAGTCAAGCTATCCTTGATACCAATATCTTCAGTTGGTATGATCAATGACGCATCACCCATGCACTTCTTCAACATGGAAATATGAATTACAGGATGGACCGCTGCTAACTCTTGTGGTCGCTCCTACTCATAAGTTACATTACCAATCCTTTTGAATATTCTGTAAGGACCAATATACCGGGGACTAAGCTTCCCCTTCTTACCAAATCTCATTACACCCTTCAAGGGTGAAACTTTCAACTATACCTAATCATATACTTCAAACTCTATGTCCCTTCTGCTAACATCAGTGTAGGATTTCTGAAGACTCTGCGCTATTTTCTACCTTTCTTGGATAATCTTAACTTTCTCCATAGCTTGATGAACTAAGTCTGGTCCTATCAACCCAGCTTCAGCAACTTCAAACCATCCAATAAGAGATCTGCATCGCCTCCAATAAAGGGCTTCATAAGGAGCCATCTGGATGCTGGAGTGGTAACTATTATTGTAAGCAAACTCGATGAGAGGTCGGTAATCATCCCAACTACCTTTGAAATCAATCACACAGGCTCTCAACATATCTTACAAAGTCTGAATAGTGCGCTTTGCTTGACCATCTGTCTGAGGATGGAAAGCATTACTTAAGTTCACCTTTGAACCCAAGCCTTTCTGAAAATATTTCCAGAACTGTGCAGTAAATTGCGCACCTCTATCTGATATAATCGAAACAGGGACCCCATGAACTCTTACTACCTCTTGAATGTATAACTTGGCATAGTCTTCTGCTGAATGGGTAGTCTTTACCGGCAAAAAGTGGGCTGATTTTGTCATTTTATCAACAATCACCCAAATAGAATCATGTTGCCTGCGAGACCGTGGCAACCCAGTAATGAAATCCATATTGATCATCTCCCACTTCCATTCCGGAAGTTCTATATTTTGAGCCATACCACCGGGCCTTTGATGCTCTACTTTAACTTGCTGACAATTCGGGAACTTAGCAACGAACTCAGCAATACCTTTCTTCATACTATTCCACCAATATACTTCCCTCAAGTCACGATACATCTTTGTGGAACCCGGATGAATTGAATATCTGGAGCTATGAGCTTCCTCCATATTGGAGTTCATCCACCCTTGGTACACACAACCTCTCCCCCTTGTTCAAAAGCCATTAATTTTTGTTTATGAACATTTGCCTTCAATTCAAACAAAACAGGATCTTGGTCGTGCTTTTCTTTCACTTCTGACACTAATGATGATTCATCCCCATTCATCACCACCACTCCTCCTTCTGTGGAATCCATTAATCGAACTCCTAATCGTGCAAGTCTGTGCACATCTTTCGCTAACTCTCTCCTTTCTTCCTCAACATGGGCGGTACTACCCATAGACAACCTACTCAAGGCATCAACAACAACATTAGACTTACCTGGGTGGTATAGAATACTCATGTCATAACCCTTGAGTAACTCTAACCACCTCTTCTATTTGAGATTAAGCTCTTTCTGACTAAGCACATACTGAAGACTCTTGTGATCGGTGAACACATCCACATGAACACCATAAAGATGATGACGCCATATTTTCAAAGCAAATACTACGGCAGGAACTCTAGATCATGGGTTGGGTAATTCTTCTCGTGAACTTTCAGCTGTCTAGAGGCATAAGCTACAACTTTACCATTTTGCATTAACACACAACCCAAACCAACTCTGGACGCATCACAATATACAACAAAGCCTTGCGTACCCTCTAGTAAGGTCAATACTTGGGCAGTAGTCAACCTAGTTTTCAATTCCTGAAAGCTTTTCTCACAAGCTTCAGACCATTGAAACTTAACTGTTTTTTGAGTCAACTTGGTCAAAGGGGATGAAATGGATAAGAACCCCTCTACAAACCTTCTATAATATCCAGCCAACCCCAAGAAACTCCTAATATCAGTTGGAGATGTGGTTCTGGGCTAATTCTGCACCGCCTCTATTTTCTGAGTATCAACTCTAATCCCATCACCGGAAACAATGTGGCCTAAGAATGCCACCGACTCAAGCCAAAACTCACACTTAGAAAACTTAGCATATAACTCCCTATCTCTGAGAGTTTTGAAAACTACTCGGAGATGACTAGCATGATCTTCCTCATTCCTCGAATAGATTAGTATGTCATCAATGAATATGATAACAAACATATCTAAATATGGCTTCAATACTCTATTCATAAGGTCCATGAACGCTGCAGGCGCACTAGTTAAACCAAACGACATGACCAGAAACTCATAATGACCATAACGGCTCCTGAAAGTTGTCTTTGGAATATCATATTCCCTTACTCTTAACTGATGGTAGCCAGATCTGAAGTCTATCTTAGAAAAACAAGTGGCACCCTGAAGCTGATCGAAAAGGTCATCAATTTTTGGAAAAGGATATTTATTCTTGATAGTTACCTTGTTCAACTGTCGGTAATCTATACACATTCTAAGGGAACCATCCTTCTTCCTCACAAATAATACCGGAGCAGCCCAAAGTGAGACACTTGGTCGAATAAAACCCTTCTCAAGGAGATATTTCAACTATTCTTTTAGCTCTTTCAACTCTGCTGGAGCTATTCTATATGGCGGAATAGATATAGCACGAGCATCGGGAAGGACATCTATACCGAAGTCTATTTCTCTCTCATGAGGGACTCCGGGTAGATCATCAGGAAAGACCTTAGGAAACTCACTCACAACAGGAACTGACTCAATAGGAGGTGTCTCAACACTAGAGTCATTAACTCGGACTAAGTGATAGACACAACCCTTGGAAACTAACTTTCTCGCCTTAAGGTACGAAATGAAACGACCCTTAGGCACTGATGAACTACTCCTCCACTCAAAGACTGGCTCATTAGGAAACTGGAACTTAACAACTCGAGTTCTACAATCAATGGAGGCATAACAGGCATGAATCCAGTCCATACCTAGAATGACATCAAAATCTACCATGTCTAACTCCACTAAATCAACCATGGTTATCTTGTGATTGACGGAAATGGTACAATCATGATAGACTCTCTCAGCTAGAATGGACTCCCCAACAGGCGTAGAAATACTAAAGGGCTCACAAAGTTTCTCAGGAAGAACATCAAAATTCATCGCAACATAAGGAGTCACAAAAGATAGACTTGCTCCTGGATCTAGCAAAGCATAAACATCAAAAGTAAAAACTTTTATCATACCAGTGACAACATCTGGAGAATTATCTTGCTCTTGGAGACTAGTGATATCATATAGGCAGTTTGCTCCTCTGCTAGTCCCTGAAGTAGCTCCTCTAGGTGCAGCCCTCTCTGGTGGAGCAACTGAAGAAGATTGGGCTCTATTGCCCCTATTTCCATTGTCATACCTGTTCTTAGGACACTTTTTCATGAAGTGACCCTCTTGACCGCACTTGAAACATCTAGTAGAGCCATCACGACAAGCACCTTGGTGGTTCCTACCACACTTAGCACATGTAGGAGCCCAATTACCTCCTTGTGCCACACTACCCTGAGACTGAGCAGGTCTAGATCTGAAATTCTGCGAATTCTAACTATTATACTCACCTTTGTTCCTTGGTGCAGGTGCACTAGCAGATGATGGAGCAGGTCCCTTTTGCTTATGTTGAAAGGAAAGCCGGTTCACATTACTCTTTTGCTGCCCAGACTCATTCCCTGTCTTAGCTTTCTTGTTTCTGAATTCTTCTCTATCCCTTAGCTTCTCTTCCTCAACCTGTTGTACATAAACCATAATTCTCTCTATGTCCATGTACCCTATTAGCATAGCTGCCTTGCCCTCCTTACTTGACAGACGAGACAACTCAGTAACAAACAGACTCATCATGCTCCTCATATCAGCAACCATCTCCGGAGCCTATCGGGAAAGTTGGGTGAACTTCAAACTTTACTCATGACCACTCATAGGTTTCTGCTTAAGGGTAAGGAATTTCTATACCTTGGCTTCTCTCAGTTGATGGGGAAAAAAACGCCCCAAGAAAGCACTCTCGAATATAGACCAGCTCAAAATCGGTGCATCCTCAGCCCTACTTTTTTTCCACTGGTCAAACCAAGTCCTAGCAACACTCTTCAGTTTATAGGCAGCTCGTTCCACTCGCTCAGTATCGGCAACGTGCAAAATCTCAAACACTTTCTGAAGTTCCTCTACAAATTTCTCCGGATCCTCAGTGACACTTGAACCAGTGAAGCTTGGAGGATTCATCCTTAAAAACTCGTGGATCCTTGAAGTATCAGCCACTTCCAGTCGAGCCCCTCTCTGTTGCCCAACTTGATTGGTCACCGCCTGACTGAGCATTCGGATAGCTTCCTGAAATTCAGCATTAGATACCTCTTCTTGGGTTGCATTTCTAGTGCATTAGGTACCCCTTGCTCCTCAACGTTCCTCCTAGAAGGATGACCTCAGACAGCTCTTTGTAGAGGCATGATCTGAAAGACACGCGCAAGCACGTGTTAGAACGAAACTTTCACAGAGATAAACTCTATCGCACGAAATGAATATGAAAGAAGTGAGATAGTTCCTAAATGTTGCAGCCTCCGAATTATAGATATGGTGCGCTTCACACCGACTACTAGGACTCTACAGACACGGCTTCATAGACTCCCTAGGACTCTTGAACTCTGTCCTCTGATACAAAGTTTGTCACACCCCGAGCCTACACCATGGGTGGGACTGGCACTCGAGAACCATTGCTGGCCCCAAGCGAACCCTTGCCCTGGCTAAACTCTTAGCGGAAGACTTTACTTAACAAAGATAAATCCATGTAATAAACTAGAATGTTGAAAGGAAACATTCAACTGGCCAATAAGGCAAACTCAAGTCTCAACATAACAGAATGAAAATGTAAAGACAAATGAACTAACTAGCTGTGTATGAAGCCTCTAAACTGTAAGGGATGTCGAGACAAGACCCCCGATCATCCTAACAACTGAAAGTACTAAAACAATGTAAATAGGAATCCTCCAGAAAGCAAAGAGGCTCACCAACTGACTCTGATTGCTAAACTGGATCAATGAGGCGCTGGATGCTGATCCTGGTTACCTGTATCTGCATCATAAAATGATGCAGGCCAAATGGCATCAGTACATTGAATGTACGAGCATGCGAGGGGAAAACTAAACACGACATAAGCTTGAAATTAATACTGAAAGAAACACTTACCTCAACTTTACTCAACTCATGAATATTCAACTCAATGCAGAAATAAACAACAGTAAAGATGCAGTTTATATAAAGCTTTTAAACAGTAAATAGCAACTCAAATTTAATCATATAGTAAAGTAATATAATTCTGTGGAAGTTTCTCTAACCAAAAACCATCACTATGAGCTATGTGATGATACAGCATCTCGCCCATGCTGCCAGAACTGTCCTATAACTTGTCGGGATATAGAATGCCTCAACTAAGTGGATCCACTAGTTTATGTTAAAAAGCACTAAGGAATCATATAAAAAGTATGACCCTTTCTACCCACGTTGGCTGTATGGTTTATGGAGACATTGAGTTGTTATGAACTCGTCTCCACATCGGTGCTCAATACTACTCCCAAAATACTCAGCTCATATGTTTAAAAACAAAAACTCTTTCTGTGGTTTGAGATAATTACTCAAAAGTTGTCTTGGAAATCGGTGTTTCCTCTCTTGTTTAATTGTGAAAACATTTACTCTTTGGGAATATTTAGTTCCCATATACTCTTTTGGAGAAATAAAATTCATTTGTTACTATTTACTTAACTCAAAACTCAAGTCTTAAAACAAGTTTAAAGCATTTGTAAAAGACTTTTTGAAAGGACTCTAAGAACTCTCTAGACTTGGATCTTAACTTCCCTAGAATTTGAATTCATGGATTCAAGGATTGTTATTTGTGATAGGAAAGATCTCATGATGTTTAGGAGGCATTTTTAGATAGTTAAACATGAGAAACGATCAAGAAATCACTGTCTGGAAGCAAGTCCGCGATGCGGAGATGCATTTAAATATTTGGTCGCGAAATAAATTTTGAGGCAGAAGGGTCCGTGACCGCTCTGCGACGCAGAGAGAAAATTTCCCATCCTGAGGAATAGGTCCGCGACGTGGACCTGGTACCCAGATTCGGCCGACTTTTTCCTTCTTCATTTTCTAACCCCAATTCGCCTAAATTCGATTCTTTTTCTCAAATTCTCTTTAGATTCAGATACCCAGTATATGAACACAAGAATCTATCCATAACGACTCTAAAATCGACACGATTTCCTCAAGAACTCAACAACCCCAACTTAACTCAAGAACGAAAGCCAATATTAAAGAACACAATTCAAAATCATCAACTTTCAACTTTCTAGAACGAATTTCGCTGAACTAAACATGATTGGCGTGTAAGTGAACGAACCCAATGCTATGAAAGTCTCACATACCACTTTAGGGATCAACCCTTGGCGAAACAACTTTGATTCCGCAAGAAACCTCCAAGAACGCCTTGACTTTTCTCCTCGTTTCTCCTCCTTTCTCTTCTCTCAAAGCCCTAGCGTAATTCTTAATTGCGTAAACTGAACTAAATTAGTTTAGACCCCAAAAAATTTACTAAAAACGGATCTAATTAATTGGCTAATGAAAAGACAAAAATACCCCTCTAAAATCCGGTTTCGACTTTCGTTATCTAGACAGCCCAACTTCGAATTGACATATCTCCCTCATACGAAATCAAAATTGAGAAAACTCGGCGGCGTTGGAAAGATAATTCAAAGATCTTTCCTGCGGTATCTCTTTGTCCACTTAAGTCATCCTGAGATAGGAGTTATGGTCATTTGAAGTTGACCCAAAACTCATACTAAGCTTAACTTTGTCAAACTTTCCAATTTGATCATTTCCAAAAACGATTTCTTTCTGATTCTAGTTCTTTCTAGTTCTTTCAAATAGCGAGGTGTTATAAAGACCGCAAGATACAAGATCAAGCTCAAAGCCCTTGGATTCAACTAGAAGTCAAGATCAAGATAAAGTTCAAGTTCAAGAACGGTCAAGATCAAGACCACCGGATTCAAGATCAAGCTCGAAGCCCTTGGATTCAACTAGAAGTCAAGATCAAGATAAAGTTCAAAATCAAGAACGATCAAGATCAAGACCACCGGATTCAAGATCAAGCTTGAAGCCCTTGGATTCAACTAGAAGTCATCAAGATAAAGTTCAAGATCAAGAACGATCAAGATCAAGACCACCGGATTCAAGATCAAGCTCGAAGCCCTTGAATTCAACTAGAAGTTAAGATCAAGATAAAACTCAAGTTCAAAATCAAGAATGATCAAGATCAAGACCACCAGATTCAAGATCAAACTCGAAGCCCTTGAAATCAACTAGAAGTCAAGATCAAGATAAAGTTCAAGTTCAATATCAAGATAAAGTTCAAGTTCAAGATCAAAGATTAAGATCAAGTTCAAGTTCAAGATAAATACAAGATCAAGCTCAAGAACCCTTGAATTATATCTGAAAATGCGAATTCAGAGGAATCACAGAGATTGTAACACTTGCACTTTAAATCAATAAAACAATTATCGTGATTATTTTCCGTTCTTGATTATTGTTTTCTAGACGCGAATTTTACTGTTTACATGTATATCCGCATAAAATTTGAATTTGTATACAATTGAATCGAAATAAAATATTTGTATATCAAATATCTCTCTCTTGCTTTATACAACATAAATTATACATTGTAATTTGTATAATCTGTGTTTGTATAAAGCGAGAAAGAGAGAAAGCAAAAGAGAACTGGGCAGGAGAAGATCTGTATTTGTATAATTATAAGTGTATAGGACGAAAATATATGTATTTGTATTTGTATATACAGTTTTCTCTCACTTTCTATAAACACAAATGCAGTTTATACATTTGTGTTTGTATAAAGTGAGAGAGGCGAGGGAGAGACTGGCGAGCGAGAAATATTGGGAGAGAGACGAATGACAACTGTTTGCTACGGGTTACAATTAAATCAAACTTTGGTTATAGCATTTAATTTGAATTAATAGTTTGCTATTTTATATAATTTTTCGTAATAATTACAAGTATAGTAGTAGTAGTAGCAGCAGCAGTAGCAGGAGCAGCAGTAGTAGGAGTAGTAGTAAAGAATAATAGACAAATGAAAAAAAAAAGATAAATGAATTGATATTTGAATTTCTCTATATTGATTAATTATAAGAAAGATATAATTATATATAAAAAGTTAATAATAAGAAGTCGTAATAAACTGTTCTTCTTTTAACGAATTGATATTTGAATTTAAATTTAAATGAAATTTGGGTTGGAATAGGGTTCTAGCTTCTTAATCTCTTATAAATATTTTTACAATGTAATATAATGTTAAGCTTCTTCTTTTTTGTAATATATATTAATCATTAGCTTTATTGTTGAATTTATTTACTTCATTCTTCATTTTCTAGATTTTTTTGTTTTAATATTTTCATTTTTATATGCAGATGAGTCATAGTTGTATTACATGCTAAATTCTTTTTCCCAGACTAAAAATCAAGTAAGTCATATTTTCTATACTAAATTTTGTTCGCTTGATTTTCTGATAAAAATAGATATATTTGATTAAGTAAATGAAAAATAAAATTACAATTTATTGAGAATTTTAGGCAAGCATATAGCTTTTTAAATGCTAACTTTTATTACCATTTTAAATAATTATTTTATTAAAATTAGTGCTCATATTATTATTATTATTTTTTTGTGATAATCTGCTTATTTAATTCGGTGTTGGGAGAAATTTTGGATGAAGACAAGAAGATTAAGCAATTGGTAATTCAATACCTTTTACTTGATAAAAAATTATTTTCCTATTTACCATATAATGACTTAGTTAAGGTGTTTTCTTTATAGTCATTTACATAACTGATTTTCTTACTACTTTATTGATTAACACATATTTTTAAGCGTTCTATCATTATGTTGTATATACAAGCAGTCATGTTTCTTTGAATTTGAATTAATGTATGTTTGTTTCAAATGAATATAATGTTATTTAGTATATTAATATAACTTTTTTACGGGTGTGCTTGGTATGAAGGAAAATATTTTCTTGGAAAAGAAGTGGATTTCTAACTTGTTTTCTCATGTTTGGTTGGTGAATGAAATTATTTTTTCAGAAAATATCTTTTATTTTTGGCTTGAGACTAACAAAATACTTCTTATAAAAATAATTTATGATCCAAAAAATTAACCCCGATAATTGATCTAGGACAAGACCCCGATGACCGTTCCAAAGTCTGACCCTAAGATTTGACCCAGGATCTTATCTACGAAAAAAAATTGACGGGGTGTTGGGGGGAGGGGGGTAGGGGTGACATAAAAAATGAAATTTTTAAAATTTGAAATATTTTTCGAAAACATTTTTTTAATTTTTTTTTTTGAAAGGGGTGGCTTGGGTGGGGGTGGTGCGCGAGGGGGGGGGATTGAAATTTTTTAAATTTGAAATATTTCTCAAAATAATTTTTTCTTAAAAAAAATATTTGACGGGATTTGCCTAGGTGGGGGGGGGGGGGTAGGGGTAGGGGTGGCGTAAAAATGAAAAAAAATTCAATTTGAAATATTTTCCAAAAATATTCTATTTTTTAAAAAAAATTGATGGGGATGGCCTGGGTGGGGGCTGGGGGTGGTGATGGCATAAAAATGAATTTTTTTAAAATTTGAAATATCTTTCAAAATAATTTTTTTTAAGAATTTTTTTTACGGGGATAGGCCTGGGTAGGGGGTGGCACCCGGGGGGTTGGAGGTAGGGGGATGGCGTAAAAATTTGAGGAAAATAAGTTGATTTGCAAAACATTTTCCAAACATTTTAAGTCAACCAAACATGGGAAAATCAGGTTGCATGGGGTTCCTTTGTCCATCATCTCAGATAGAGGTCCTTAGTTTACCTCTCATTTTTGGAAGTCATTTCAGAAAGGTCTTGGTACTCAGGTTAATCTTAGCACAGCGTTTCATCCACAGATGGATGGTCAGGCAGAGCGTACCATTCAGACCTTAGAGGACATGTTGAGAGCTTGTGTGATCAACTTCAAGGGTAGTTGGGATGATCACCTAGCTCTTATAGAGTTCGCCTACAATAATAGTTATCATTCCAGCATTCAGATGGCCCCTTATGAGGCATTGTATGGGCGTAGATGTAGATCTCCAGTTGGTTAGTTTGAAATGGGTGAAGCAGCCTTGATAGGGCCATATTCAGTTCATGATGCTATGGAGAAAGTGCAACTTATTAGAGATAGACTTAAGACAGCCCAGAGTCGCCAAAAGTCCTATGCAGATGTAAGGAAGCTCAGTCCCATATATGTAGGCCCTTACAAGATCTTGAAAAGGGTTGGAAAAGTGGCTTACGAGTTAGAGTTGCCAGCAGAACTAGCAGCAGTGCATCCGGTCTTTCACGTTTAGTTGTTGAAGAAATGTGTGGGTGATCCAGCATCCATAGTACCTTTAGAGAGTGTGGCTGTGAAAGATAGTCTTACTTATGAGGATGTGCCAGTTGAGATTCTTGATCGTCATGTTAGAAGGTTGAGAAACAAAGAAGTCGCTTCAGTTAAGGTTTTATGGAGGAGTCAGTCTGTAGAGGGAGCTACTTGGGAAGCAGAAGCAGCCATGAAGGCCACGTATCCTCACCTATTTCCTTCCGATTCCATTCTAGCTTGAGGTAATAGTTCCTCTCCAGTTTTTCAGTCATTTATGCACAGATTCAGTCTTAGTATAATGTTCCTTCAGTTTGTACTTGCATTTCCAGCGTATTTGCATGTCCTTGGAACTCAGTTCAGTCATAAATCAGTTTCGAGAAATTTGTCGTAGGGTTTGCAGCTCTTTTCCTCCATCTTCAGCTAGTTTAGTCTTCATTCGAGGATGAATGTTCCCAAGTGGGAGATAATGTAACACCCCGTATGCTAGAACTACCAGAAATGCAAAATTCCAAAAGTTGCAGGTGCTACCAACGGTGCCACCTACGGACCGTAGGGTGACCCACAGACCGTAGGTGGGGTTCGTGGATGGCCACCTGCAGCTCCTCCCCAGAAAGTCCAGGAAATTTGGCTAAGGATAGACCCACGCCATGACCTACGGATCGTAGGTCAGACCACGGTCCGTAGTCCAGGGCTGTAGGTCGGACCCCATATTTCTAGTCCCAGAACTCCAGAAAATTCAGCTAAGGCATGACCCACAGCCAGGACCTACGGACCGTAGGTCAGACCACGGGCTGTGGTCCAGGTCCGTGGATCATGCCCTTCAGGTCCGAGCCCCAGACGCCATTTGACGGATGAGCAGCACGGACCGTCGGTCCATACACGGTCCGTCGGTGACCCCGACAGATTTTAAGTCAGGGGTCGTTTGGTCTTTTTACTATGCGTTGGGCCCCTAAATTACGTAGTTTTGGTCAGTTTCAACGTAGAAACTAAATTAAAACTTACCCTAATCAATCATTCACCAAAAACATAGAAAACTTAGAACGCAGAAGGAGAAAGAGTCGACCAATCCCTAGTCCAAGAATGCAACGAGTTTCCAGCAGTTCCAGCCCTGAAATCAAAATATTTCTCTGTGGAATTCGTCACCAGGTATGTGGGATTTCACTAGTGGGTTCCTTTTGCCCATTAGGTCCTTAGAATTCAGTCAGAATCTCGATTCCCTTGATATTACCTAGACCTAGGGTTTCTTGAATGTTAGAAATTATTGGGTTGTAGCTGCTAGAATGATCCAAATCAGATTATTATGTTATTGCTTCAGTTCTTGCATGAATTCAGAACCCTAGTTGTGTGGATTCGTTTAGTTCATGAATTACACATGCTAGGTCAGTTATATTCAGATATACATACCCAGTTACGAATGTTTCATTATCAGTACATTAATGTTACATTCTAAGATTTTGCATGTCAGTATTTTTAGCTATCCAGTATTACAAAAATTCAGTCATAATGTGTTATTTACATAATCAGTTGGGAGTAGACTTAATACCAAGTTGGACTAGGGTTCAGCGTACCCGAATAGTCCCAGAACTACGTGCCCCGTAGGATGTAAGTCCCCTCTGTGGGCATCATTTTAGTAATCATGCCAGTCATGCCTCTATACCTCTGGCAGGGTATATTGGATCCTCTCGATGGGGCATATACATCGGACTCCACATTTAGCTCATGTAGTTTTATGTCGATTATTAGTAGCTCCCTCACAGTCAGATTCTATTGCATTGACCATGTTATCAGTTACAGTCAGATTTCAGTCTCAGCATGTTATAAACTTGGTCATTGCATTCAGTTAGTTCATGTTCAATAGTCTCAGTATAGTATCATGCTTATCTTATATCGTTGCTCAGTTATATTCTTTGTTCAGTTATGTTTATATTGTTCAGCTTTACTCTATCCTGCATGCTCATTACCTTTCAAGTACTAACGTAAACTCTGCGCTACATCTTCTCATGATGTAGGTCCAGGTTCTCAGCTTCCAGTTCACGCATAGATCGGTTCCCGATCTTCAGCTCAGCAGTATCAGTGGTGAGTCCTCATTCTCTGAGGATGACATACATGTTTCCTTTCGATTTTAGTCTTTAGTTTCAGTTTTGCTAGATTTAGCTGGGGCATGTCCCAGCATCTCTAGTCAGTTAGAGGCTTTATTTCAGACATAGTTAGATTCAGCTTTAGCATTTGAGTTTGACTTTTCAGATGTTGTTAAACTCTCAGATTTTCTATATTTAGATAGTTTATGGGTATTCCCCATCATTTCATGTTTTAGCTTCCACACAGTACTTTCCTAATTCAGTTTATTTAGTATGTTTATTTTATGCCAGCAGGGTTAGCTTGTGGTCACTCGTGATCCTAGGTCCCGTGTCCGCATCCTGGGGGTAGCCTCGGGGCGTGACAAGGCAACTCGAATCCTTAAAATATTTAATAAGATAAATGAAACAGACTTCTCAAACTCTACTGTCTATCTATGAAGCCTCTAAATGAAAAAGATGGAAGTCGAGACAAGACCCACGACATCCTGACAAAATTGAAAAGTAAATGAAATCCTCCGGAAGCAAGGAGGCTCACCATATCTAACTCTCACTCCATGTGGTATCAACGAAGCTCCTGTTGATGACCCTGAATACCTGTATCTGCATCTCGAAACGATGCAGGCCAAATGGCTCAGTACGTGGAATGTACGAGCATGTAAGGGGAATTCTAAAGCATAAACATAAGCTTGAAATTGATAAAAAGGAAACATACTTACCTCTTCTCAACTCAATCGACTCAACTCAACTCAAAAATAAGATACTCAACTCAAAGATACTCAACTCAACTGAAAGATATGATACTCAACTCAAAGGTACTCAACTCAAAGGTACTCAACTCAAGATACTCAACTCAACTAAAAGGTACTCAACTCATCATACTCAAGGATAAAGCAACAGTAAAAGATACAATATATACGGAAAGCTGTAAAACTATAGATAGCAACTCAATGTATTAAAAAAATACAATAATACTCAGTGTGTATATAAAAATACAATATAACTCTGTGGGAGTTTCTCTAACCGACAATCATCACTATGAGCTATGTGATGATAAAACGTCTCACCCACGCTGCCAGAACTGTCCTATACTTTGTCGGGGTATAGAACCTCTCAACTAAGTGGATCGACTAGTCTATGCTAAAAAACATTAAGGAATCATCTAAAAAGTATGACCCTTTCTACCCACGTTGGCTACATGGTTTATGGAGACTTGAGTTATCTGAACTAGTCCCCATATCGGTGCTCAATACTTCTCCCAAATTATTGTAACACCCCATATCCTAGAAAGACCAACCAGCTGACTTTTCAGAAGTTACAGGTGCCACCTACGGACCATAGGTTGACCCACAGACCATAGGTGGGGCCCATGGTTGGCCACCTCAACTCCTTCCCCAGAACCCCAGAAAAATCTAGCTAAGTCCAGAATCACGCCAGGACCTACGGACCGTAGCTGGGACCACAGTCCGTGGTCCAGGACCGTGGTTCAGACCCCCAGCCTTCAGCTCCAAGACGCAAAATGAGTACCCATCCTGTCAGTCCGTCGGTCAGGCCCGTCGTTGGCCCCGTCAGGTTTTAAGTTAGGGTCATTTTGGTATTTTCTCCTATGTGTTGGGCACCTAAACTACATTGTTTAACCCCTAAACTACATCATTTTGGTCAGTTTAAGCCGAGTAACTAAGTCAGAACTTACCCTAATCAATTCATTCTCCAAAACTTGATCAAACCAGAGCAAAAGTAGAAGAAACAGTCGACCAAAACCTCTCCAAGAACGCAGCAAGTTTTCTTCAATTCCAGCCCCAAAACCGAAAGATTTCTCTATGGAATTCGTCACCAGGTTTGTGAGATTTCACTAGTGGGTTCCTTTCACCCATTAGGTCCCTAGAATTTAGTCAGATTCTTGATTTCCTTCATATTATCTAGACCTAGGGTTTCTTGAACTTTCAAGAATTGTTGTGATTTAGCTGATAGAATATTCCTAATCAGATTTTCATGTTGTTGTAACACTGTTGCTTAGTTCCTTGCATGACATTCAGAACCCTAGTTGTGTAGATTCGTTTAAAAGTTCATGAATTACACTAGCTAGGACAGATGAATAGATATACATGCCTCAGTTTTTCAAATATTTCATTATCAGTGCTTAATGTTGCATTTTCAGTTAGCATGTCAGAATATTGAGTTATCCAGTGTATTTCAGTTATGTTCTACTGTACACATTTTCAGTTTGGAGTAGGCTTAACAACAAGTTGGACTAGGGTCATTCACCCTCATAGTCCCAGAACTACGTGCCCCCATAGGTTTATAAGTCCCCTCTGTGGGCATCAGATTTAGTAATCACGCTAGTCATGCCTTTATACCCCTAGCAAGGTATATTAGATCCTCTCGATTGGGCGTATACATCAGACTCCACATTTAGCTCACGTGGTTTTATGTCGGTTATTAGTAGCTCCCACAGTTAGACTCTAGTGCATTTGACCAGGTTCCCAGTTATATCTCAGTATTCAGTTTCAGCATGTTATGTACTTGGTCATTGCATTGAGTTTAGTTCATATTCAGTATATTTCAGTATATTCATCATGTTCAGATTATATCATTATTCAGTATGATTGTTCAGTTATATCTTTGATCAGCTTTAACCTATCATGCATGCTCAGTACCTTCCAAGTACTGACGCATACTCTACGCTACATTTTTTCGTGATGTAGGTTCAGGTCCTCAACATTCAGATCACGTGTAGATCGTTTCCCAATCCGTATTTAGCCGTATCAGTGGTGAGTCATCATTCTTCGAGGACGATAGACAGGTTCTTTTACATTCAGTCTTTCATTTTAGTTTCAGTTTTGCTAGAGTTAGCTGGGGGCATGTCCCAACATCTATAGTCCGTTAGAGGCTTATTTCAGACATAGACAGATTCAGCATTAATATTTTGAGTTATAGTCCAGTATCATTAACTCTTATTCAATATTTATATGTTCAGACTAGTTTTGGGTATTCCCCATCATTTAGTTTATCTCATGTTTTAACCTTCCGCATAGTATCTTTTGTTCAGTTGTTTAAGTATGCTTATGATATGTCAGCTCAGTGTTAGCTTGGGGTTACTCATGATCCTAGGTCCCATATTTACGTCCAGGGGGTAGCCTCAGGGTGTGACAAACTTGGTATCAGAGCATCAGGTTTAAGAGTCCTAGGATGTCTGAAAAGTCGCACTAAGTAGAGTCTCTTTCATCAGTGTGAAGCGCGCCACACCTATGACGGGAAGGCTATGAAGTGTCTTAGAAAAAACTTCATTTTCTTGTTATTCTTATCATGCGTGGGTATGATCTCCTTTCTAACTCGACATTATGCGTTTCAGATCATGCCTCCTTGTAGAGCTTACGCAAGGAATGCTAATGCCCGCAACGCTAACACATTTCCTCCACTCCCAGACCATGAGCTTTCAAATGTATATTTTCGAAATGCGATCCAACTTTTAGCTCATAATGTAGCCAACCAGAACAATCAACAGGTTCCTGTCCTAACAAATACTAGTGGTGGATCAGTGGAAGCTAGGGTCTGTGATTTTGTTAGGATGAATCCGCCTGGGTTTCTAGGTTTGCAAGTTGGTGAAGACCCCCAGAACTTCATTGATGAGGTCAAGAAAATCTTTGGAGTGATGCAAGTGACTTGGAATGATAGGGTAGAGTTGGCATCCTACCAGCTTAAGGATGTGGCTCACATATGGTTCACGCAGTGGAAGGAAAAAAGGGGAGAGAATGCAACTCCTGTGACTTGGGAGTGTTTTACCAGAGCTTTTCTGGACAGGTTCTTCCCAAGAGAGTTGAGGGAGGCTAAGGCTCAAGAATTTATAAATTTGAGACAAGGTTTGATGTCAGTCCAAGAGTACGGACTTAAGTTCACCCAGCTCTCTAGGTATGCTCCACATATGGTTGCCGATCCCAGGGCACAAATGAGTAAGTTGCTATTTGGGGAATCTGACTTGGTAAAGACAGAGTGAAGAAATGCTATGATGTTAGAGGATATGAATATTTCTAGGCTCAAGACTCATGCTCAGCAGGTTGAGGGAGATAAGCTTAGAAAACTAGCTAAGGAAAACAAAAAGGCTAGAACAGGGAACTATGAGTACTCTGAGCAGAAATCGGGTGGTGGAAATCACTCGCAGTTTCAGCAAAGGTCTGCAGCTCCAGCACCTTCATCAGCTAGTGCTCCATCCCCCAGGTTTCGACACGATCAGAAAAGTAGGGGATCAGGCTCTAAGTCTCAGGGGAGAGCTTCAGGTACCAGAACCTACCCAACATGTCCAAAGTGTGGTAAGAACCATCCGGGCGAGTGTTTTGTAGGAAAATAAGGATGTTTTGGGTGTGGTCAGACTAGTCAGATGTTGAGAGATTGTCCTTCTTCTAAACAGGGACAATGAGGTAACAATAGTAGGGCTCAGTCTATAGCTCCAACAGCACTAGCAGGTCACCCAACTCAGCAGGGTGCTTCATCTGGTACAGGTGGCGGTCAGCACCAGAACAGGTTGTATGCTCTCCTGGCTCGCCAGGACCAGGAAGATTCTCCTGATGTGGTCACTGGTACGTTACGGGTCTTTCATTTAGATGTTTATGCTTTGTTAGATCTAGGGGCTACTCTTTCCTTTGTAACTCCATATATAGCGGTAAACTTCGGTGTCAGTCCAGAAACTCTTTCAGAACCCTTCTCAGTCTCTACTCCAGTTGGTGACCCAGTTATAGCAAGACGGGTATACAAAAATTTCCCTGTGACAGTCTCTCAAAAAGTCACCTCAGCAGATCTTATAGAGTTAGAAATGGTAGACTTTGATATCATTCTAGGCATGGATTGGTTGCATTCCTGTTATGCCTCAGTCGATTGTAGAACCAGGATCGTTCGTTTCCAGTTTCCAGACGAGCCAATCTTAGAATGGAAGAGTAGTAGCTCAGTGCCAATGGGTCGATTTATCTCTTACCTTAAGGCCAGAAAGATGATCTCTAAAGGTATCTCTATCATCTAATTCGAGTTAAGGATTCAAGCTCCGAAACCCCAACTGTTGAGTCAGTTCCAGTAGTAAATGAGTTTCCAGAAGTGTTTCAGAAGTGTTTCCAGAAGATCTTCATGGAGTTCCTCCCGGAAGGGAAATCGACTTCGGAAGTGATATTCTTCTAGATACCCAGCCTATTTCGATTCCTCCTTATAGAATGGCTCCAGCTGAGCTTAAGGAATTGAAAGAGCAGTTGAAAGACCTTTTAGATAAGGGCTTCATTATACCTAGTATTTCCCTATGGGGTGCTCCAGTGTTATTTGTGAAAAAGAAAGATGGTTCTCTCAGGATGTGCATTGAATATCGGTAGTTGAACAAAGTGACAATCAAGAATAAGTACTCTATCCCCACGATTGATGACTTGTTCGACCAACTTCAGGGTGCTAGTCATTTTTCAAAGATAGATCTCAGATTCGGTTATAATCAGCTTAGAGTCAGAGATACTGACATCCCAAAAACAGCCTTCAGAACTTGGTATGGTCATTATGAATTTGTAGTTATGTCATTTGGACTAACCAATGCTCCTGCAGCTTTCATGGATTTAATGAACAGGGTGTTCAAGCAGTATTTGAACTTGTTCGTTATCATGTTTATTGATGATATTCTCATTTACTCTAGGAATGAGGAAGAATATGCTACTCATATGAGGGTTGTCATGCAAACTCTCAAGTTAGAGTATGAAAGAAGGGAAACTTTTCTAAAATGTATGTAGTCCCTCATTTATAGAAGTAGGGCCCTCACAACTATAAATAAGACCCTACTGACACAGCTTCATAGACACTCTAGGACTCTTGAACTCTGTGTTGTGATACCAACTTTGTCACGATCTGAGTCTACACCCTGGACGTGGCCGACACTCCAGAACCATTTCTAGTCCCCAAGCGAACCCTCATCCTGGATGACTACAAGAGGAAGACTAACTCAAGCATACAAAGCTTAAAACAGAATAAAATTCATTGAAACTTAAATAATTAACTCAGAATATAATTGTATATTCAACTACCCAAAACTAGGCAACTCAAATCTTTAAAACATTTAACAAGATAAATGAAACAGACTTCTCAAACTCTACTGTCTATCTATGAAGCCTCTAAATGACAAAGATGGAAGTCAGGACAAGACCCACGACATCCTGACAAAACTGAAAAGTAAATGAAATCCTCCAGAAGCAAGGAGGCTCACCATAGCTAACTCACACTCCATGTGGTATCAACGAAGCTCTTGTTGATGACCCTGAATACATGTATCTACATCATGAAATGATGCAGGCCAAATGGCTCAGTACGTGGAATGTACGAGCATGTAAGGGAATTCTAAAGAATAAACATAAGCTTGAACTTGATAAGAATGAAACATACTTACCTCTTCTCAACTCAATCGACCCAACTCAACTCAAGAATAAGATACTCAACTCAAAGATACTCAACTCAACTCAAAGGTACTCAACTCAAAGGTACTCAACTCAAGATACTCAACTCAAGATATGATACTAAACTCAAAGATATGATACTCAAATCAAAGGTACTCAACTCAAGATACTCAACTCAAAGGTACTCGACTCAAGATACTCGACTCAAGATACTCAACTCATGATACTCAAGGATAAAGCAACAGTAAAAGATACAATATATATATATATATGGAAAGTTGTAAAACTGTAGATAGCAACTCAATGTATTGAAAAAATACAATAATACTCAGTGTGTATATAAAAATACAATATAACTCTGTGGGAGTTTCTCTAACCGACAACCATCACTATGAGTTATGTGAAGATACAACGTCTCCCCCACGCTGTCAGAACTATCCTATACTTTGCCAGGGTATAGAATATCTCAACTAAGTGGATCAACTAGTCTATGCTAAAAAGCATTAAGAAATCATCTAAAAAGTATGACCCTTTCTACCCACGTTGGCTACATGGTTTATGGAGACTTGAGTTATCTGAACTTGTCCCCATATCGGTGCTCAATACTACTCCCAAAATATACTCAGCTCATATGTTTAAAAACATAAATCTTTCTGTGGTTTGAGATTATTACTCAAAATCTTTCTCTTAAAAGAGATGTTACTCAAATTGCTCAAAACTCTTTTGTAAATCTCAGTTTCCTCCCCTTTTAAATGTGAAAATATTAACTCTTGGGAATACTTAGTTCCCATATACCATTTAAAAGAAAATGAACTCAACTCTACTGTTTCTCAACTCAAGTGCTCAAGTCTTAAAACAAGTTTAGAAAAATTTGTAAAAGACTTCTCAAAATAAGGTTCATGCCGAATTATGGACGTGAACGACTCAACTCAAGGTTTTCAAGAACCATATATAGAACTCAATATTCGAAACTCAACAACTCAGAACTCAAGAACTTCAATGATACTACTTATTTCAAGAATTCTCAACTCATAGGGTTCATGCGGAATTATCGGCATAAACTACTCAACTCAAGGACTCAAAGATACTTCTCATCTCAAGACTGCTCGACTTATAGGGTTCATGCGGAATTATGGGCATGGACTAATAAACTAAAGGACCTCATGGGTAACGTGAAATAGTCCCATGATTAGGAATATAATCTAAAAAAGGTTAGGAACTCAATACTCAAGACTTAGAACTTGAAGATACTACTCCTCTCAAAGATACTTCAACTTATGAAGTTCATGCAGAATTTATGGGAATGAACGACCCGACTCAAGGGTCTACATAACGATATGGAACTCATGTATACGACTCTTCTCATTCTCATACGTACTTCCTCAAAACTTCACTCAAATCGATAGTTGATCTCAAAGGATCCACAGTTTAACTCAAAGACTTTCTTGAACTCTACTCTTAACTCTCTCTTGAATGTGAATTATGAATTCAAGAGTTATGGTTCATAATATGAAATATCTCATGATGATAAAGTATACTCATGAATATATTCTCCTCATTTTCATACTCACTTGCTCGAGTCTTGATAAAAGTTGTTAGAATTTGTAGAAGACTCCTCAAAAAGACTCAAAAGGACTTTCTCGAAAATGTTCGAAAGAACTCTCAAGACTTAACTATTAGCTCTACCTTGAATTTGAATTATGAATTCAAGGTTATGATTTTTGGTAGGAAAGATATCGTGATGATTAAAAGTGTTTTAGATAGTTAATCATGAGAAATGGTTGAAAAACACTATCTGGGGAGCAAGTTCGTGACGCGGAGATGAATTATAATGTTTTGTCGAAATAATTTTTGAGACAGTGGAGTCCGCGTTCTCTCCGCGACGCGGAGAGAAAAATATCACTTCTGAGGAACAGGTCCGCATCGTGGAGCTGGTACTTATTTTCTGCCCAATCTTTTCTTACTCATTTTCTAACCCCAATTCGCCTAAATTCGATTCTTTTTCTCAATTTCTCTTTAGATTCAGATACCCAATACATGTACACAAGAATCTAATCAAATACAACTCTAAAATTGACACGATTTCCTCAAGAACTCATCAATCTCATCTTAACTCAAGAACGGAAGCCAATTTCAAGAACACAATTCAAGAACATCAATCCTTCATCTTTCTAGAACAAATTTAACGCTGAAATTAACATGATTGGCATGTGGGTGAACAAACCCAACACTATGGAAGCTTACATGGATCTTAGGGATCAAACCCTTGGTGAAAATCCGCAACAAAACTCAAGAACCTCGACGAACGCCTTGATCCTTTACTTTTTTCTCCTCTTTTCTCTTCTTTTCTTTTCTTGAACTCTCAACTAAAACCCTAGGCGTATATTAGGATTATAAAACTGAACCTAATCGGTTTAGACCCCTAAAAACTTACTAAAAATGAATTAAATTTGATTGGGTAAGGAAAATACCAAAATACCCCTTACTATTTTCCGGTAACTTTCCTTATTTGGATAGCCCGACTTTAAACGAGTATATCTCCCTCATACAAGCTCGAAATTTAGCAAACTCAGTGGAGTTGGAAAGAGGATTCCAAGACCTTTCATTTGATACTTTGTAGCCCACCTAACTCATTATGTACTGAAGGTTATGGTCCTTTGAAGTTGACCCAAATTTTAGAAGAACTTAGGAATGACTTGAATGAATTCTCTCTAGTTCTTTTTGGAACACAAGGTGCTACATCTAGTGACCTTAACACTTAGGAAAAATTTAAATTTCTTGGTAAAAACTTACTCACTACGAAGGATGGTTCAAGTCTTAGCTCAAAAAATTTCTGGGGTGTTACAACAAGTAAAGAACACAACAGTATTGAAGACAAATTTGAAGGCGAAACAGAGATTCAAATCTATAATCAGAATCTGGCAAAGAGCAAAGTGAAAATAGATCTGGAGCATATTCTAGATTCTACCGTGTAAAGAATGAAGACAAAGAAAGTGGATATACATAACACAGGAAAAGCTTATTTACAGATTTACCCAAAATTAACATTAGAATTACCTTTTTGCCCTTGTTTGTCCCTCTCAACTCTTACTTCTATATAAGGGTAATATATATATATATATATAAGAGAGAGAGAGAGAGAGAGAGAGTTTAATTAATATGATATAACTGAGACATTTTTTGAAAAACAGAAGTCGTAATTCTCTATTATATGAGTATATAAGTCGAAGTTGATCCAACTACGATTACCAATTTACCATGCATACTCAAAATATCAACTTTTAAAAAAAATTATCGAACATTATTAATTTAATATGATATGTTATCGTATAATTTTTTGATTAAAATTACCGAATCAAATTTTCAATTGAGCAGTTTAAAATGTCTTGAATGTCTTCCTTATTGAAAAAAGTTAAAATGTTTGATGGGTAACATACCTAAGTTCTAATTTTTGCCAATACGCAGAACTTCAGGTTAATTGAGCATGTTTAATGTCTTGAAATATCCTGAACATCTACCTTATTGGCACAAGTTTAAATTTTTAAAGTGGAGGTATTTATTAAAAAAAACATTGTCAAGCGGGACCAAAAATAAAAATAAACGCTTATGAAGATCAATTTTGTGAGATTATTTTTACGAGGAAAAAAATATCAAGACATGTTCATCTTAGGGTCATTACTTAACTTGATCATGGAAAAGAGCTAAGATAAAAGGTTGATATTTAAGAGTAAAAATGATTCAACATTAATTTAAAAATTAATTAATCCTCTTTAAGCTATAGCCAAAATTATTTCAAACATAAACAACTTGCATTGCAATTGTGGCCAACTTTTTTTTTTTATAAAATAATCACATTGAATCGATTATTTCTAATTAAAGATATATATGAAAAAAATACAATTTGTAGTAAGTTTGAGATTATCTTTTAATCAATTTTCCAATAAGCCTTTTTATTTAGCAAAATAAAGTGACAATGGATTAGTGCACATAATTAAGACACAATTAAATTTAATTTGAAAAATAAAATACATACTAATTTAAAATACTTGTTTTTTATAAAAAAAAATTAAAAAATAATAATAAAATGACATAATTAATATTTTAAATTTATATTTAATGTATATAATACTATATTAGTGTATTTCAATAAATGAAATGACAAAATAGCACTAAATTAATTTTAAATAATATTCTTTATATTTATAAATAGTTATTTCACTCCGTTTGAAATTCAAGAAACTTGATCAATCAATTGAAAAATATAAATGGTCTACAACTAACCATCATCTCCACTAATTACCATATATATACATACGTATGTGTGTATATATACTCTGTTGATATAATATTAGATCAATTTCACATTGGTATTGTTTTGCTGTTTGTTTTGAATTCTCATAATTATTGTGCTTTAATATTCATTTATATTGTTCCTATTTAAGACATGGCTGAACAGGAACAAACTTGAATTACTCCAAGTTGAAATTTTCAAAGTCGAGCAAAGGGACAATGTAGAAGAGCACGTCGTTGTAAGACATGTTTCTGAGGGCGTGAAATCAACTGGATTAGTGTTCCGAGGGCAACACAAACAAGAAAAGGATTTTAAAGAATTTAAGTCTTTGAAGATATCCCCTAATATTTTAGCCCGTGATTTTATTCACATATTTGAATTGAAGTGGGTTGAACTGGCTGATTTTGTTGAAATTTCAGAATCGAGAGTCTTAGCTTATTTAACAGATGTTCTCTATGAATCTTGGATTAGTAAATTGACTGATGTTTATCATGACATTTGACTCAGTCAGCCTTTTAGGCTGTATATTTGTTGCCTTAAAGACTTATGGGAGGATTTTAGTCTTTAGATGACTTGTAATTTGTTATTGCTTATTTGAATTTCAATATATAAATTATGTAGTTTGTTTTTTCCAATTTATTTTATTAGACTTAAAAATCCTTATTATTAAAGTCTTCAATATATTGGTGTAGACATTAAAAATTAATTGCAAATTTTGGTTGAATTTTTAGTTTGTAGATGATGATTGGATGCTTACATGTCTTTTCGATTTTACATTGAATTTGAAACCTTTATGAGAATTAATTTGCTTGAATGTGTATGTCAAATGCATGAATGATTAAAAATTCTTGTCTTATTATATCTCAAAATAGACATGGCACAAAAAGTATCATTGTTGATTTAAACAAAGGTAAAAAACCGAACGGTGACAATTACGATATCTGAAATCGTAAAATATGGTATGTACTAAAAGATAAAAATTCTCTCTGAGGTATAAATCATGTTTTGAATCAACCAGAAGAGGTTAACACAGCACAGCACAGAGGGATCTTGAAGTTTATAAAGCTTGGAGAAAGACTAATTCCACTTCACGTGGAATACTAGTTATTTCTATGGTTGATGACCTCATACATGAATGTGAGGAATTTCTTACTCCTCATGCTATGTGGGTACATCTGTGATGAATGTATTGGGGTACGTCTGTGAGCCACCTCCGATAATTGACTATCAAATTTGACGCTTACAAGAAGGGTCATGATCAAAATATCAAATAACACCTTAGGGTGATTTCAAACATGACTGCTCAACTCAAGAGTGTTGGTCATGTTCTTTAAGATGAGCAATAAATTCAGGCACTGATTCAATTACTTCCCAATAATTGGGAACATTTGAAGGTAAACTTAACACATAATGATAGCATCAAAACCTTTTTTGATGTTTCTCACCATGTTAAACTTGAAGATGAGCAGTTTGGTGCTGCTAAAGCTGCTTCTAACGCCTTTGTGTCAGAGTCAAGCGGTACAAAATCTTCAGGCTTCAAGCACAAGAAAAATCAGAAAGGAAATGAGAAAGACAGAGACCGGAGAAGGACCCTCTAAGAAAAGTAAGAAGCCAAATTCCAAGAAAGAAAAAAGGCTACTCAAGAAGAGAGACAAGAGTAAAATGAAGTTCTATAATTGCAAAGTGTTGGGGCATTTTACTTGTGAATGTACTGAGCCAAAAAAAGGTAGCATTTATTAATGCATCTCTAAGTGCTACATGTATTTCTAGCACTTCTTTACTAACTGAATCTTATCCTATATGGATTGTAGACTCAAGATCCACCGACCACGTGAGTTCAGATAGAGAAGAGTTTGTGGATTTTCATCGAGTTTCATCTAAATCAAGGTGGATCTACGTAGGAAATAATGCTAATCTTGAAGTCAAAGGGATAGGCACTTGCAAAGTGAACTTGTGTGGTGGCCGTTCTTTGATGTTGCATGACATCCTATATGCTCCAGAGATTTGATGAAACTTAGTATCTGCGTCTGTTCTTTTAGACGTTGGTTTTGATTTATTTTTTAGTTGTAATGGTTCTATAATAACTCTAGATAATGTTTTATATGGTTTTAGACTTTTTTATGATCGTTTTATCATTTTAGATTGTAATCCTTCAACTTATGACTATTATGTTGACCGTTGTGTAATGACATGTTATTCAAGTAATAATGATGTTGATGTTAGTACATGGCATGCAAGATTAGATCATATAGGGCTAGATCGAATGAATAGGTTGGCAAAGGAAGGACATTTAGGTTCTTTCACCAAAATTAATATGCCAACTTGTGAAAACTATCTTGTTGGAAAGATTACACGTAAACCATTTGGGAAGGCTAAAAGAGTTGAGTTTCCACTTCAGTTAATCAATTCTGATATTTGTGGTCCAATAAATGTAAGGGCAAGATGTGGTGCTACATATTTCATTACATTTATTGATGACTTCACGCGCTTTGGTTATGTCCATTTGATTTATCATAAATCTAAAGCACTTGAGTGCTTTAAAAGATATGAATGAGGTAGAAAATCAATTAGATAAAAGCATAAAGACTTTAGAAACCGGTCGAGGACATGAATATTTGTCAAAATAATTTGAAGAATTATGTACTGAAAAGGGTATTATAAGATAATTAACTAAACCTTATACA
Source organism: Solanum etuberosum (assembly GCA_029582245.1). Classification (NCBI taxonomy): domain Eukaryota; kingdom Viridiplantae; phylum Streptophyta; class Magnoliopsida; order Solanales; family Solanaceae; genus Solanum; species Solanum etuberosum. Next base: position 34,887 of record JAJONR010000284.1, read on the forward strand.
TCTCAACAAAATGGTGTAGCTCAAAGAAGGAATAAAACATTATTGGACATCACAAGATCAATGGTGGCGCAGACAAATTTATTTATCTCTTTTGAGGGAAATGCATTATTGATTACGGCCTACATATTGAACAAAGTGTCTTCTAAATCAGTGTCTTTCACTCCTTATGAACTTTGGACTGGTCATAAAACAAACCTGAATGATCTACGATCGTGGGATTGTGTAGCATATATTAACGATCATTTTTGTGAGTTTGGTAAACTAAGTCCAAATTAAAGAAAAGAAATATATATTTATAAGATACTCTGAACGCTCCAAAGGTATGTGTTCATTGATGAATTGGAGGATGGAGGTATTATTGAAATTCTATCACGAGATGTTAGATTTTTGGAAAATGATTTTCCCAAAAAGGATGAAATAGATGAAGGTGAGCCTCTATACGAAATGTTGAATTCAGAAGATCAGGTAATGTCGTCAGTCATACTTGATAACTCAATGGATCAAGGAATGATTCCTGGTCCAAGTAGGAGTTATGAATCCAAAAATCCTATAGAGGAATCTGAACTTCAATTACATAAGTATACAAGAAAAGGTATACCTAAATGATTTTATGGGATTAAGGGTTATGTTTTCTTGGTATCTCCTACAAAATTGGATGAACCTAATTCTGTAAGTGAAGCTTTATCAAGCCCTAAAAAGAATGAATGGTTAAAAGTGAGAAAAGAAGAATTAGAGTCTATGAAAACCAACAAAGTCTGGGATCTAGTTGATTTTGCTAAGGAATGTAAAGTTATTGAGAATAAATGGATTCTCAAAGTTAAACGCAAATTGGATGGGTCAATAGAAAGACACAAAGCACAATTGGTGGCAAAGGGTTTTACTCAAGAAATTGGAATAGACTACGAGGAAACTTTTTCATCAGTTGTGAAGTTTACCTCCATACAATTACTTTTAGCTATTGTTGCACGTTTAGATATAGAATTACACCAGATGGATGTGAAGACCATTGTTCTCAATGGAGAATTAAACGAGGAAATCTAAATAGAACAACTAGTGGGTTTCATTGTTAAAGGCCAGGAAAAGAAAGTTAAACATGATGGAAAACGCCAATTATATAATGTATCTGCATTTTATAAAAAAATGTTTAAAAAGCAATTTTAAATTGAAAGATAAATGTAACATATGATTGAGTGCATAAAAATGAGTATTACTAAAAATAGTATTTTGATAAGGATAAAAAAATATATATCATTAAGAAGGAGGCTTTAATTTATGTATTCTTGTACAGAGGAAAACGAACCAACATTACATTTTTATAATAATGGTTGAAAGCTGACAAACTATTGCAACGTATGGGATTAGGAAAGATGGAAATAACACCAAGAATGTGGATAGGTTTCGTTAAGTCATTTAAATTTATCACCAAGAATTTGGATAGGATTCATTAAGTCATTTAAATTTATTATTTTTTGAAAGATAACTCTAACTCTAGGAACTTTCTTCTATGGGTGATTTATGTTGTGAGAAACTTCATATAATAGCAATAATGCTCCATATACTATATGGTAAAATAATAAAATTTATCTACATTTGTGTTGATGGTAATATATACATATTTCTTTGCTTAAATTTAATATTGGTCCATAAGAAGATAGCCAGTATATTTATGAGCTTATTCTTTAAATAAATAATTACCAATGTTGTCTTTTCACTTTAGATTCACCAAAAACTATGCTGAAAACTTGATTACAAGAAACGTGCTTTTACTAGATTACAAGAACCTTAAAACTTTAGAGAAAAAAAGCTACATACAAAAGGATCGAGAAAGCATGAAGGAATTTTGCAGCTTACTATTATTTAGGTTTTACTTCTTGAACATGCTAAATTGATATTAATTTGACCAACTGGAATATTAACGCCGAAAAGCAATAATTTTGGTCCTTTTAGATAGCTAGAAAAAAAGGAAAAATAAAATAAGAGTATAGTGATAAAAAAATATATGCATAGTGAGAGGCAACAAAAATTATAATAACTTCAAGAATATATTTTCATTACAAGATAAACCCATGCTCATATCAAGTAAATAGAATTACAAATGAAGCAACAACACTACATCAAAATATTATAAAAGGATGAGAAATGCGAAAAAGTCACCTAACGAACTGATGTGATGTCAAAAGGAATGACAAAATCAGTTATGCACATCAAAAATCAATTGAAAAAAAAAATCATGCTATACCAACCAAAGGAATATTTTTGTCAAAAAAAAATTCTTCCTACTAAATTGTAATCTGAAAAATCATGCTATAACATTCTTTGCAAATTGGTAGTACTTGATATAAATTTATACAAATATATTGCTGCAATGCAATTATGTTGGCAGCACAAAAGGTAGAAAATTCTTCTTAAATATCTGATACATTAAGTGGTATTTTAATAAGAGTAGACAAAAAGACTTAGCTATATCATTAAAATGTATTACTCGAAAAAGTACTTTTGTTTTTGTTTTTATAAGTTTGTCTTCAAGAATTCCAATAAGAGTAGATGAAAACACTTGACTACAATATTATTTATTTATTGCACAATAAAGTGCCATTTACTTTCTTATATGTTTATCTTTAAGATTTATGTCTCTATGGAATAATATTTATTAGTAAGATATAGTCATATGTTTATACCAAAATATTATAGGTTTAATGATGTACAAAACTCAAGATTTGCAGACGAACTTTTTAAATTTGCACTTTTATTTGTTATAGTTTAAGAAATAAGTTAGTCTTAGGGGGTATAACAGTACTTTTTTTATGAGTATGTAATTCAACTTTTTAACTTAATGATTTCTTGCTTAACCACACTTTTATATAATTTAAATACTATTATTAAATTAGATATTTAATTAGGAATTTATTGAATGAAGTTAAAAAGTTAATACACATTCATGTAACTAAAATGATATAGTATTTATGGAGAAGGGCCTAAAATGATCTCAACTATTTGAAATGATACAAAATTACCCTTCATCCACCGTTCGACCCCCAAATACCCTGACGTCAGCCTTTTGGCTCAAACAAACCCTTATTTCTGATTGCCCACACTCATAAGGTTTATGGAGGGTAAATTTATACCAAATCTCATAGTTTAAGGGCAATTTAGGCCATTCTCCATTAAAATAATTTGGAATTAATTAATATATGGGATTGTATGTTTGGCCTGATTTTGAGTTTCATAGTAAAAAATTTAAAATAAATCTCTACTATCTATACTCACCCCCTCCCCAATAACTTCCTCTCCCTACTTTTTTTTCTTCTTGGATCGTGTCCACCATTTAAAAATAAAAATTTAACTAATGATAAATTAAACTAGGGAGAAAAAAGTAGAAATATAACAACGACATTCATTTATAAATGGTTAGTTCAATAGAAGATGATTTAAGTATGCAACTATATACGTATACTATAATTTTTCTTTTGCGTGTATCCAAAATTCAAAATAAAAGAATGCAAATAACCTTGTTCGCTATCCCCACCCAACCTGAAAATAATACAAATTTAAAGAATATGAACATGTAAGTTCATTTCAAGTTTGAATCATTGATATCTTAATTAATTAAGAATAAGAGATTAAAAAGGAATAAAAAGAGGAAAATGAACAAGACAATTGGATAATTGATAGAAATTATTATATTAATTAAAAAATATTAATCTTTTTGTAGATTGACCGTCAAACGGGGCAAGTATCGATTTTAGTTAGATCTCCAAATATGAATTGGGTTATACTCCTACATGACATTAGAAATAGAGTAGGGTATGAACTGCCACAAGATTCGTTAATAATAGCAAATTGAGCACTGAATCGAGATTTCAGAAATACGAAAGACACAACATATAGACATCATCATTAGAAAATATGGTTGTACATCAAGCCCAACAAGAAGAATCACAAGCACAATAACAGATATATTAGTAAATCTGAGCAATATTGCTAAAGGCAGAGAACCAATAACATGTAGTATTTGCTTCATTAACTTATATTTCAAACCTGTGTTTTAATGATGACACTAATACTAACTGATCTCTACAAAATAAAAATAAAATGAGACATCCAAAATGTATGAAAACAAGGCATAACAAGGAAATCACACACTACAAGAATCAAGGAGATTCACTCGGATAAATATGGAAACAAGAAGAGTCAGCAGCATACCACAAGGAAAGCACGCCCTACTAGAATCAAGAAAGAATGACTTGTTTAGTTGCAACAAGTGTTTTTGATATTTGTGGACAGTAGGAAGCACTGAAATAGACAAAACTTACAATGCACAGATGTATATATTTGTATCCTAAAATAGACAATACTTAAAGATAGATAACCACATATGCACATAGTAAAATATCGTGCTCAGATACAGATATTCAAGTCAAAGTTACAAATCAACACAAACAAGACGATGATAAGGCAGAGAAGTTACCAGTGCTATCCACAGAGCTTTCCTTTTGAATGTATCTTGAATGCAGACTTCTTTCGTAAGCTGATATGATTATCAAATTTGTCATTCTAGTAACTGTAAACCTCAAATTGGAAAAAGATAGAATCATAAGGAAACAAAGTACAATTCATCAATTAGCTATACATTTACCTTGATTGATTCAATACGATGCAACAACTTTTTTCCACTCCATTTTTGTGAGCCACGCAAAATACAAATGCCAACATTCAAAATCATTTCTATGTCAGCAAGAGAAGCAACAGAATTGCAGATACTTAAAAGCTTCACAACATGTGAAACTAAATCCGTCCTTGAATCACAATGTTGACAGAAATACTCTTAATCCAAATTGATGCTTCATCCGACTGTCCCAGCCATGTAAGCTCGTAGAGCACAGTCTAGATGGGAAACATGTCCACATATGTATCCATCTATTGTTGCTTCACATTGAGTGTAATTGTACCCATCATACTCCAAATTGATAAGTTTACAGCGAAGGATACAACAACAGTCTCGGCAAAAACTAGGCCCAGTGCAACAAATATCACAAAGCATGGTCTCCAAGAATGTTGACACAGCTCTTACATTACTCATACATCCTTGGATTTTGTGCTAATTTAGATTCTGTTTTTATTATTCTTCTTCTTCCTCTTGTAGAAACTTTCTTCTCTTCCAGACGGAGAAACTAATTGTAACACCTCAGACTTGAGAAAAATTAAAAATGCAGCTTTCTAGAATCTGGTTTCAAAACCAACGGAAACCACCCATGGACCGTAGGTGGGGTCCGGTGGTTCAGTCCCAGACTTAGGGAAATTTCAGAATCTAAAGATGAGACCTACGGTCGTGGTCCACGATCCGTCGATGGACCCAGGGACCGTAGGTGGAGTCCATCGTTGGGGTCCAAATTTTCATGGTCTCTGATCCCACCCACGGTTCACTAGTACGGTCCATGATTGGACCTACGGACCGTTGGTCTAACCGTAGGTGAGGGTCAGCAGCCAATTGGAGGGAATCGGTTGTTGGATAAACTTCAAATGGTCATACCTTTTAGCACATAATAAATTAGGTGGCCCATGACCTATCAATTGAAAGATAATTGAATCCTCTTTCCAACGCCACTGAGTTTGCTAAAATTCCATTTTGGAATAAAAGAATATGCTCGTTTTAGTGAAGCCCTGTCGGGTAGAGCTTGACCGACGACCCCTACCGACGGTTGGTAGGTCAATCGACGGTCCGTAGGTCCCTCCGTGGATGACCTTTGTCAGGTTTTAAGTTAGGGTCATTTAGGTCTTTTTCCTATGCGTTGGGGCCCTTAAACTACGTCGTTTAATGCCTAAACTACGTTGTTTTACTCAGTTTAAGCCTAATAACTTAGTCAGACATACCCAAAACCTTTATTCTCCAAAATTCATCAAAATTAGAGCAAAAATAGAAGCAAGAGGCGCCACCTTTCCCAAGAACAACCAGCATGTTTCCTTCAATTCCAGCCTCGAAATCGAAGGATTTTTTCATAGATTTCGTCACCAGGTATGTGGGATTTCACTAGTGGGTTCCTTTAATCAACTAGGTCCCTAGAATTCAGTCAGATTCTTGATTCTCTATATCTTGTTTAGACCTAGGGTTTCTAAAATCTTGGAGAATTATTGTGATTTATCTGATATAGTGTTCTTAATCAGATTATCATGTTTTTGTAGAATCGTTGCTTAGTTCCTTGCATGAAACTCAGAATCCTAGTTGTGTAGATTCTCTTAGTTCATGAATTACACTTGCTAGGTCAGTTAAACAGATAAACATGCTCCAGTTTTTGAATGTTACATTGTTAGTTCCTAAATGTTGCATTCTCATATTTGCATGTCAGAACATTGAGCTATCCAGTATTTAAGTTATGTTGTGTCATACACATTTCCAGTTGGGAGTAGGCTTAGCACCGAGTTGGACTAGGGTTCAGCGTACCCTCATAGTCCCTGAACTACGTGCCCCCGTAGGAGTATAAGTCCCCTCTGTTGGTCATCAGATTTAGTGAGCACACCAGTTATGCCTGTATACCCCTATGGTAAGGTATATTAGGTCCTCTCGATGGGGCGTATACATCGGACTCCACATTTAGCTCACGTGGTTTTAAGTTGGTTAATAGTAGCTCCCACAGTCAGACTCTAGTGCACTTGACCAGGTTTTCAGTTTATACTTCAATATTTTGTCTCACCATGTTATGTTCATGATTAGTACTTGGTCATTGCATTTAGCTCAGTTTTCAGTTATATTTCAGTATTTATATTATGTTCATATGATGTCATTGCTCATTTATTCTTTGTTCAGTTTATATATTTGTTCAGCTTAGTATCTATGTCTTGCATGCTCAGTACATTCCAAGTACTGACGCATACTCTGCGCTACATCCTTTCATGATGTAGGTTCAGGTACTTAGCATCCAGATCATGCTTAGATCAATTATCGGTCCACATTCAGCAGCTTCAGTGGTGAGTCCTCATACATCGAGGACAATAGACATGCTTTTCATATTAGTCCTTACTTTTAGTTTTCAGGTTTGTTAGAATTAGCTGGGGGGCATGTCCCAGCAACTCAACTCAGTTAGAGGCTTTTCAGACATAGTAGTAGATTCAGCTTTAGTTTTGAGTGATTGTTTAGTATCACTAGACTCTTAGTATGTTTTATGCTTCAGACTATTTGGGTATTCCCCACTTTCAGTTATCTATTGATTTAGCTTCTGCATAGTACTTGTTTTATTCAGTAATTTTATAGTATACTTACGATATGCCAGACACAGGATTAGCTTGGGATCACTCGTGATCCTAGGTCCCGTGTTACGTCAAGGGGGTAGCCTCGGGGTGTGACAAACTTGGTATCAGAACATTAGGTTCAAGAGACCTAGGATGTCTGAAAGCCACACTAAGTAGAGTCTCTTTCATGGGTGTGAAGTGCACCACATCTATGAGGAAGAGGCTACAAAGTGTTTCAAGAAAAACTTCACTTTCTTTGCTATTCTTATCGTGCGTGGGTATGATCTCTTTTCTAATATGTTTTTATGTGTTTCAGATGATGCCTCCTCGTGGAGCTTATGTACGGAATGCTAATGCATGCAATGCTAACGTAGTTCCTCCAATCTCAAACCATGAAGTTACGAATGTAGAATTTCGTAATGCGATCCAGCTTTTGGCTCAAAGTGTGGCCAACCAGAACAATCAGCATGTCCCAGTTCCTACTAACACTAATGGAGAATCAGCTGCAGCTAGAGTTCGAGACTCTGGTTGGATGAATCCGCCTGAGTTTCTAGGGTCGCAGGTTGGTGAGGACCTACAGAACTTCATTGATGAGGTCAAAAAGATCTTTAGAGTGATGCCAGTGACTGGTAATGATAGGGTGTAGTTGGCATCCTACCAGCTTAAGGATGTAGCTCACATTTGGTTCACTCAGTGGAAAGAAAACAGGGGTGCGTATGCAGCTCCTGTGACTTGGGAGTGTATTACTGGAGATTTTCTGGACAGGCTCTTCCCAAGAGAGTGGAGGGAGGCTAAAGCTCAGGAGTTTATGAATTTGAGACAAGGTACAATGTCAGTCCAAGAGTACGGGCTGAAATTCACTCAACTCTCCAGGTATGCTCCACATATGGTTGTCGATCCAAGGGCACAGATGAGTAAGTTTCTGTTTGGGGTATCCGACTTAGTGAAGACAAAGTGTGAAAATGCTATGCTGCTAGAGGATATGAATATCTCTAGGCTCATGACTCATGCTCAGCAAGTTGAGGGAGACTAACTTAGGGAAATGGCTAAGGACAACAAGAAGGCTAGAACAGGTAACTATGAGGACTCTCAGCAGAAATCGGGTGGTGGAAATCGCTCACAGTTTCAGCAGAGGTCTACAGCCCCAGCACCTTCATCAGCTAGTGCTCCATCCCCCAGGTTTCGACAGGATCAGAAAGGTAGGGCATTAGGCTCTAAAACTCAAGGGAGTACTTCAGATAACAGGACTTTCCCGACTTGTCAAAAGTGTGGTAAGAACCATCTGGAGGAGTGTCTTGCAGGCAAGGAAGGGTGCTTTGGGTGTGGTTAGTCTGGCCATAGATTGAAAGATTCCCCTTCTGCCAAGCAGGGGCAAGGAGGTAACAACAATAGGACTCAGTCTACCGCTCTAGCAGCACCAATAGGTCGCCCAACTCAGCAGGGTGCTTCGTCAGGTACAGGTGGCGGTCAGCGCCAGAACAGGTTTTATGCTCTCCAGGCTCGCCATGACAAGGAAGATTCTCCTGATGTGGTCACTTGTAAGTTACGAGTCTTTCATTTAGATGTTTATGCATTGTTAGATCTAGGGTCTACATTGTCTTTTGTAACTCCCTATATAGCAGTAAATTTCGGTGTCAGTCCAGAAACTCTTTCAGAACCCTTCTCAATCTCTACTCAAGTTGGTGACCCAGTTATAGCTAGACGGGTAGACAGAAATTTCCCTATCACAGTCTCTCAGAAAGTCACATCAGCAGATCTTGTAGAGTTAGAAATGGTAGACTTTGATATCATTCTAGGCATGGATTGGTTACATTCATGTTATACCTCAGTCGATTGTACAACTAGGATCGTTCGATTTCAGTTTCCAAACGAGCCAGTCTTAGAGTGGAAGGTTAGTAGCTCGGTGCCTATGGGTCGATTCATCTCTTACCTTAAGGCCAGAAATATGATTTCCAAAGGGTATGTCTATCATATTGTTTGGGTTAAGGATTCAAACTCCGAAACCCCAACTATTGAGTCACTCCCAGTAGTAAATGAGTTTCCTGTTTTAGGAAGATCTTTCTGGAGTTTCTCCCGAAAGGGAAATCGACTTCGAAATAGATCTCCTTCCAGATACCCAGCCCATTTCGATTCCTCCTTACAGAATGGCTCCAGCTGAGCTAAAGGAATTGAAAGAGCAGTTGAAAGACCTTCGAGATAAGGGCTTCATAAGACCCAGTATCTCTCTATGGGGTGCTCCAGTGTTGTTCGTGAAAAAGAAAGAAGGTTCGCTCAGAATGGGCATTGACTACCGGTAGTTGAACAAAGTCACAATCAAGAATAAATATCCCATCCCCAGGATTGATGACTTGTTCGACCAACTTCAGGGTGCTAGTTGATTTTCTAAGATAGACCTCAGATCCAGCTATCTGATTAGACGTTTCAAACACACCTCATCCAATTCTAGGTGTAAACGATCGTTAATCAGTATAAAACCCAACGAAGAGTTGGGGTCGAACCCACAGGGAGTGGTACGTGTCTAAGATTCAATTAGGAAGTACAAACGTGATTTAAATGGTCATAGGAATACAATTTATCAAAAACATACAAATAAATCTAAATGGGTGACAATTAATGTCAAATGGGGGGTTTGATTTTGCAATGAACAGCTAAAACAACAAAGCAAACCGGGGAAAATAACAATATAGAGAGGAGTTCTTGGGATGTGATTGATTATAGGCTAATTATGCTATATGGGTAATTGAAATCTAACGATGATTTGCTGAAACATTGTGGGTAGGCTATACTTAAAGTGCAATAGCTTTCTCTCGAACAACTATTATGATTCAGGTGAATTATTTCGAACATCAACAAGCTTAACAAGATAACTTGCCCACAACCTTAATGCATCCACTCTCTCGAGCTAGATGGGTAGGATTGGATTAAAGATTCGCACTCTCGAGCTGAACCCATATTAACCCAATACCCACAAATCATTAATCAAAAGCTTTGGTCCCAAAACCTCTTTCTCAAGCAAGCTAAGAACTCAAAATTAGAATTGCATTTGCAACTACAATTCATAGATTAAAACTCAGCTAATGATTAAACCCACATTAAAACAGCAATTTTATCGTCAAACAACAATACCCATACGATAATTAGATAAATAAACATATGATCACACCCCAAGAATTGGGGTTTTAGCTACACATCAGAGAAACGGTTACCAAATGCATTAGCCATGATCTGGGTAAGAGTCTCCAAGCCTTTACAATGATTTCAAAGAATGAAATTCAAAGACCCACTTTCCAAATCCTCCAAAATTATAATATTCGAACTCAAAAATCAAGAGAAAACTCTAAGTCTAGAATGGGAGTCGGGTTGCTTTTTCTCTGGATGCAGTGCACCCTCATCAATAATCACTCCACGTGACTGCTTGCGGGGAAGCATGTATTTTCCGGACACCTTGGGACTAGCCATTCTTGCAGACCACATAGAAAAACGTGAGAAAAAATTCCAGAAAATGTAGAAAACTTAGTTGCAAAATGACTCGCCGAACCGTTCGGCGAGTTGCCGAGTTACTTTGGCGGGCCAGATCGAGCTCGCCGAAAGTACCAGTGCAAAATATTTCAAAATTCAAGACAGGTCGGCGATTTTCAGGCCCATTCGGTGAATCGCCGACACCATTCGGCGGACTAAAAGTGGTCCGCCGAAAATTATAGTGCATTTTAGGGGTTTAGTGGCGCAGAAGTGTGATCAAGAAGGCATTTCGGTGAGCTTAGGCTTCTCACCGAAAGTTACTAAACAAACTCAACCAATTTTAGAAATTAAGGGCAATTTTTGGGGGACTTTGGTGAACCGCCGAACAACTTGGCGAGCTCGACGTAGCTCGCCAAACGGCCCAACGTGCCAGTTTTCAACCCCAATCTTCAAAATCAAGCCCGCAGCCCCCGAACTCAAAATTAAACACAAACACCATTCAATTAAGGTTAGACCCATACTACCCATGCCCTCGGGGTACTCAGACTTCTCCCGATTTGGCCAAATTTGGCCATTTGATGACTTTTGCCCTTAAGAATGACGTTAAACGCTCCATCATTAGGCAAATTACGTCATTTAGCATAATTCGGGGTTACTTAGACTTCACCCCACCAGACCCAATGCATAAACACTGCAACCCAATAATTTAGACTCGATTTTACAAGCAAGAACACGGGAATCAATCAATTTAAGGCAATTAGGCATCAATTCAAACAAAGCACGGGCAATCCAACACTCACACACAATTAAAACATGCTACCCAACAACAATCACCAACATTTTACCTATTCCATTCGATTTGAACCACACAATTAAAGTATGGGGTTTGGAAAACCAACCTTTATGCCGAAATTTTGATTTGTAAAGCTAGGCGGCAAATTTCCACACTCCGAACAAATAATTCACAAAACACGAGGGAAAAAGCAAGAAAATAAGAAAGATCTAAAGTGGGGAGTGACAGTACGGGGTTGAAAATGGGAGAAGATGAAGGATTTTGTAACTTTAAACCGTTTGGCCTTTAAAACCTTTCAGCTTGCACTCCCTTCAGCAGTGTAAGTCGGCCTCGCCTAACCACTCGGTGATGCACCAAGTGGTATTTTCCTTGCCGAATTTTACAGGACTCCCAGCAATTTTTAGGGGTTCAAACGGCGGATAAAGTTGGGCTCGTCGACCTGTTCGGCGAGTCACCAATTGAGCATGTAGCCCGTCGAGTTTTACGGAGTGCCCCTTCAAGCTTGGTAGTTCTAACGGCGGTCCAAGTCGGGGATCGCCGACTGGACTTTTGCTCACCAAACTACTCAATTTCCCACACTTTTCACTTTTGAACCTGCACAATCAACACCCGTTATTCACAAACAAACTTTAAAAACATCAAATACTTGGGTTGCCTCCCAAGAAGCGCCTTAGTTAACGTCGTGGCACGATGAGGATACCAAATCAAGCTTCATTTTTGGGGTTTCCCGTTGTGTCACTTGGAAACCCCCCTTGTTTTCTTGGACTCAAATGAAAAGAAATTTGACCCATTTGGGTCTCCAGCTGCTAAATAGAGACTGAGTGAGAGGTCACCGTCTAATTGAGAGTTGAGAAATTTTATTTCATCTCTTTCAACACCTTGTCTGACCCTTTAACTTTGTTGATAATGTGTGAGAGCATATCTTCTGTACATACACCTTCGGATTCCTTGGGCTTTTGATGCTCATGGGGAGGGACGTACCTGTCCTTGTCCCCCTCTCTCTCCTTCCAGGTAGCGTTACGATCATGCCAATCTCTGTCACAGTCTCTCCATCCCTCATCTCTGTTCCAACCTTGATTTCCACCCGGTCTTGGGTAGTTTGCACAATAACTTCCTCCTTGATTAGCAAGGAAGTTCACTTCCTCATTGTACAGCGCTTCAAAATCTTCTTCATCGAGGTTTGCTCCCCCGATACTCACAGCATTAACACTCTTTACATCACTACCCATGACATTTTTGGCTAAGATATCCAGCTGGGTCATCATTTTAGCCATGATTTGGTCTCTTTCTTGATCTTTTTCGATCTTCTCTTTTGTCATTCTAAATGTGAGAGAAGACACTTGATCTTCACGAGTGTGTCATGCCTTATTGATCTTGGTCATGCAATCAAGGAGTTGAGATGCTACTTCATAGGGCTGTTGCATTATACCACCAGGGGAAAGTTGATTAGCCACTCCTTTGTTCACTGAATCAACACTCTTATAGAAGTGTTGCAGCAACACATCATTAGGAAGTCCATGAATTGGACATTGAAGCACCAGCTTCTTAAATCTCAGCCACATCTCGTGGATTGGTTCACCTTCCAAGCGTTTGAAACCTTGGATGGCATCTCTTAGAGTCATCATCTTTGATGGGGGAAAGAATCTCACTTGGAATGTTATAGTAAGCTCATCCTAAGAGATGATGGAGTCCCTTGGTAACTCAGTCAACCATTTAGTAGTTTCACCCATCAAAGAGAATGGAAACAACCTGAGACGGACTGATTCTTGTGATATGTTCTTAAATGAGAACGGACCACAGACATCCACAAAGTTCCTAATATACTCATGGGGATACTCATGAGCCAGCCTCCCAAATAATACTTTCAGTTGTAGGAGCTGAAGCATTGTGCTAGTAATGTGGAAAACAGTGTTCCCTTCAGCTGGAGGTAGACGAAATGCACCAACGCAGCCCAATTGAATTGGATCATTTACATCGTTCAGATTTCCAATGTCCTCTTGGTGGCCCACTTGGCTACCATTACTCCTGTTTACGCTCATCTCTTATTCTGCTCAAAACAAACAACAAAAACACAAACCAAATTAAGTCGATTCAACTATAACGCAAGGAAATCACAATTTAAGTTCAATAAAAGAATTTCAAAGAACAACACTCCCCGGCAGCGGCACCATTTTGATTAGATGTTTCAAACACACCTCATCCAATTCTAGGTGTAAACGATCGTTAATCAGCATAAAACCTAACGAAGAGTTGGGGTCGAACCCACAGGGAGTGGTACATGTCTAAGATTCAATTAGAAAGTACAAACGTGATTTAAATGGTTATAGGAATACAATTTATCGAAAACATACAAATAAATCTAAATGTGTGACAACGAATTTCAGATGGGGGGTTTGATTTTTCAATAAACAGCTGAAACAACAAAGAAAACAGGGGAAAATAACAATATAGAGAGGAGTTCTTGGGATGTGATCTATTATAGGCTAATTATGCTATATGGGTAATTGATATCTAGCGATGATTTTCTGAAACATTGTGGGTAGGCTAGACTTAAAGTGCAATAGCTTTCTCTTGAACAACTATTACGGTTCAGGTGATTTCTTTCGAACATCAACAAGCTTAACAAGATAACCAGCCCACAACCTTAATGAATCCACTCTCTCAAGCTAGATGGGTAGAATTGGATTTAAGATTCACTCTCTCGAGCTGAACCCATATTAACTCAATACTCACAAATCATTAATCAAAAGCTTTGGTCCCAAAACCTCTTTCTCAAGCAAGCTAAGAACTCAAAAGCAGAATTGCATTTGCAACTACAATTCATAGATTAAAACTCAGTTGATGATTAAACCCACATTAAAACAGCAATTTCATCATCAAATAACAATACCCATACGATAATTAGACATATAAACACATGATCACACCTCAAGAATTAGGGTTTTAGCTACACATCATAAAAACAGAAAAAACGGTTACAAAATACATTAGCCATGATCTGGGTAAGAGTCTCCAAGCCTTTACAATGATTTCCAAGAATGAAATTCAAAGACCCACTTTCCAAATCCTCCAAAATTATACAGTTCGAACTCAAGAATCAAGAAAAAACTCAAATTCTAAAATGGGAACTGAAATATCTAGGAGATAACTCCTTAAAATTACATTTAAAATCAATATATGGTTAACCAAAATTAAGCCTGAAAGTCCACTCGGCGGATTAAGTCGCGCCTCACCAAACCGATCGGTTATCCACCGAGTGTCCTCTTCCATCGCCATTTCGCATTGGTCTTCAGCATCTCAGGTCATGTACCTTTGGGCGATCCAATAAGTTAGCGCGGATTCGATCGACGATCCACCAACTACCCATTTATGTCGTCAGCTTGGTTCTTCCCCAAGGCTGGCATGCTGGAACTTTGGGCAGACTGAAGAGCAACTCGGCGGTGCACCGAGTTGTCTTGGCGATCTACAGGATTGATTTTTCTTCACTTCTTCAGCTCTTTAGTTCCTTTTTGTCCGGTTATGTCCTTACCTTGCTCTTTAGCCTTCATAGCTGTAAATCAACATTTTAACATCAGCTTAGAGATTAAAATAGGCATTTGAGGACACTAATACTATCAAAACAAAGCCCTAAGTGAGTCCAAATCTCAAACTCATCACTATAATCAGCTTAGAGTCAGAGAGAGTGACATTCCGAAGATAGCCTTCAGAACTCGGTATGGTCATTATGAATTTATAGTTATGTCTTTTGGACTAACAAATGCTCCTGTAGCTTTCATGGACCTAATGAACAGGGTGTTCAAACAGTATTTGGACTTGTTTGTCATTGTCTTTATTGATGATATCCTCATTTATTCCTGGAGTAAGGAGGAGCATGCGACTCATCTGAGAGTTGTTCTGCAAACTCTGAAAGATCGCCAGTTATTTGCTAAGTTCAGAAAATGTGAATTTTTGTTACAGTCTATTTCTTTCCTTGGTCATGTGGTATCCAGCGAATGGATCCGAGTGGATTCTCATAAAATAGAGGCAGTGAAGCAATGGCCCAGAACCACATCTCCAATAGATATCAGAAGTTTCTTGGCTTTGGCTAATTATTTTAGGAGATTTGTTGAAGGATTTTCATCCATAGCTTCTCCATTGACCAAGTTGACTCAGAAAAAGGTCAAGTTTCATTGGTCAAATGAGTGTGAGAAAAGCTTCTCAAAACTGAAGACTAAGTTGACTACAGCTCCGGTCTTGACCCTACCAGATTGTTCAGATGCTTATGTGATTTATTGTGATGCATCCAGGGTTGGCCTAGGTTGTGTGTTGATGCAGCGAGGTAAGGTCATAGCTTATGCTTCTAGACAGCTTAAGGTACATGAGAAGAACCACCCGACTCATGACCTCGAGCTTGCAGCTGTAGTATTTTCTCTAAAGATTTGGAGACATTACTTGTATGGTGTTCATGTTGATGTGTTCACAGATCATAAGAGCCTCTAGTATGTGTTCACCCAGAAAGAGTTGAATCTTCATTAGAGAAGATGGATTGAATTCCTCATGGACTATGACATGAATGTGTTTTACCATCCGGGTAAGGCCAATGTAGTGGCTGATGCTCTCAGCAGACTGTCTATGGGTAGTGTAGCACATGTTGAGGAAGAAAGGAAAGAATTAGCAAAAGATGTTCACCGACTTGCTCGCTGAGGAGTTGGTCTTACGGACATGTCAGAGGGCGGTGTGATAGATTAGAATCTTCACTGGTAGCGGAGGTTAAGGAAAAATAGGATAGTGATCCTATATTATTTCAGTTGAAAGTTACAATTCATCAACAGAAAGTTGAGGTGTTCTACCAAGGGGAAGATGGTGTGCTTCGTTACCAGGGTCACTTGTGTGTTCCTATTGTGGGTGAGTTAAGGCAGTAGATTCTTACAGAAGCTCATAACTCCAGGTATTCCATTCATCTAGGTGCCACTAAGATATACCGTGATCTACGGGAAGTATTTTGGTGGAACGGCATGAAGAGGGACATAGTAGACTTTGTGGCTAAGTGTCCAAATTGTCAACAGGTTAAGGTAGAAAATAAGAAACTAGGAGGTATGACTCATGAGATTAGCATTCCTACATGGAAGTGCAAAGTGATAAACATGGACTTCATTAATGGTTTACGTCGTACTCACAGACATCATGACTCCATTTGGGAGATAGTGGACAGAGTTACTAAGTCCGCTCACTTCTTCACTGTGAAGACTAAAGATTCAGTGGAGGATTACGCTAAACTCTACATTAATGAGATAGTCAGGTTGCTTGGGGTTCCCTTGTCTATCATTTCAGATAGAGCTTGTAAGACATTTCTATTTGAAAGAGCTAAAAATAGAAAGAATCAAATTTAGAAATAGCAAATCTGAAAATTTTTGCAAGATATGCTAAGTATGAGTTTTGGGTCAACTACACACGACCATAACTCTCAGTACAGGATGATTTAACTGGGCTACAAGGTATCAAATTAAAGGACTTTGAATTATATTTCCAACACCACCGAGTTTGCTAAATTTTGAGCTCGTATGAGGGAGATATGCCCGTTTCAAGTTGGGCTATCCGAATAAGGAAATTCACCCAGATTTAAGAGGAGTATTTTGGTCTTTTCCTTATCCTATCAGATTTAATTCATTTTTAGTAAGTAATTAGGGGTCTAAACTGAATTGGTTCAGTTTATGCAACTACAATTCACGCTAGGGTTTTTAGAAAAGAGTTCAAGAAGAGAAAAGAGGAGAAAGGTCAAGATTCATCGATTTCTTGAGGATTTGGTTGCGGATTTCGCCAAGGGTTGATCCCGAAAGAGGTATGTGAGTTCACATAGTGTTGGGTTCGTTCACCCATGCACCAATCATGTTAATTTCAGCGTAATTTCATCCTAAAAATTTGAAGGTTTGAGGTTCTTTATTTGTGTTCTTGAATTTGCTTTCGTTCTTGAATTGGGATGGGATTGATGAGTTTCTTGAGATAATCGTGTCGATTTTTAGAGTTGGTTTTGAGTAGATTCATGTGTACATGTTTTGGATATCTGAATCTAAAGAGAAATTGAGAAAATGAATCGAATAATGATCAGAAAACGAGTTAAAAAATTCACCGGAACCACCTGAAGAAGGGATGGCGCGGCGCGCCCCAGATGCTCCAGAGGGGCTGGGGCGGAGCGCCAGCAGTGCGCCATTTTGGGGTCACAGAACTTTAGGGGCTGGCACCCCGCGCCAGCAATGCGCCCGGGACGTCTGCCCCTATCCGTTTTTCATCGTTTAGCCCGTCTAAGTTCTCCTAAAGTGTACTTCCACTTCATATTGATTCTAACTACTCTAAATGACTTCTAAAAATCAAGAAATCATCCATCAACATTAACCATAACCTTGAATTCATAAATTCAAATTCAAGGAAAGTAAAGAGCCAAGTCTAGAGAGTTCTTAGAGTCTTTTCAAAAGTCTTTTACAAATGTTTTAAACTTGTTTTAAAACTTGAGCATTGAGTTGAGTAAGACTAAGAGTGAAGTTCTTTTTATTCAAAAGATTATATGGGAACTAAGTATTCCCAAAGAGTAAATGTTTTCACATTTAAACAAGGGAGGAAACACTGATTTCTAAGAGAGCTTTTGAGCTAGTTTTTGAGTAATAATCTCAAACCACAGAAAAGTTTTGTTTTTAATCATATGCGCTAGTTACATTTTGGGAGTAGTATTGAGCACTGATATGGGGACGAGTTTGAGTTCAGATAATTCAAAGTCTCCATAAACCATGTAGCCAACATGGGTAGAAAAGGGACATACTTTTTAGATGATTCTTTAATGCTTTTTAGGATAGACTAGTGGATCCACTTAGTAGATAGGTTCTATACCCCCGACAAGGTATAGGATGGCCCTGGCAGCGTGAGGCAAGATGTTGTATCATCACATAGCTCATAGTGATGATTGTCGGTTAGAGAAACTCCCACAGAGATATTTTGCTATTCTTATATACACAGAGTTACTTGTATTTTCATATATAAACTGAGTTATTGTGTGTTTTTCAATACACTGAGTTGTTATTTACATGTTTTAAAGTTTTTCTTTATACTGCATCTATTTACTACTTTATATTGAAATGAGTTGAGTAGAGTTGAGATGAGGTAAGTTTCTTCAGTCCCCTTTTCAGGCTTATGTCTTGTTTTAGAATTTCCCTCACATGCTCGTACATTCAATATATTGACGCCATTTCACCTGCATCATTTTATGATGCAGATACAGGTAATCAGGATCAGCATCCAGCGCTTAGTTGATCCAGTTGAACTTCAGAGTTGTTGGTGAGCCTCCTTGCTTCTGGAGTATTCCCTTTTGTTGCTTTATCATTCTAGTTATTAGGATGTTGTGGGTCTTGTCCCGACGTCCATCTCAGTTATTAGAGGCTTCATACACAGATAGTTATTAGTTCAGTAGTCTTATTCATTTGAGTTGTTTTGACTATAAGACTTGAGTTTCCTTATTTGGCCAGTTGAATGTTTTCTTTTATAACATTCTAGTTTATTTTCTTGAACTTATCTTTATTGAGTAAAGTATTCCGCTGAGTAGTAAGTAAGGCCAAGGGTTCACTTGGGGCCAGCAATCGTTCTCGAGTGCCAGTCCCGCCCAGGGTGTAGGCTCGGGGTGTGAAAAACTTGGTATCAGAGTACAGAGTTCAAGAGTCCTAGGGAGTCTATGAAAAGTCCTAGGGAGTCTATGAAGTTGTGTCTGTTGAGTCCTAGTTATCAGTATGAAGCGTGCCACATCTATAATTAGGAGGCTGCAACATTTAGGAACTATCTCAGTTCTTTCATATTATTTTGTGCGATAGAGTTAATCTCTATAAAGTTTCTTTCTAACTCGTGATTGTGCGTATCTTTCAGATTATGCCTCCACGAAGAGTTGTCTGAGGTCGTCCTGCTAGGATGAATGTCGAGGAACAAGGGGTACCTAATGCACCTGAAGTGCAACCCCAAGGAGAGGTCACCAATGTTGAGTTCTGTGAAGCTATCTGAATGTTAAGTAAAGCTATGACCAATCAAGTTAGGCAAAGGAGAGGAGTTCGACAAGAACGGGCTGATACGTCTAGGATCCACGAGTTCTTAAGGATGAATCCTCCAAACTTCACTGGTTCAAGCATCACTGAGGATCCAGAAAACTTTGTAGAGGAATTGCAGAAAATGTTTGAAGTTATGCATGTTGCTGATGATGAGAGACTGGAACTAGATGCATACCAATTGAAGGGTGTCTCTAGGATATGGTTTGATCAATGGAAAAAGAATAGAGCTGAAGGTTGACCACTAGTGAGCTGGACTGTGTTCAAGAGTGCATTCATGGGGTGTTTCTTTCCCCATGAACTGAGAGAAGCAAAGGTACGAGAGTTTCTCACTCTTAAGCAGGAATCTATGAGTGTTCATGAGTAGAGTCTAAAGTTCACCCAACTTTCCCACTATGCTCCGGAGATGGTTGCTGACATGAGGAGCAGGATGAGTTTGTTCGTTGTTGGGTTGTCTCGTCTTTCAAGTAAGGAAGGCAAGGCAGCTATGCTGATAGGAGATATGGACATAGCAAGGCTGATGATCCATGTGCAACAGGTTGAGGAGGACAAGCTGAGGGATAGAGAAGAGTTTAGAAACAAGAAGGCTAAGACATCAGGGAATGAGTCGAGGCAGAAAAAGAGTAATGGAAACCGGTCTTCTTTCCAACATAAGAAAAAGGGACCTGCTCCATCATCTGCTAGTGCACCTGCACCAAGGAACAGAGGTGAGTTCAACAATCAGAATTCATAAAATTTCAGAGCTAGACATGCGCAGTCTCAAGGTAGTGTGGCACAAGAAGGTAATAGGACTCCTGCATATGCTAAGTGTAATAGGATCAACTCAGGAGTGTGTCATGATAGCTCCACGGGTTGCTTCAAGTGTGGTCAAAATGGTCACTTTATGAAAGAGTGCCCTAAGAACATACAAGGTAATGGTAATGGGGGCAATAGGATCCAATCTTCTTCAGTTTCTCCACCAGATAGAGCTGCATCTAGAGGAGCTACTTCAGGGGCAGGCGGAGGAGGAAACCATTTGTATTCTATTACTAGTCGCCAAGAGCAAGAGTCTTTGCCAGATGTTGTCACTGGTATGATCGAAGTCTTTAATTTTGATGTTATTGGTTTGCTAGATCTAAGAGCGAGTCTATCTTTTGTGACTCCTTATGTTGGGATGAATTTTGATGTTCTTCCTGAGAATCTTCTTGAGCCATGTCAGTGTTTCTACACCTGTTGGTGAGTCTATTCTAGTTGAGAGAGTCTATTGTGATTTTACCATTTATGTTAATCGCCAGAGCACCACAGCTGATTTAGTTGAGTTAGACATGGTAGATTTTGATGTCATTCTAGGTATGGACTGGCTTCATGCTTGTTATGCCTCAGTCGATTGTAGAACTCGAGTTGTTAAGTTCAAGTTTCCTAATGAGCCAGTTATAGAATGGAGGAGTAGTTCAGCAGTGCCTAAGGGTCGTTTATTTCGTATCTTTAGGCGGGAAAGTTATTTTCCAAATGGTGTGTCTATGACTTAGTCTGAATTAATGACTCTAGTATTGAGACACCACTTATTCCTTCAGTTTCAGTTGTTAGAGAGTTTCAAGAAGTCTTTCCAGATGATCTTCACGGAGTCCCTCCTGAGAGAAAAAGACTTCGGTATAGATATCCTTCCTGATACTCATCCTATCTCTATTCCGCCATATAGAATGGCTTCAGCAGAGTTGAAAGAGTTAAAAGAGCAGTTGAAAGATCTCCTTGAGAAGGGTTTTATTCAACCAAGTGTCCCACCTTGGGGCGCTTCGGTCTTATTTTTTAGGAAGAAGGATGGTTCTCTTAAAATGTGCATAGATTATCGTCAGTTAAATAAGGTTACTATGAAGAATAAGTATCCTCTTCCGAGAATTGATGATATCTTCGATCAACTTTAGGGTGTCACTTGTTTTTCTAAGATAGACCTCAGATCTGGCTATCATCAGTTGAGAGTAAGAGAAAGTGATATCCCTTAGACAACTTTCAGGACCCATTATGGTCATTATGAGTCTTTGGTCATGTTGTTTGGTTTGACTAATGCGCCTGCAGCGTTCATGGACCTTATGAACAGAGTATTCAAGCCTTATTTAGATGTTTGTTATTGTTTTCATTGATGACATTCTAATCTATTTAAAAATAAGGAAGATAATGCTAGCCATCTCAGAATAGTTCTCCAAACTCTAAAGGATAGAGAGTTGTATGCTAAGTTCTCTAAGTGTGAGTTTTGGCTTGAGTCTGTGGCATTCTTAGGCCACATTCTTTCTGGTGATGGAATTAGAGTTGATACTAAGAAAATAGAGGCAGTGCAGAATTGGACAAGACCCACATCTCCAACTAATATTAGGAGTTTTTTGGGATTGGCTGGCTATTATAGAAGATTCTTTGAGGGGTTCTCATCTATTTCATCTCCTTTGACCAAGTTGACTCAGAAAACAGTTACGTTTCGATGGTCTGAAGGTTGTGAGAAAAACTTTCAGGAATTGAAAAAGCGGTTGACTACTGCCCCAGTATTGACCTTACCAGAGGGAACGCAAGGCTTTGTGGTATATTGTGATGCGTCCAGAGTCGGTTTGGGTTGTGTGTTAATGCAGAATGGCAAAGTTATAGCTTATACCTCCAGACAGCTTAAGATTCACGAGAGGAATTACCCAACCCATGACCTAGAGTTGGTTGTTGTAGTATTTTCTTTGAAAATGTGGCGCCATTATCTTTATGGTGTTCATGTGGATGTGTTCATTGATCACAAGAGTCTTCAGTATGTATTCAGTCAGAAAGAGCTCAATCTCAGACAGAGGAGGTGGTTGGAGTTACTCAAGGATTATGACATGAGTATTCTATATCACCCAGGTAAGGCTAATGTTGTTGTTGATGCCTTGAGCAGATTGTCTATGGGTAGTACTGCCCATGTTGAAGAATACAAGAGAGAGTTAGCGAAGGATATGCACAGACTTGCACAACTAGGAGTTCGATTGATGGATTCCAATGAAGGAGGAGTGGTGGTGATGAATGGGGTTGAATCATCATAAGTGTCAGAAGTGCAAGAGAAATAAGACCAAGATCCTATTTTGCTTGAATTGAAGGCAAATGTTCATAAGCAAAAAGTGATGGCTTTTGAACAAGGGGGAGATGGTGTATTGAGGTATCAAGGTAGATTGTGTGTACCAAAGGTGGATGAAGTCCAAGAGAGGATCATGGAGGAAGCTCATAGCTCTAGATATTCTATCCATCCGGGTTCCACAAAGATGTATCGTGACTTGAGAGAGGTTTATTTATGGAGTAGTATGAAGAAGGGCATTGCAGAGTTCATTGCTTAGTGTCAAAATTGCCAACAAGTCAAGGTAGAGCACCAGAGGCCCGCTGGTATGGATCAGAATATAAAAATTCCGTAATGGAAGTGGTAGATGATCAATATGGATTTTATTACAGGTTTACCACGATCTCGCAGGCAACATGATTCGATTTGGGTGATTGTAGATCTAATGACTAAATCAGTCCATTTCTTTCCGGTAAAGACTACCCATTCAGCAGAAGATTATGCTAAGTTATATATTCAAGAGGTCGTCAGACTTCATGGAGTTCCGGTATCTATTATTTCAGATAGAGGTGCACAATTTACTGCGCAATTTTGGAAGTCATTCCAGAAAGGTTTGGGTTCAAAGGTGAACTTGAGTACTGCTTTTCATCCTCAGACTGATGGTCAAGCAGAGCGCACTATTCAGACTTTAGAAGATATGTTGAGGGCTTGTGTGATTGATTTCAAAGGAAATTGGGATGATCACCTACCTCTCATAGAGTTTTCTTATAACAATAGTTACAACTCTAGCATCCAGATGGCTCCCTATGAAGCTCTTTATGGGAGAAGATGTTGATCTCGTGTTGGATGGTTCGAGGTTTGTGAAGCTGGGTTGATAGGACCAGACTTAGTTCATCAATCTATGGAGAGGGTGAAAGTTATTCAAGAAAGGTTGAAAACAGCGTAGAGTCGTCAGAAATCCTATACAGATGTTAGGAGAAGAGACTTAGAGTTTGAAGTAGATGATTGGGTATACTTGAAGGTTTCACCCATGAAGGGTGTCATGAGATTTGGTAAGAAGGGGAAGCTTAGTCCCCGATATATTGGTCCTTACAGAATATCCAAGAGGATTGGTAATGTAGCTTATGAGTTGGAGCTACCACAAGAGTTAGCAGCAGTCCATCTAGTATTTCACGTTTCTATGTTGAAGAAGTGTATGGGTGATCCTTAACTTATCATACCTACTGAAGATATTGGGATTAAGGATAGCTTATCTTATGAGGAGATTCATGTTCAGATTTTAGACCGCCAGGTTCGCAAGTTGATAACCAAGGAGGTAGCGCCAGTCAAATTCTTATGGAGGAATCAATTTGTTGAGGAAGTTACTTGGGAAGCTGAGGAGGATATGAGGAAAAGATACCCACATCTCTTCGACCCCGGAGAAATTCCAAATTAAGGTACAAATCCTTTCTTGGCATTTGTTTTAAGTTGGCATGTTGTATTTACATTTTGCTTGTTGGGTGTTTGAGCTGAATGTTAGATGTTACACCCTTAGTCTACTTAGAGTAATCTCATTCAAGAACGAATGTTCCCAAGGTGGGGATATTGTAACACCTCGCTATTTGAAAGAGCTAAAAATAGAAAGAATCAAATTTGGAAATAGCAAATCTGAAAATTTTGGCAAGATATGCTAAGTATGAGTTTTGGGTCAACTTCAAACGACCATAACTCTCAGTACAGGATGAGTTAGGTGGGCTACAAGGTATTAAATGAAAGATATTTTAATTATATTTCTAACGCCATAGAGTTTGCTAAATTTTGAGCTCGTATGAGGGAGATATGCCCTTTTGAAGTTGGATTGTCTGGATAAAGAAAGTCACCCGGATTTATGAGGGGTATTTTGGTCTTTTCCTTACCCTATCAGATTTAATTCATTTTTAGTAATTAATTAGGGGTCTAAACTGAATTGTTTCAGTTTACGCAATTACAATTCACGCTAGGGTTTTTAGAAAAGAGTTCAAGAAGAGAAAAGAGGAGAAAATAGGAGAAAGGTCAAGATTCGTCGATTTCTTGAGGATTTGGTTGCGGATTTCGCAAATGGTTGATCCCTAAAGAGGTATGTGAGTTCACATATCTTTTGGTTTGTTCACCCACGCGCCAATCATATTAATTTCAGCGTAATTTCATCCTAAAAAGTTGAAGGTTTGAGGTTCTTGATTTATGTTCTTGAATTTGCTTTCGTTCTTGAATTAGGATGGGATTGATGACTTTCTTGAGATAATCATGTCATTTTTTAGAGTTGGTTTTGAGTAGATTATTGTGTACATGTTTTGGGTATTTGAATCTAAAGAGAAATTGAGAAAAAGAATCGAATTTAATCGAATTATAATCAGAAAATGAGTTGAAACATTCGTCGGAACCACCTGGGGAGGGGCTGGCGTGGCGCGCCCCAGATGCGCCAGAGGGGCTGGGGCGGCGCGCCAGCAGTGCGCCATTTTGGGGTACCAGAACTTTAGGAGCTGGCGCCCCACACCAGCAATGCACCCGGGACGTCTGCCCCCACCCATTTATCGTCGTTTAGCCCGTCTAAGTTCTCCTAAAGTGTACTATCACTTCCTATTGGTTCTAACTACTCTAAATGACTTCTAAAAATATAGAAATCATCCATAAACATGAATCATAACCTTGAATTCATAAATTCAAATTCAAGGAAAGTTAAGAGCCAAGTCTAGAGAGTTCTTAGAGTCATTTCAAAATTCTTTTACAAATGTTTTAAACTTGTTTTAAAACTTGAGCATTAAGTTGAGTAATACTAAGAGTGAAGTTCTCTTTATTCAAAAGATTATATGGGAACTAAGTATTCCCAAAGAGTAAATATTTTCACATTTAAACAAGAGAGGAAATACTGATTTCCATGAGAGCTTTTGAGCTAGTTTATGAGTAATAATCTCAAACCACAGAAAAGTTATGCTTTTAAACATATGAGCTAGTTACATTTTTGGAGTAGTATTGAGCACCGATATGGGGACGAGTTTGAGTTCAGATAATTCAAAGTCTCCATAAACTATGTAACCAACATGGGTAGAAAAGGGTCATACTTTTTAGATGATTCCTTAATGCTTTTTAGCATAGACTTGTGGATCCACTTAGTAATTAGGTTCTATACCCCCGGCAAGGTATAGGACGGCCCTGGCAGCGTGAGGCAAGATGATGTATCATCACATAGCTCATAGTGATGGTTGTCGGTTAGAGAAACTCCCACAGAGATATTTTTGTATTCCTATATACACAGAGTTTCTTGTATTTTCATATACAAACTGAGTTATTGTGTGATTTTTAATACACTGAGTTGTTATTTACATGTTTTAAAGTTTTTCTTTATACTGCATCTATTTACTGCTTTATATTGAAATGAGTTGAGGAGAGTTGAGACGAGGTAAGTTTCTTCAGTTCCATTTTCAGGCTTATGTCTTGTTTTAGAATTCCCCTCACATGCTCGCACATTCAATGTACTGACGTCATTTGACCTGCATCATTTTATGATGCAGATACAGGTAATCAGGTTCAGCATCCAGCGCTTCGTTGATCCAGTTGAGCTTCAAAGTTGTTGGTGAGCCTCCTTGCTTCTGGAGGATTCCCTTTTGTTGCTTTATCATTCTAGTTATTAGGATGTCGTGGGTCTTGTCCCAACGTCCATCTAAGTTATTATAGGCTTCATAGACAGATAGTTATTAGTTCAGTAGTCTTATTCATTTCAGTTGTTTTGACTAGAAGACTTGAGTTGCCTCATTTGTCCAGTTGAATATTTTCTTTTATAACATTCTAGTTTATTTTCATGAACTTATCTTTGTTGAGTAAAGTCTTCCGCTGAGTAGTAAGTCAGGCCAAGGGTTCGCTTGGGGACAGCAATGATTCTCGAGTGTTAGTCCCGCCCAGGGTGTAGGCTCGGGGCGTGACAGAGGTCCTCAGTTTACCTCTCATTTCTGGAGATTGTTTCAAAAAGGTCTTGTTACTCAGGTAAATCTCAGCACAACATTTCATCCACAGACTGATGGTCAGGCAAAGCGTACCAGTCAGTCCTTAGAGGACATGTTGAGAGCTTGCGTGAGCGATTTCAAGAGTAGTTGGGATGATCACCTACCTCTCATAAAGTTCGCCTATAATAATAGCTTCCATTCCAGTATTCAGATGGCCTCGTATGAGGCACTATATGGGCGTAGATGCAGGTCCCCAATTGTTTGGTTTGAAGTAGGTGAAGTAGCATTGATTGGGCCAGATTTGGTTCATGAAGCTGTGGAAAAAGTTCAGCTCATCAGAGATAAACTTAAGACAGCCCAGAGTCGTCTGAAGTCCTATGCAGATGTGACGAAAAGGGACTTAGAGTTTGAAATCGATGATTGGATTTTCCTGAATATGTCACCTATGAAGGGGGTGATGAAAATTGGCAAGAAAGGGAAACTCAGTCCTAGATATGTAGGTCCTTACAGGATCCTAAAAAGGGTTGGTAATGTGGCTTATGAGTTAGAGTTGCCAGCAGAACTAGCAGGAGTCCATCCAGTCTTTCACATTTCCTTGTTGAACAAATGTGTGGGTGATCTAGCTTCAATAGTACCATTAGAAAGTGTGGCTGTGAAGGATAGTCTCACTTATGAGGAGGTGCCAGTTAAAATTTTTTATCGTCAGGTTCGAAGGTTGAGAAATAAAGAAGTCGCTTCAGTGAAGGTTTTGTGGAGGATTCAGTCTGTAGAGGGAGCTACTTGGGAAGCAGAAACAACCATGAAGGCCAAGTATCCTCATCTCTTTCCTTCCGATTCTGTTTCAGCTTCAGGTAATAGTTCCTCTCCAGTCTCTCAGTTTACTAGTGCGTAAATTCAGTCTTAGTATCTTGTTCCTTCAGTTGTTCTTGCATTTCAGCATATTTGCATGTTCTTGGAACTCAGTTCACTCATATATCAGTTTCTAGTACTTAGTGGTAGGGATTGCATCTCCTTCCCTCCATACTCAGCGTTTTTAGACTTCATTCTAAGACGAATGTTCCCAAGGGGGAAATATTGTAACACCTCGAACTTGAGAAAAATAGAAAATGCATCATTCCAGAATCTGGTGTGAAAACCAACGGAAACCACCCACGAACTGTAGGTAGAACCACGGACCGTAGGTGGGGTTCCGTGGTTCAGTCCCAGACTTAGGGAAATTTCAGATTCTAAAGATGAGACCTACGGTCGTGGTCTACGATCTGTCGATGGACCCACGGACCGTAGGTGGAGTCCGTTGTAGGGGTCCAAATTTTTATGGTCTCTGATCCCACCCACAGTCCACCAGTACGGTCCGTGATTGGACCTACGGACTGTAGGTCTGACCGTAGGTGAGGGTCAGCAGCCAATTGGAGGGAATTGGTTGTTGGGTCAACTTCAAACGGTCATATCTTTTAGCACAGAATGAATTAGGTGGCCCATGACCTATCAAATGAAAGATAATTTAATCCCCTTTCCAACGCCACCGAGTTTTCTAAAATCCCATCTTGGAGTAAAAAGTTATGCTCGTTTTAGTGAAGCCCTGTCAGGCAGAGCTTGACCGATGACCCCTACCGACGGTCCATAGGTCCCTCCGTGGATGACCTTCATCAGGTTATAAGTTAGAGTCATTTAGGTCTTTTTCCTATGCGTTGGGGCCCTTAAACTACATCGTTTAATACCTAAACTACGTCGTTTTACCCCAGTTTAAGCCTAATAACTTAGTCAGACATACCCAGAACCTTTATTCTCCAAAATTCATCAAAATTAGAGCAAAAAGAGAAGCAAGAGGCGCCAGCTTTCCCAAGAACAACCAGCAGGTTTCCTTCAATTTCCAGCTCCGAAATCGAAGGATTTTTCCATAGATTTTGTCACCAGGTATGTGGGATTTTACTAGTGGGTTCCTTTCATCCACTAGGTCCCTAGAATTCAGTCAGATTCTTGATTCTCTATATCTTATTTAGACCTAGGGTTTCTAAAACCTTGGAGAATTGTTGTGATTTAGCTGATATAGTGTTCTTAATCAGATTATCATATTTTTTTATGGAATCTTTTCTTAGTTCCTTGCATGAAACTCAGAACCCTAGTTGTGTAGATTCTCTTAGTTCATGGATTACACTTGCTAGGTCAGTTAAACAGATAAACATGCTCCAGTTTTTGAATGTTACATTGTCAGTTCCTAAATGTTGCATTCTCAGATATGCATGTCAGAACATTGAGCTATCCAGTATTTCAGTTATGTTGTGTCATACACATTTCTAGTTGGGAATAAGCTTAGCACCGAGTTGGACTAGGGTTCAGCGTACCCTCATAGTCCCAGAACTACGTGCCCCTGTAGGAGTATAAGTCCCCTCAGTTGGGCATCAGATTTAGTGATCACGCAGTCATGCCTTTATACCCCTGGAAAGGTATATTGGGTCCTCTCGATGGGGCGTATACATCAGACTCCACGTTTAGCTCACGTGGTTTTATGTCGGTTAATAGTAGCTCCCATAGTCAGACTCTAGTGCACTTGACCAGGTTTTCAGTTTATACTTCAGTATTTAGTCTCAGCATGTTATGTTCATGATTAGTACTTGGTCATTGCATTTAGCTAAGTTCCGTTATATTTCAGTATTTATATTTTGTTCATATGATGTCATTGCGCAGTTATGCTTTGTTCAGCTTATATATATTTGTTTAGCTTAGTATCTATATCATGCATGCTCAGTACATTCCAAGTACTAACGCATACTCTGTGCTACATTCTTTCATGATGTAGGTTTAGGTACTCAGCATCCAGATCACGATTAGATCGATTATCGGTCCGCATTCAGCAGCTTCAGTGGTGAGTCCTCATACTTCGAGGACAATAGACATGCTTTTCATATTAGTCTTTACTTTCAGTTTTCAGCTTTTTTAGAGTTAGCTGGGGGGCATGTCCTAGCAACTCAACTCAGTTAGAGGCTTTTCAGACATTGTAGTAGATTCAGCTTTAGTTTTGAGTGATTGTTCAGTATCACTAGATCTTAGTATGTTTTATGCCTTCACACTATTTGGGTATTCCCAGCGTTCAGTTATCTATTGATTTAGCTTCCACATAGTACTTGTAGTAGAACTCCTAATTGTGCAAGTCTATGCACATGTTTTTGCTAACTATTTCTTGTCTTCCTCAACATGGGAAGTAATACCCATGGACAACCTACTTAATTAAAGCATCTGCAACAACATTAGCTTTACCTGGGTGATAAAGAATACTCATGTCATAATATTTGAGTAACTCCAACCACCTCCTTTGTCTGAGATTAAGATCTTTCTAACTAAACACATACTGAAGACTCTTGTGATCGGTGAACACATCTACATGAACACCATAAAGATAGTGACACCATATTTTCAAAGAGAATACTACCGCAACCAACTCTAGATCATGGGTTGGGTAATTCTTCTCGTGAATCTTAAGTTGTGTGGAGGCATAAGCTATAACTTTGCCATTCTGCATTAACACACAACCCAATCTGACTATGGACGCATCACAATATACCACAAAACCTTGCGTACCTTCTGGTAAGGTCAATACTGGTGCAGTAGTCAACTGCTTTTTCAATTTCTGAAAGCTTTTCTCACAAGCTTCAGACCATTGAAACTTAACTATTTTCTAAGTCAACTTGGTCAATGGGGATGAAATAGATGAAAACCCTCGATGAACCTTCTATAATAAGCAGCCAATCCCAAGAAACTCCTAATATGTTGGAGATGTGGGTCTAGGCCAGTTCTGCACTGCCTCTATCTTTTGAGTGTCTACTCAAATTCCATTAACGGAAATATTGTGGCCCAAGAATGCCACAAACTCAAGTCAAAACTCACACTTAGAGAATTTAGCATACAACTCTCTATCCTTGAGAGTTTGGAGAATTACTCTGAGATGACTATCGTGATCTACCTCATTCCTCGAATAGATTAGAATGTCATCAATGAATACGATAACAAACATATCTAGATAAGCCTTGAATACTCTGTTCATAAGGTCCATGAATGCTGCAGGAGCATTGGTTACCCCAAAAGACATAACTAGGAACTCGTAATGACCATAGCGGGTCCTGAAAGTTGTCTTAGGGATATCACTTTCTCTTACTCTCAGCTGATGATAGCCAGATCTGAGGTCTATCTTAGAAAACAAAAGTGGCACCCTAAAGTTGATCGAAGAGATTATCAATTCTCGGAAGAGGATACTTATTCTTAATAGTAACCTTGTTTAACTGACGGTAATCTATGCACATTCTAAGAGAGACATCTTTCTTTCTCACAAATAAGACCAGAGCACCCCATGGTGAGACACTTAGTCAAATGAAAGCTTTCTCAAGAAGATCTTTCAACTGCTCTTTTAACTCTTTCAACTCTTTCAACTCTCTTGGAGCAATTCTATATGGCGGAATAGAGATAGGATGAGTATCAGGAAGAATATCTATACCAAAGTGTATTTATCTCTAAGGAGGGACTCCGCGAAGATCATATGGAAAGACTTCTGGAAACTCTCTGACAATTGGATCTGACTGAATAGGTGGTATCTCAACACTAGAGTCATTAACTCGAACTAAGTGATAGATGCACCCCTTGAAAACTAACTTTATGACCTTAAGGTATGAAATGAAACGACCCTTAGGCACTGCTGAACTACTCATCCACTCAATGACTGGATCATTAGGAAACTAGAACTTAACTACTCGAGTTCTATAATCAACTGAGGCATAACAGGCATGAAGCTAGTCCCTACCTAGAATGACATCGAAATCTACCATAACTAACTCAACAAAGTCAGTCATGTTGTCCTTTTGATTAACGAAAAATGGTACAATCACGATAAACTCTCTCGGCTAGAATAGACTCACCAACAAGCGTAGAAACACTGAAGGGCTCATGAAGTTCATCAGGAAGGATATTAAAATTCATAGCAACATAAGAAGTCACAAAAGATAGACTCTCTCCTAGATCTAGTAAAGCATAAACATCAAAAGTAAATACTTTGATAATACCAGTGAAAACATATGGAGAATTCTCTTGCTCTTGGCGTCTAGTGATTGCATATAGACGGTTTGATCCTCCGCCCGTCCCTGAAGTAGCTCCTCTAGGTGCAGCTCTGTCTGGTGGAGCAACTAAACAAGATTGGGCTCTATTGCCCCCACTGCCATTACCTTGCCTATTCTTAAGGAACTCTTTCATAAAGTGACCATTTTTACCACACTTGAAGAAACCAGTGGAGCCATCGCGACACGTTTCGGGGTGGTTCCCATTACACTTAGCACATGTAGGAGTCCAATTACTTCCTTGTGCCACACTACCTTGAGACTCTGCAGGTCTAGCTCTGAAATTTTGTGAATTCAGATTCTTCAACTCACTTCTGTTTCTCTGTGCAGGTGCACTAGCAAACGATGGAGCATGTCCTGTTGCTTTTGTTGAAAAGAAAACTGTTTTGCATTACTCTTCTGCTGCCCGGACTCATTCCCTGTTGTCTTAGCTTTCTTGTTTCAGAACTCTTCCCTACCTCTCAGCTTATCTTCCTCGACCTTATGCACATGGATCATCAGCCTTGCTATGTCCATATCTCTTATAAGCATAGCTGCCTTGCCCTCCTTACTTGACAAACGAGACAACCCAGCAACAAACAGACTCATCCTGCTCCTCATGTCAGCAACCATCTCCGGAGAATAACAGGACAGTTGGGTGAACTTGGCTATACTCATGTACTCTTAGAGATTCCTACTTAAGAGTGAGGAATTCTCTTTCCTTTGCCTCTCTTAGCTCACGGGGAAATAAACGCCCATAAAGGCACTCTCGAACACTACCCAGCTCACAATTGGTGCATCCTCAGCTCTACCCTTCTTCCATTGGTCAAACCATATTTTAGCAACACCCTTCAGTTCGTTAGCAGCTAGTTCCACTCGCTCAGCATCAACAACATGCATAAACTCAAACACCTTCTGCAATTCCTCTACAAAGTTTTTTGGATCCTCAATGATGCTTGAACCAGTGAAGTTTGGAGGATTCATCCTTAAGAACTCACGGATCCTAGAAGTATCAGCCACTTCCTGTCGATTATCTCTTTGTTTCCCATCTTGGTTGGTCAGAACTTGGCTCAACATCCTGATAGCTTCATGGAACTCAACATTAGTGACCTCTCCTTGGGGTTGCACGTCTGGTGCATTAGGGACCCCTTGATCCTCAACATTCCTTCTAGCAAGACGACCTCGAACAGCTCTTTGTGGAGACATGATCTGAAAGATACGTGAAAGCATGAGTTAGAAAGAAACTTTTATAGAGATAAACTCTATTGCACGAAAAGAGTATGAAAGAAGTGAGATAGTTCCTAAATGTTGCAGCCTCCTAATTATAGATGTGGCGCGCTTCACACTTATAACTAGGACTCTACAGACACGACTTCATAGATACCCTAGGACTCTTGAACTCTGCGCTCTTATACAAAGTTTGTCACGCCCCAACCCTACACCTTGGGCGGGACTGACACTCGAGAACCATTGTTGGTCCCAAGCGAACCCTTGGCCTGGCTTATCTCTTAGCAGAAGACTTACTCATAATAGAAGAACTTTAAAAGTAACTTTAACTCAAATGATAACTTAGAATATTTTAGAAATAAGCATTCAAAAAGCCAAAGTGGCAACTTAAGTCTCAGCATAAACGAAATGAAATGAAAAGACTCATGAACTAATAATGTCTAACTATCTATGAAGCCTCTACTAACTGAGATGGACGTCGGGACAGACCCATGACATAATAATAATAAGACTAAAATGATAAATTAAACAAGGGATCCTCCGGAAAGCAAGGAGGCTCACCAATCAAACTCTGAAGCTCAACTGGATCAACGAAGCGCTGGATGCTGATCCTGGTTACTTATATCTGCATCATAAAAGATGCAGGCCAAATGGCATCAGTACATGGAATGTACGAGCATATGAGGGGAAATCTAAATAAGATATAATTTTGAATAGGAACTGAAAGAAATACTTACCTCATCTCAACTCAACTCATCTCAGTATAAAGCAGTAATAAAGATACAATACAAAGAAAAGCTTTAAACATGTAGATAACAACTAAGTGTATTGAAAAACACAATAATAACTTAGTTTTGTATATGAAAATACAAGTAACTCTGTTGGAGATTCTCTGACCGACAACCATCACTATGAGCTATGTGATGATACAACGTCTCGTCCACACTGCCAGAACTGTCCTATACTTTGTCGGGGTTTAGAACTCCTCAACTAAGTAGATCAACTAAGCTATTTTTAAAAATCAATAAGGAATCATCTCAAAAGTATGACCCTCTCTACCCACATTGGCTACATGGTTTATGGAGACTTAGTTATTTGAACTCGTCTTCATATCATTGCTCAATACTACCCCCAAAATGTAACAAGCTGATATGTTTAAAAACATGACTTTCTCTGTGTTTTGAGATTATTACTCAAAAATCTATCTCTTAAAAAGGATGGTATTCAGAACTGCTCATGAAAACTCTTTTGGAAATAGTTGTTTCCTCTCATCTTAAATGTGAAAACATTTACTCTTGGGAAATACATAGTTTCCATATATCATTTTAAAGAAAATGAACTCAGCTCTACTCTTCCTCAAACTGAATGCTTAAGTCTTAAAACAAGTTTAAAACGATTGTAAAATAATTTTTGAAAAGAGTCGAAGAACTCTCTAGATTTAACTCTTAACTCTACCTTGAATTAGAATTATGAATTCAAGATTTATATTTATGATAGGAAGGATATCATGATGATTAAATGAGTTTTATATGGTTAATAGTGAGAAACAGTTGAAAAACACTGTCTGGAGAGCAAGTCCGCTACGCGGAGATGAATTATAATATTTGATCGCCAAATAATTTTTGAAACAGTGGAGTCTGCATTCTCTCCGCGATGCGGAGAGGAAAGTTTCATTTTTGAGGAACAGGTCCGCGATGCGGACATGGTACTTTATTTATGCCGATCTTTTTCTTACTCGTTTTTCGACCCTAATTCACCTAGAATCGAATGGTTTCTTTCCCAATCACTTAGATTCGAATACTCAACTTATGTACAAGATAATATACTCCAAAACACCCTCAATTCACTAACTTTTATCTCAAGAATTCATCAAACCTATCCTAATTCAAGAAAGAAAGAAAATTCAAGTACACTAATCAAGAACATCAAACCTTCAACAATCTAGGACGAAATTACACTGAAATTAACATGATTGGTGCGTGGTGAATGAACCCAACGCTATGTGAACTCACATACCTCTTCGGGATCAAACCCTTGCCAAAAATCCGCAAGTAAACCTTCAATTTCGCAAGAACTTTATCAACGCCTTGACCTTTCTCCTCTTTTCTCTTCTTGAACTCTTTTTCTAAAACCCTAGAGTAATTTAGGATTGTGTAAACTAAACCAAATAAGTTTAGACCCCTAGATATTACCAAATTTCGTTTTAAGTTATTTGGGTAAGGAAAAGACCAAAATACCCCTCTTAAATCTGGGTAGCTTTCGTTAACTAGACAGCCTGACTTCAAACAAAAATATCTCCCTCATACGAGCTCGAATATTAACAAACTCGGTGGCGTTGGAAAGAGAATTCGAAGACCTTTCATTTGATATCTTATGGCCACCTAACTCATCTTGTAATGAAAGATCTGTTTGTTTGAAGTTGACCCAAAAACTCATACTTAGCATAACTCGCAAAATTTCAGATTTTGCTATTTCCAAATTAGCATCTTTCTAATTCTAGTTCTTTCAAAAACTGAGGTGTTACACATGATGTAGTATAATTTCATTTGGTTTTGTTAATAATTTCTCTCGTGATGTAGATATATGATTCTGAATATCTTTTTTCAAAATTTAGAGAATTGTCATGATATGTTTTCTTTAATGCTCAAGACAAAAGAATGACTTTATTTATCAATGCTACTTATGTGATTGAGATTGTCAGGAAATTTACTTCAAAATAGTTATTACTATATAAACATTGCCCTTTTGTTTTACTTATTTATCATTTTTTGATATTTAAGTATTTTAGATGAAGAGAAGTTCATATGACTTGTAATAACACAAGTAGAAGTTTGTATTAATTTATTTTTTATTTTTTATTTAATAGCTAATTTTTATGAGATAAATATTTTCATTAATGCAAATATATATTTATATTTGGGTAGGTATTTTTATTTAAATTAAAGTATTATATATGTCACAAATGTATTATCAAGTTAACAAGATCTTCTAACTTAAAAATATATTATCTTAAAATATTCTGAGTTATTTTGGAAAAAAAAACACTCACAACAAATGTGAAAATATGTGAATATATATGAATCATTTAAAATTTATCATTTAGAAAATAAATTTTATGTTCAATAATATGGAAGAAACATTTACATTTAGTCCCCACACTAAATTAAAATCTAATAACTAAAAAAAATAGTAACATTAATTAAAATTCCTATTTATTTATGCATGTATAAAATTTATTAGAAATTCAGCTATTGCACAATCATTCTTCAGCTATAACATTATAAATTCTCTTAGGTATTACTAATTATTGCAAATGTTATTCACACTCTTTTACATTCTTAGGTATAATATTATGAATTTCATAGTTATTACATTAATTATATTTCTATCTTTCATCTTTCCTTATATTAACTTTTGACTAATAATTTTTCATATTATTACACTGCCCCTATATATGTGATAACATGCTGTTGTTATTTTTCCTTAAACGAATCATACTTGGTTGAATAAATTGAAATAATTTATAAGTATATTAATTTTATCTTTGTTGGGTGTAAGATGAGGTGATTATATATAGGATTTCTCACATGGAATATATTCTTTAATTTTAATTTTAGTTTTTTTGGAAAAAAAAAAAATCTTTCTTAGTTAACTATGGACAATCAGATAATTATCTTTGATTTATGTACACAATCAATCGAGAAGTCACGTATGAGAGCCAGCAACAAGAATGTCATCTATTATGTTATAACTTATAAAATAAAAATTAATATAAAAAAAATAGTTCTAAAAGATAAAATGTAGTTGTTCTCTTCACATGTTCATATGACATCTAAACAGTTTAGCGTGGAATACACATGCAAAGCACATCTGGCTAGATTACAAGAAAAATACACAACAAATATCGTCTATAAGGTAATATTAGTGAGATACGACTAATTACATGATTGAACTTCATCAAATTTAAATAAATATATACATTATTGTATTTAACTAATAAAAATTTTCATTGACGATCTTCATATAGGTTCGCGTGAATAAGAGATATAAACGATGATCCACATTGAACATTTGATGTACCATGAGTTTACGGTATTTTTGATGTATTTCACTTAGAATTTGTGTGTCTCTAGGGATATTTTGTGTATAATGTTTGCAGGAAATAGGCTTGGATTGCGGCTGATGAAGATGTGAGTTGAAAAGTGCAAAAGTGGCCACCAACGGAGCCACCCACGGACCGTAAGTCCAACGACGGGCCTTGGGTGGTCAGTCGTAGGTCCTGGTTTGGGGAGATGAGTTTTAGACACTACAGAATGTAGGTCCAACTACGAGACACGAGACTCGGAAACCTGTCTGTCGGACACTACATTTGGGAAAAATGTAGGCAAGAGTATGCGTTAGTACAAAACAATGTACCAAGTATGATAGCCATGCATAAAACATTTAAAACATGCTAAAAGGGACATTCATTTCATGACATGCAATTGACCAAGCTACATATGATATAAAAAAGTTATAAAACATAAGTCATATAATCATGGTCAATGAAAGTTAACTTCATCTTTAAAACCTTTGAAATCATGTGAGATACTTTTTGAAGTAACCTTAGTTCATTATTACTTGTGGGAATTAGTCTTAACCGATATAGTGACCATGTGAGCTATAACATGATCCCCCGGTGTTTCCCACACCAAAAAAGGGTTGTCCTACTTGCCAAGGTAGAACCATGAAATTCTAGCTTATGTGGATCCACTAGCTAATGTCTCTTGAGACAATCATCCTATGGGGGCACATAGGTAAGGGATAAGGAGATTGCTTCTAGAAAGCCGGGCTCTACTGACGTGAGGGCTTCCATCTCAATATCCTCTCGGTGCTAAGCATAAATCTCACGGAATAGTCATTTCTTACTTGACCTTATTATTCATGGAAAAGTAGACTAGGATAACCAATCCAAGCTAGTTTCATTAGGATAGCTCCTTAGACCATGCGTGAGAAAACCTTTCACCGTCCATGATCTTTTATAATAGCTTTCAATCTTTTATTCAACCATGTGAGAAAGCCTTCTAACCTAAGAATCCTTACTATGTGAGAAAACCTTTCACATCATGCTTAGGTGTGTTTATAAGAATGTCCTTTCTACAACACAACCACAACATCATCATTGATACTTTACTCTCAAAGCATCCTTAAAATATTGGCATTGATTCCATCAGAAAATAGGTAAGTCCATAATTTACCTCTTGAGGTTAAAAACCCACTTTCAATCATCAATGCTTAGAAAACATGGGTTAGATATGGATTTCATCATAAATTCATTTAAAGCTTGCAATACATGCTTAATTTCATAAAACACTTGCTTTGTACTCAAAATCCGACATCATATGATTAAAAACTTGAAAACACGAGGGATTACATGGGTTCATGGGGAAATCATCATAAAATCATCATGTATAATCAATTCATGCACAAGAGATCATAGTTCAATTAATTAAGTCAATAATCAAAAGAACCCATGGTCATTGAAGAAAATCCTAACTCAATTGGGGAGTTCTACCTTTAGAAATAGAGAATTTTGGAACTCCATGGATGAAAGGAATCCATGGATGAAAACTATCATACCTTGAATCCAAAAGCTAGCCTTCAATGGAGGAATTGAGACCTTGACTTGAAACCCTAGGATGAATCTTCTTCTTATTCAAGTTTCTAGAGAGAGAATTATTTAAGAGTTCTTCTTTTGTGAATTTGGAAGAATGAAGTAAATGGGCTAATTTGGGGGTTGAAAATACTTATATAGGGGTCCTTGTGAAGGGTAAAACAACGGACCATGGACTGACCGTCGGTCCGTCCTGCACACTCATGGTTGGTGGTCAGAGACTTGATTTTTGGGGGCTCAAACCACGGATCGTGGTCTGACCTACGGTCCGTAGGTGGAGCCGTGGTCCTGGACCTCAAGTAACTTGGCAGGATGACCAACCCACGGATCCTCCTATGGTCAGTGGTTCAACCCACAGGCCTTGGTTGGCCTCCGTGGCTGGCACCTGCAACTTCCCAAAATCTGGTTAATTTCCCTTTTTCGGATACGGGGTGTTATAATATCTCCCCCTTGGGACCATTCGTCGTCGAATGATATTCAAACTGGTTCTAAAAGAGTATGAGAGGAACTAAAACCCCAACCTAACAATGCAATACATGTAACTAAGGAGGAACTATCGACTCCAAGCTAGGACGTTCTCAAAACATCATAAGAGGGGTGAAACTAACTCTAACAGCCCATCATGCATGCAATGCACATATACAAGGAGGAAACATCAACTCCAAGCTAGTCAAACTCAAATGCATTATAAGGAAGTAGGAACTACATCTAACAACCCAATATGCATGAATTTTTAAAATTTCTCATGTTCAAGGAGGAACTACCTTCTCCAAGCTAAAAGCATGCTCAACACAATCTATGCAATTCACTCTCAAAAAGCATAGCTAAAGCATGTTCATCAATTCATCTCATGAAGTTCATAGGCAACTCATACTCAATGCACACAACATGAGGAAAATCAATCATATAAACTCATTTTCTTTAAAAACACACATTTTCATGAACATGCATATCATAAGGAAATCATGGAAACACATAAGAACACATGACTCCCCAAACAAAGGTCAAATCAAGAGGAACTCATTACCTAAAGCTAGAGTAGGAGTAGAAGGAAAAATATGAGGATATCGGAACATCATATCGG
The DNA here is from genome assembly GCA_029582245.1 of Solanum etuberosum. Classification (NCBI taxonomy): domain Eukaryota; kingdom Viridiplantae; phylum Streptophyta; class Magnoliopsida; order Solanales; family Solanaceae; genus Solanum; species Solanum etuberosum. The sequence goes on from JAJONR010000284.1 coordinate 74,452, forward strand.
CCTCGGTCTCCCAAGTAGCACCCTCAATTAACTGATTCCTCCATAAAACTTTCATGGAAGCAACTTCCTTGTTTCTCAACTTCTTGACTTGCCTGTCCAAATTCTCTACCAGAACTTTCTCATAAGAAAGACTTTCATCAACTCCCAACCCTTCTAAGGAAACTATGGATGTCGGCTCACCAACACATTTCTTCAACATGGAGACATGGAAAACCAGATGCACCGATGCCAACTCTTTTGGAAAATCTAGCTCATAAGCAACCTTACCAATACGCCTCAAAATCTGATATGGGCCTAAATATCGTGGACTAAGTTTCCCTTTCTTACCAAACCTCATTACACCCTTCATGGGTGAGATTTTCAAGTAAACCCAATCATGAATGTCAAACTCAAAATAGGGTTCATGCCGAATTATGGGCATGAATGACTCAATTCAGGATTTTCAATAACCATACATAGAACTCAATACTCGGAACTCAACAATTCCAAAACTCAAGAACTCAAAGATACTATTCATCTCAAGAAAGCTCGACTCAGAGGTTTCATGCGGAATTATGGGCATGAACAACTCAACTCAAGGACTTCATGATACTGCTCATTTCAAGAATGCTCAACTCAAAGGGTTCATGCGAAATTATGGGCATGAACAACTCAACTCAAGGACTTCATGATACTACTCATTTCAAGAATGCTCAACTCATAGTGTTCATGCGGAATTAGGGGCATGAACAACTCAACTCAAGGACCTTCAATAAGTAACATGTAATAGCCCCTTGATTAGGAATATAATCTCAAAGGGTTAGGAACTCAATACTCAAGGCTTAAAACTTAAAGATACTACTTTTCTCAAAGATACTCAACTGATGGAGTTCATGCAGAATTTATATGCATGAACGACTCGACTCAAGGGTCTACATAACAATATGGAACTCATGTATTCGACTCTTCTCATTCTCATACTTACTTCCTCAAAACTTAACTCAAATCGATAGTTGATCTCAAAAGATTCACAATTGAACTCAAAGACTTTCTTGAACTCTACTGTTAACTCTTTCTTGAATTTAAAATATGAATTCAAGAGTTATGATTCATGACATGAAGGATCTCGATGGTAATGTAGACTCCTTGAATACATTCTCCTCATTCTCATACTCACTTACTAAAGTCTTGAAACAAGTTATTAAAAATTATAGAGGACTTCTCAAAAGGGCTCAAAGGAACTTTCTCAAAATGATCGAAAGAACTGTCAAGATTTAACTCTTAACTCTACCTTGAATTTGAATTATGAATTCAAGGTTCTGATTAATGTTATGAATTATTTCTAGGTGTTTAGAATCAATAGGGATTGAAGGGACCCTTTTAAAGAACTCAGACGGGCAAAAAGACAGAGAAGGGGTGGGGGCAGACGACCCTGGCGCACTGAGTGGCGCAGGGCCCCATCCCTCTACCTACAGACACTCTCTGCTGGCGCAATGGTGGAGCGGCGCGCCAGCCTATTTTCAGAAAACCCCGATGAATTTCTTAGCTCATTTTCTCACCTTAGTTTGCCTAGATTCGAATGGTTTCTTCCCAACTCACTTCGATTCGAATATCCAACCTAAGTATACACTAATCTACTCAAAACAACCCTCGAATCACTAACTTTCATCTCAAAAATTCCTCAAAACCCCAACAAAACAAGATTTAGAAAGAAACTTCAAGAACACTTATCAAGAAATCAAATTGCTCAATATTTATGGATAGATTTGCAAAAGAAACCTATGACTGGCGTGTGGGTGGACGAACCCAATACGATGGAAGCTTACATACCTTAAAGAACTAGGTTCTTGGTGAAATCTTAAATTTCTTGAACGAACGCTTGAAACTTTGAATTTTTTCTCCTCTTGAATCTTGTCTCTAAAACCCTAAACTCTTTTGGGGAAGAATGAAACTTATTCTAATCAGTTTAGAACCTTAATTGTGTGTAATTTGTGTTTAGAATAAATGGGGGTAAGGAAAAGACAAAAATACCCCTCATATTTTTGGGTATCTTTCCTTAAGTGGACAGCCTGTCTTCAAAAGGGAATATCTCCCTCATACCAGCTTGAAAACTATCAAACTCGGTGGAGTTGGTAAGAGGACTCGTAGATATTTCATTTGATATTTTATAGGTCTCCTTACTCATCATGTACTGAAAGTTATGGTTGTTTGAAGTTGACCCAAAACTTAGAAGAACCTAGGATTGACTTGAATGAATTCTCTTTAGTTCTTTTTGGAACTCAAGGTGCTATATCTAGTGACCTTAAAACTTAAGAAAATTTTAAATTCCTCGGTAAAATCTTACTAACAACGAAGCATGGTTTGAGTCTTAGCTCAAAACTTTTCTGGGGAATTACAGAAATAGTCGGCGATGCCAACGAAACTTGCCAAAAGTTACAGAGTATTTGGTAAAGAGTCAAGCTAAAAAGGCGAGAAAAGGAGAACTTGGTGCATCGCCGAACAAGTCGGCGAGCCCGATCTCGATCGCCTAAAGTTACAGGAGAGAAGTGGTGAAAAGCCAGGCCAAGAAGGCGATGGAAAGAAGCACTTAACGCATCACCGACCAGGTCAGTGAAGCCTGACTTATTTCACCGAATGAATTTGAAGCTGAAATTCTAGGAACGTATAAATGCATTTTTTAAAAGAAGAAAAAGGATTTTTGGAATTTTTGAGAGTTCCCACATTGTCCAGTTGTGGATTTTTGATCCCTAACATTCTAAACATTTTTCTTTGACTTTTTGAGTAGAGATTTAGGGTTTATTTGATTTTGAATTCAATTTGAGCATTTTAAAGACTTGTGGATTGTTGCCCAAGCTGATGGAAAATATAGTTGGTAACGATTTCTTGCTCTTTATTATGTGTGGCTAAAACCCTTATTATTGGGGGTGTGATTAGGTGATTGAATGATTCAATTAACTTATGGAAGTTAGTAATTACTGATTTTATTTTTTATTTGAAGTGGGTTCAATTGATAGTTGAGTTTTAATTGATGAATTGTAGTTACAAATGCAATTCTAGTTTCGCATTCTAAGCTTGCTTGAGAAAGAGGTTTTAGAGTTAAAAATATTAATTGATGATTGTAGTGATTGGCTTATTGTTGACTTAGCTTGAGAAAGTGGGTCTAAATCCAATCCGACTAATATAGCTGGAAAAAGTAGATTGATTGAGGTATTAGGCTGTTTATATGTGTTGTGCTTGAATAAGTAGATTGATGATAGGTTATTGATAAATGTCTGTTACACCTAAAGTCTAGCCTACCCACTAAGATTCAACGACTTTTAGTAAATAATAATCACCCATTTTGGGAAATTGACATTCAATTGATCACACTCCCAAGAACTACCCTCTACTTGATTTTTCCCGGTTGCTCGTAGTTGTTAACTGTTCATTCAAATCCCCAAATTTGACATTAATTGTCAACCCCTTACCATTTACTTTTTTTTTTTGAAAATGTGTACTTCTACAAATGACTAAAACACTATTTCATTTCGTAGTCGAATTCTTTACTTTATCACTCCCTGTGGGGTCGACCCCAACTCTTAGTTGGGTTTATACTTGTTAGGGACCGCCTACACTTAGAATCGGATGAAGTGTAATAGAGCGTTATTGTGGGTGTTGTTGTTGCAAGAGTTTGATTTCGAGGTAAAAGATCGAAAGGGGTGTGAGAACACAGTGGCGGATCACTTGTCTCGGCTAGAAACCAATATGAAAGGGACATTGAGGTAGAATTTCCCGAAGAAACAGTGATGAGGATAACCCATGGAAACTCAACTTGGTATGCTGATTTCACTAACTATGTAGTGTGTGTGATTATGCCCGAGGGCCTGAATTTTTATCAACAAAAGAAGTTCTTGTTCAATTTAAAAAGGTACTTCTGGGACAAACCGTACCTATTTAGAGAATGCGCAGATCACCAAATTAGAAGTTGCATAGCGAAGGTAGAAGTAAATGCAATTCTCAATGCATGCCACGCTTCACCAGTTGGTGGACATCATAGCGGGGTGCGCACAGCCGCCATAGTGCTCCAAAGCGGCTACTATTAGCCATCACTATATCAGGATGCTCATTTTCTTGTTAAAGAATGCATCCATTGCCAAAAGCAAGGAGGAGTATCAAGAAAGTATGAGTTACCTCTTAATCCCATCCTAGAGGTTGAATTGTTTGATGTTTGGGTAATCGACTTCATGGGTCCGTTTGTGAGATCTTTTGGAAACAAGTACATCTTGGTGACAATTGATTTACGTTTCGAAATGGGTAGAAGCTGTAGCTTTGCCTAGAAAGGAAGGAAAGAGTGTTGTGCAATTCTTAAAGTGATACATTTTTGCAAGGTTTGGTACCCTGCGTGCTATTATCAGTGATAAAGGGTCTCATTTTTTCAACCGATTGTTTGCTTCATTGTTGAGAAAATACAGAGTCAAGAATAAAGTTTCCACCCCCTATCATCCGCAAAAAATTGTCCAAGTTGAAGTTTCAAATCGAGAAATCAATGGAATTCTAGCAAAAACAGTTAATGCAAATAGGACTTACTAGTCTCGAAAGTTGGATGATGCTCTGTGGGCGTACTGCACTGCTTTGATGTAACACCCTGGAAACTAATAGGCTAAGCTAGATCTTGAAGTTACGGTTAGAGACTTGAACGTACCTCCCTGTACCTTAAAATTCATGTTATCGTGTTAGAACGTCAAGGTTTAAACCCAAAGGACCAACCATGGGTCTTTGAGGAAAAGCCTCAAAAAGTGACCTGGGCAGTGACCCATGAGGGAAACCCACACCTCGAAGGTCCACCCACGCACAGTGGGTAGGGGTGGTGGGCCAAGCCTCCCCAAAAACTAGCCCCAGACCACAGACCACTCCCAACCAGAACGGGCCGTGGTCCCACCCACAATCTGTGGGTCATGGGTCGTAGGTCATGCCTGTAACTTCCAAAAGGCAGTTTCACTTAGGGGGATTTCCTATTTTAAGTGGGGTTAAGTGACGTCGTTTTATAAATTATTAGGACACCTATATAAGGTTTTTAAGTCACTAAACTAAACCATCTAAATCATAATTTCTAAATCCCCAAATCAAAACCAAAACCCTGTCCAAAATATTCTCTCTGGAACTCCAATGAAGAAGAAGAAGAAAGGTGAAGCTAGGGTTGAAGGATCCATATTTTCTCCTCAAATTCGTGGTAATTCTTCATCAAGGTATGGTAGTTCTTCATCCATGGATAGTTTTCATCGATTGAGTCGCTCCAAACATAATTTCAAAACTTGTAATTTCCCCAAGAATCTAGGGTTTTACTCCAAGTCATGGATTCACTTCAAAAATGATTCTAATGATTTAATTGCTTTATATTATGATCAAATTGATGATTATTTACACTTTTTAAGTTGAATTCCCCAAGAATCCATGAATTCCCTATTTTCCCAATTTGGATCTTAAAGTGTGGGTAATGATTCATGCAAGTAGAATATGATAGAATTATGCATTATAGTAAATGAACTACTTGAATTATGTTATCATCCATATCTAATATAGTAATTCTAGATGCGTTGGTGAAATATGATCTATGGTCCTTGAACGTCAAAGTATATGAATCATGCATACCTATGAGAATTATGTATATGTTTTATGAACACTTTGAGAGTAAAGTGAATATGATTATTATCTAGTTGTTGTGTTATTGAAAGTTATCCTCATGTACACACTTATGTATGAATATGATGTGAAAGGTTTGTCACATTTAGTGATTCTAAGGTTGGAAGACTAGTTCACCTATTGAATCTATGAGCTATAGTATGATTTATGTTGATTGAGTGTCAAGAAATTCTTCCAAGAATATGAACTTAAGTCAAGACATAATATGTAATCCATGGGAATTAATGCATAGCACCAAGTGGATATGAATATGAGATGGAATCTTTTACCTTAGTTGAGTCCGGCTTTCCGAATAGGTTCCTTCTACCTTAGTTGATTTCGGGTTTCCAAAGTATGTATCTCATGAGATGGAAACCTTCTACCATAGTTGAGTCTGGGTTTCTAGTAGTAATCTCCCTACCACGTAACTATGTGCCCACATAGGTCTTTAGCTAGTTGATCCACTTAAGCTAAGAGTATGGTTCTACCTTAGGCAAGTAGAACAACCCCTTTCGGTGTGGGCTAGACACCGGATTCCATGTTCGCTCACATGGTCTATGTCGGTTAAGGATTATTCCCACTAGCACAATAAAATGAACAAGAGTATGAAATATGGTCTATGGTTACTTAAGGAATTTTACTTATTATGGGTGGGATTATGGGATCTCAGCATTGGTCAAGTAAGCTTTGAGGGTATCTATGGTATGTTTCTTTTATGATGTGATGACATATGAGTTGGTTATGCTAAGACTTATGTTTTTCCACTATCTTCAATATGATGCTTTCACTTAGCAAATTGCATGCATTCAACTAAAATGTCCTTTTTAGCATGTTTTCAAGGTTTTCATGCATGGCTATCATATTAGTGCATTTTTTTTTCTATCCCATATTTTCTACATTTTTCCATGAGTGTTGGGTCCGGTTCTTGAGGTGATCTCCTTCTTGGTCAAAGCTTTGATAGACTATTCTCCTTGCTTGTGGTGAGTCCTCATGGTTCGAGGATGGATGATGTCATTTGTAGTTCTTTTTTTTCATTGTATTAGACTTTTGGATTGTGTTGTAAGGGCTATGACCCTATTTTATACTTTGATTGTAATAGATGGCTAATTGAGACAAGTCTAGACTTCCGCTATGCTTTTATGAAAACTCTTAAGACTTGAAATGTGTTTTACTCTTTATTGTTCTTTACTTATATTATGATATGCCAAGTGGCTTACATGGTTCCTTTCGTGGTTCTATGTGCCATGTTATGTCTAGGGGGTACCCTTGGGTCGTGACAAACTTGGTAATCAGAGCACAAGTTTTAGAATGATTCTAGGATTATGTCTCATAAGCCACGTCTAGTAGAGTCTTGTTCATGAGTGTGAAGCGCGCCACATTTATGAATGAGAGGCTATAAGATGTTTAGCAAATTTCACTTCTTTCACTACTCTTAAGTCGTGCCTTAGAGTTTAACTATATAAAGTTTCTCTTCTAATCCTTCTCTTGTGTCTTCAGGAAATGAATACACGAAGGGCTAATGCTAGAAGGGTTGAAGAAGAGAATGTGGATCAAAAAGCTCCTCCCCAAGCTCCTCAAGCTCCGGTTGATCCTTCGGCTATGCCAAATGAGGAGGTTAGGTCGGCTTTTCAAATGTTGGCCCGAGCTGTGGTGGCTCAAGCCAATAGAGATGTGGTAGCTCCTGTCAATCCTAATGTGAATTCGGCTGCTTCTAGACTGAGGGATTTTGCCAGAATGAAGCCTCTCGAGTTTCATGGCTCCAAAGTGGGAGAAAATCCTCAAGAATTTGTGGAAGAGGTCTACAAGATAGTTGATTCTATGGGGGTGACTTCGGTAGAGAAAGCGGAGTTAGCCGCTTACCAATTGAAGAATGTTGCTCAAATATGGTATACTCAATGGAAGAACAATAGGCCGGTAGGAGCGGGTCCCATAGAGTGGGAAGTGTTCAAATCGGCATTTCTTGATAGGTTCTTTCCCCAAGAGTTGAGGGAAGCTAAGGTGGAAGAGTTCTTTAACCTTCGTCGAGGAGGTATGACTGTTCAAGAGTATTCTCTAAAGTTTACTCAATTGTCCAAGTATGCTCCGGCTTTTGTGGCATATTCAAGGGATATGATGAGTAGGTATTTGACGGGTTTGTCTAGATTGGTGGGAAAAGAATATCGTTCAGCAATGCTTCATGATAATATGGATATGTCATGCCTTATGGTGTATGCCCAACAAATGGAGGATGAGAAACTCCAAGACAAGAATAGGGAGGAGAAGAGAGCTAGAACCGGTGATGGGATCCAATGCTAGGTCCGATGGACAAGGTCGACCAAGGTTCAAACAAAGGTTCTCCAACCAAGGCTCCTCTAGTGCTCCAAGGGTCAACAAGGATAGGGTGTCTAACCCTAATCCTCAAGGAGGCAATGGTGGTGGTTCTTATGTTGCTAGGCCAAATTGTGCAAAATATGGTAGAAAACATGATGGTAAGTGCCTAGTTGGCACCGATGGGTGTTTTAGTTGTGGGAAGATTGGCAACAAGATGAGAGATTGTCCAATGCTCAAAGTTAAGGGAAGAGAAGATAAACAAGCTCCTCCAAGCGGTTTAAACTCCAATGCCCAAAAGCAAAACTGCTTTTATGCTCTTCAATCCCGAGGTGACCACGATAACTCCCCGAATGTGGTGACCGGTATGTTAAAAGTCTTTCTTATTGATGTGTATGCCTTTCTAGATCCCGGTGCTACTTTGTTCTTTGTGACAGCTTATGTGACCATGAAGTTTGATATGCTCCCCGAAGTGTTATTAGAACCTTTTTCAGTTTCTACCCCAGTTGGTGACTCGGTAGTGGCAAAAAGGGTTTAAAGAAGTTTTCCCATTTCCTTGTCTCATAGAGTTACTTTGGTGGATCTAGTGGAGCTAGACAAGTTAGACTTTGATGTGATTTTGGGTATGGATTGGTTGCATGCATGTTATGCTTCTATCGATTGTAGGACTCGGGTGGTTAGGTTCCAATTTCCAAATGAGCCTGTCTTAGAGTGGAAGGGGGGAAATTCTATGCCTAGAGGTCAATTTGTGTCTTGCCTTAAAGCTAGGAAGATGATCTCCAAAGGGTGTGTTTACCATCTTATTAAGGTGAGGGATGTTGAATCCGAAACCCCTTCTCTAGAGTCGGTTCCGGTAGTGAATGAAATCCCATAAGTTTTACCCTATGATTTACCCGGTATTTCTCCCGAGCGGGAAATAGATTTTGGTATTGACAGTCTTTCGGATACGCAACCTATCTATATTCCTCCTTATAGAATGGCTCCGGCGGAGTTAAAGGAGTGGAAGGAGCAACTAAAGGATTTTCTAGACAAGGGTTTTATTCAACCGAGTATATCTCCATGGGGTGCTCCGGTGTTGTTTGGTAAGAAGAATGATGGGTCCCATAGAATGTGCATTGATTATCGTCAATTGAATAAAGTGACCATTAAGAACAAGTATCCCCTTCCAAGAATTGATGACTTGTTTGAACAACTTCAAGCGGCTAGTTATTTCTCCAAGATTGATCTTCGTTCGGGTTATCACCAATTGAGGGTGAGAGGGGTTGATATTCCCAAGACGGCCTTCCAAACTCGGTATGGTCACTACGAGTTTCTAGTACTGTCCTTTGGTTTGACTAACACTCCGGCGGCGTTCATGGACTTAATAAATATAGTGTTCCAACAATATCTTGACACGTTTGTGTTCGTGTTTATCGATGATATTTTGATCTATTCAAGGAGTAAGGATGAGCATGTTGACCATTTGAGAGTTGTATTGCAAGTTCTTAAATACCATCAACTTTTCGCAAAGTTTAGCAAGTGTGAATTTTGGTTAAGATCCGTAGCATTCCTTGGTCATATTGTGTCAAGGAAGGGTATAGAGGTAGATCCTAAGAAGACAGATGCAGTCAAGAGTTGGCCTAGACCTCTATCTCCCTCCGATATTAGAAGTTTTTTGGGTTTGGCCGGTTACTATAGAAGGTTTGTTGAGGGATTCTCTTCCATTGCTTCTCCTTTGACGGCCTTGACTCAAAAGAAAGCTAAGTTTGTGTGGTCAGAAGCTTGTGAGAAATGTTTCCAAGATTTGAAAGATAGACTTACGTCCGCTCCGGTATTGACCTTATCGGAAGGTACAAATGTTTTTGTGGTGTATTGTGAAGCCTCTAGAGTTGGGTTGCGATGTGTGCTTATGCAAAATGGTAAGGTGATTGACTATGCTTCAAGGCAACTTAAAATCCATGAGAAGAATTATCCGACCCATGATCTTGAATTAGCGGCGGTTGTGTTTGCCTTAAAAATATGGAGGCATTATTTGTATAGGGTCCATGTGGATGTTTTCAACGACCACAAGAGTCTTCAATATGTGTTTAGTCAAAAGGACTTTAATCTTCGGCAACGAAGGTGGTTAGAATTGTTAAAGAATTATGACATGAGTGTCCTTTATCACCCCGATAGAGCTAATGTGGTAGCGGATGCACTTAGTAGATTGTGCAGGGTAGTGTGGCTCATTAGAGGATGAAAAGAAAGAATTGGTTCGTGATATGTATAGGTTGGCCTGGTGAGGTGTTCAACTAGTGGATTCAACCAAGGGTGGTGTCATGGTCCATAATGGTTCCGAATCATCCTTTGTGATGGATGTGAAGTCCAAGCAAGGCCTTGATCCTATATTAGTTGAGTTGAAAGAGTCGGTACTCTAGAAATCCGTTGAGGCTTTCTCCCAAGGGGGAGATGGGGTGCTTAGGTACCAAGGTCAATTATGTGTCCCGGATGTTGATGGTTTGAGGGAGAAAATTTTAGAGGAAGCTCATAGTTCTCGATATTCCATTCATCCGGGAGCCACCAAGATGTACCGTGATCGACGGGAAGTCTATTGGTGGAATGGTATGAAGAGATATATTGCGGGATTTGTAGCCAAATGTCCTAATTGTAAACAAGTTAAGGTTGAGAATCAAAGGCCGGGAGGCTTATACCAAAATATACCAATCCCCACTTGGAAGTGGGAAGAGATTAATATAGATTTTGTTGTGGGTTTGCCTCGCACCCGAAGGCAACATGATTTTATTTGGGTCATTATAGATCGGATGACAAAATCAGCCCACTTTATTCCTGTCAAGGTTTTCTTTTCGGCGGAAGACTATGCCAACTTGTATATAAGAGAGATAGTGAAGTTGCATGAGGTTTTTTTATCTATTATTTCTGATCGGGGTACTCAATTTACTTCACACTTTTGGAAGTCATTCCAAAAAGGGCTTGGTACTAAGGTTAAGCTTAGAACGGCTTTTCATCCCCAAACTGATGGGCAAGCAGAGCGTACCATCTAAAAATTAGAAGATATGTTGAGGGCATGTGTTATAGACTTCAAGGGTAATTGGGATGACCACTTGCCATTAATAGAGTTTGCCTACAATAATAGCTATCACTCAAGTATTGGTATGGCTCCCTTTGAAGGTTTGTATGGTAGGAGATGTAGGTCTCTGGTTCGGTGGTTTGAGGTTGGTGAAATTGCTTGATTAGTCCCGAACTAGTTTATGAGGCCATTGAGAAAGTCCGACTCATTAAAGAGAGGTTGAGAACGGCCCAAAGTCGGCAAAAGTCTTATGCCGATGTTAGAAGAAGGGATCTAGAATTTGCGGATAATGATTGGGTCTATCTAAAAATCTCACCCATGAAAGGTGTGATGAGATTTGGCAAGAAGGGAAAACTTAGTCCCCAGTTTGTGGGCCCATACCAAATTTTGAAGCGTATAGGGAAAGTTTCCTATGAGTTAGGTTTGCCAAATGAGTTGGCTCCGGTTCATCCGGTGTTTCATGTCTCCATGCTTAAGAAGTGTATTGGAGATCCAAAATCCATTATTCCCTTAGAAGGCTTAGGTTTGATGAAAGTCTTTCATATACGGAAGTTCCGGTAGAAATCCTAGACCGGTAAGTCAAGAGGTTGAGAAATAAGGAAATAGCTTCCGTGAAGGTTTTATGGAAAAATCATCTAGTTGAGGGTGCCAGTTGGGAGACCGAGGCCGCTATGAAGTCCCGATACCCTTATCTCTTTCCTTCTACTCCTATTCAAACTTGAGGTAAGTAGTTCCTCTTGAGGTTTAGTGCTTTGGAGTCATGTGTGTTATAAGTGTTTCCCCATGATTTCCTTATGTTATGCATGTTCTTGATGAATTTCATGTTTAGTAAGAAAATGAGTTTTCATGATTTATGTATTCCTCATGTTGTTGTGCATTTAGTGTGAGTTGCATATTTGACTTCATGAGATGAGTTGATGATCATGCTTTAGTATGCTTTTGAGAGAAATTGCATATTGGATCCATAATATTGTGTTGAGCATGCTTTTAGTTGGAGAAGGAAGTTCCTCCTATGAATATGAGAAATATTGAATTTTCATGCATAATGGGTTGTTAGATGTAGCCCCTATTTCCTTGTGTTGCATTGATTATGTTGAGATGGAGTTGAAGTTTCCTCCTTTGAATTTTGCATTATTTTGATGTTTTCATGTATGTTGGGCTGCTAGTCTTAAGTCTTTATTTTCGTAAGGTGTCTAGACCATCATTCGAGGATGAATGTTCACAAGGGGGAGATATTGTAACACTCCGAAAAATAAAAGCCTATGCTAGAGATTGACGTTAGGGTTAGAGCCTTGAAAGTACCTCCCCGTACCTTAAAATTCATGTTATCGTGTTAGAACGTCAAGCTTTAAACCCCAAGGACCAACCATGGGTCCTTGAGGAAAAGCCTTAAAAAGTTACCTGGCCAGTGACCCACGAAGGCAACCCACGCCCCGTGGGTAGGGGTCGTGGGTCAAGCCCCCCCAAAAACTAGCCCCCGGCCATGCCAACCAGAATGGGCCGTGGTCCCACCCACGGTCCGTGGGTCATGGGTCGTAGGTCATGCATGTAACTGCCAAAAGGCAGTTTCACTTTGGGGCATTAGGGGGATTTCCTATTTTAAGTGGGGTTAAGTGACATCATTTTATACATTATTAGGACACCTATATAAGGTTTTTAAGTCACTAAACTAAACCATCTAAATCATAATTTCTAAATCCCCAAATCAAAACCAAAACCCTCTCCAAAATATTCTCTCTGGAACTCCAAGGAAGAAGAAGAAGAAAGGTGAAGCTAGGGTTGAAGGATCCATCTTTTCTCCTCAAATTCGTGGTTATTCTTCATCAAGGTATGGTAGTCCTTCATCCATGGAGTCCCTCCAAACCTAATTTCAAAACTTGTAATTTCCCCAAGAAGCTAGGGTTTTACTCCAAGTCATGGATTCACTTCAAAAATGATTCTAATGATTTAATTGCTTTATATAATGATCAAATAGATGATTATTTACTTTTTTTAAGATTAATTCCCAAGAATCCATGAATTCTCCTATTTTCCCAATTTAGATATTAAAGTGTGGGTATTGATTGATGCAAGTAGAATATGACAGAATTATGCATTGTAGTAGATGAACTACTTGAATTATGTTATCATCCATGTCTAATATAGTAATTCTATATGTGTTGGTGAAATATGATCTATGTTCCTTGAAGGGTAAAGTATATGAATCACGCATACCTATGAGAATTATGTATATGTTTTATGAACACTTTGAGAGTAAAGTGAATATGATTATGATCTAGTTGTTGTGTTGTTGGAAGTTATCCTCATGTACACACTTATGTATGAATATTATGTGAAAGGTTTGTCACATGTAGTGATTATATGGTTGGAAGACTAGTCTCATCTATTGAATCTATGAGCTATAGTATAATTTATGTTGGATTTAGTGTCAAGACATTCTTCCAATAATATGAACTTAAGTCAAGACTTAATATGTAATCCATGGTAATTAATGCTTAGCACCGACTGGATATGAATATGAGATGGAAGCTTTTACCTTAGTTGAGTCCGGCTTTCCAAATGGGTTCATTCTACCTTAGTTGAGTCCGGGTTCCCAAAGTATGTATCTCATGAGATGGAAACCTTCTACCATAGTTGACTCTGGATTTCTAGTAGCAATCTCCCTCTCCCGTAACTATGTGCCCACATAGTTCTTTAGCTAGTAGATCAACTTAAGCTAAGAGTATGGTTCTACCTTAGGCAAGTAGAACAACCCCTTTTCGGTGTGGGGTAGACACCGATTCCATTTTAGCTCACATGGTCTATGTCGGTTAAGGCTTATTCCCACTAGTACAATAAAATGAACAAGAGTATGAAATATGGAATATGGTTACTTAAGGAGTTTTACTTAGTATGGGTGGTATTATGGGATCTCATTCATTCATTGCACAATTAAGCTTTGAGGGTATCTGTGGTATGTTTCTTTTATGATGTGATGACCTATGAGTTGGTTATGCTTATGACTTATGTTTTCCACTATCTTCAAAATGATGCTTTCACTTAGCAAATTGCATGCATTAAACTAAAATGTCCATTTTAGCATGTTTTCAAGGTTTTCATGCATGGCTATCATACTTAGTGCATTTTTTTACTAACCCATATTTTCTACATTTTTCCATGAGTGTAGGGTCTGATTCTTGAGGTGATCTCCTTCTTGGTCAAAGCTTGGATCGACTATTCTCCTTGCTTGTGGTGAGTCATCATGGGTTGAGCACGGATGATGTCATTTGTAGTTCCTTTTTGTCATTGTATTAGACTTTCGGATTGTGTTGTAAGGGCTGTGACCCTATTTTATACTTCAATTGTAATAGATGGTTAATTGAGATAAGTCTATACTTCCGCTATGCTTTTATGAAAACTCTTAAGACTTGAAATGTGTTTTACTCTTTATTGTTCCTTACTTATGTTATGATATGCTAAGTGGCTTACATGGTTCCTTTCGGGGTTCTATGAGCCATGTTACGTCTAGAGGGTACCCTTGGGTTGTGACATTTCAAGACTCTGATTGGCATGTCACCATACCAATTGGTATTTGGAAAGTCTTGTCACCTGCCAATTGAGTTTGAACACAAGGCACTATGGGCATTAAAGGCGTTAAACTTGAATTGGGGGGATGCTTCGAAAGGTAGAGACAATCAACTTCATGAATTGGATGAGTTTCGGCTGATGGCATATGAAAGTTCGGCTCTTTATAAGGAGAAAATGAAGAGATGGCATGATGCAAAAATCCTCCCATGAGAGTTTAAAGTTGGCGATCTTGTTTTTCTTTTTAACTCTCGTTTGAGACTCTTTCTGGGTAAACTCAACTCAAAGTGGCCAGGCCCAGTTAGAGTCACTCGAGTGTTCACAAATGGGGCGATTGAGGTTGAAGGCAAGGAAAGGGTTGGATTTTAAAGTGAATGGGCAACGCTTGAAGCTCTATTTTGGAGAAGGTCATGATATCTTGGTAATAGAAGTGGTGTTTTTGGAAAATGCTTGAGAAGCATTTCCACATCGTGCCACAACGTTAAATAAGGTGCTTCTTGGGAGGCAACCCATGTTTTAGTAGTTTTTGAATAACGTTTACTGAACGTGTAGGTTAAAATCCTCATTTGTGACATAACGAAATATCGGCGGTGGCCTGACCCTTTCGGTGCACCGCAGAACCAGTCAGTGAGCCCGACTGAGCTCGCCTTTTTGATCCAACTGGCATACAAACTTTTTCTGGAAAATTTGGCGAGATGCATGGACTATCAGCGCACCGCGGAACCAGTAGGCGAGCCCGACTGAGCTCGCCTTTTTGCTCAATTTGGCAGATAACCTTTCTGGAAAATTCGTGCGAGCCCATTCTATCTTGACGAGTCGCTGAATGGTTCGGCGTACCTGGAATCTACTCGCCGACTTGGCGTGAAGTGAAGAGTCTTCCTACTTTAATCTTTTCTTTCAACTATCCCTACTTTCATGTCCTGTTAGCTACATTCGTTATATTTGCATGGAGGACAATGTTACGTTTTGTTTGGCGGGGTGGTATCTTCATACCTACCTCCTTAGGTTAGATTTATCGTTTTTTGGATGCCTATCTTTGTGACTCTTGGTTTTTTATCCGAATTAATATTTCACCTCTTGATTTTTTTGAATATGGCTATTCTCTTGCATATTTGAGAATCGGTTGCGATCAATACCGATGACTTAAATTGTGTTCTTTATTGAACGATATGTTTTTTCAATTCAAATAAGGCAATTTTGAGTTGAATAAGTCGTGTGTGAACTCTTAGCATCTCATTGTGACTGGTCGATTGTTGAGATGAATCATGTGATGATCATTGTACGAGAGCTAAAGTTGTAGTGTGTGGTGAGATTGTTGTGAAATATGTGCTTGGTAATACCTAGAACTTGCCCTGTTTGTCCAATCGACTAATGTAGGGCAATGATAGAGATGATCTTAGGCAAAATTTGTGGATAGTGAACTAAATTGTTATTATACCTCTTTGTGACCACCTTGTGAGAGTGTGACCCTTTCTTGACACCATTTGAGTCTAACCTTTTCTTTGGATGAAACATGAACACATTTGACCTCTTTTCCCATCACCTAAAACCTTCATGAAGCATTGATCCATTTGAATAGCCAACTTAGGCCAAAAGCCTAAGTTGGGGGTGTGGTGAAAAATGAGGAGAGTCAACAAGTTTGTGAAAAATTTACCCTTGATGGATTGTGCTGAAAAGATGGAACCCCTCCATATAAAAAAAGAGAAGAAAAGCAAAAGAAGAAAAAGATTGAAAAGGAATGTTGCAATGAATTTTGTGCAATGGATAAAAGAAATTGGTATCAAATGAATCATGCTTAAAAGAACTTAGGGTGAATTGTGAAAATCAAAAAGAGTGAAAGAAAAAGAGAAAAAATTAAATGCAAGTCATGCTTCATGAAGGTAGAAGTCACTAAGCCAAAATTATCATACATTTACCCTCAGGCCCGTTATAAGCCTTGAAAGACCTTAGTGATCTTAATTGAGCTTAATGTCATGTTGATTGGAAAATACAGGCAAGCTTATGGGTAGAATCATGCATGTGTTTATCTTTGAGACAGTGAGAGTTGATGTTGTTTTCTTAATTCTTAAATTTTGATGAGCTTTGTGTGGGCAAGGAATCATTCTTGATGTGAGGGCATTCAAATACTTTTGTTTAGATTGAATTCGCATTTGAAGAAAGCATAGTGAGGTTGAGTTCTATTTGATGATGGCTAGTCACAATTTGAAGCTTGTATTTCATAGTTGAACATTGCATGGGTAGATTGAACCTCGTGTGCATTCATGTTGAGTCTTGAGTAGCACTATTTGTAGACATCTTTGTTGTACTAATTGATCTTGTATTTTACTTGAGGACAAGCAAAATTTTATGTTGGGGCGTTGATGAGTCAGGGTTTCGAGTCATTTAGGGCTTAATATTCAAAGTTTTAGTCTCCTCAAGCCTATCTTATGCTCTAATCTGACGTTAAAATGCTAATTTGTATCAAGGAAGGAAAAAGAGCAAGGAAAGGGCATTACCGGGCAAAAAGAAGCAAAAAAAGCTGAAGAAGATGAAGAAAATCAAGGCTGGTACTCGCTAAACCCACTCGGCAACTCACCGAGTGGACCTTAAGCTCGCCTACAGTTCTATCAAGCCAGCCCATGGACAAGACTAATTTGGCGATCGGATAGCTATTTCGGCGACTCACCGAAATGGTCGGCGACTAACCGAAATGGTCGGCAACTCACCAAAATGGTCGGCGACTCGAAATGGTCGGCAACTCACTGAAATGGTCGGCGATGCCAACTCAGCCCGCCAAAAGTTACAGAGTATTTGGTAAAAAGGCAAGCCACAAAGGTGAGAAGAGGAGAATTTGGCGCGTCACTGAATAGGTCGGCGAGCCCGACCTCAATCGCCTAAAGTTACAGGAGAGAAGTGGTGAAAAGCTAGGCCAAGAAGGTGATGGAAAGGAGCACCCAACGCATCGCCGACCTGGTCGGCGAAGCCTGACTCAATTCGCCGAATGAATCCGAAATTGAATTTCTGGGAATGTATAAATGCAATTTTAAAAAGAAGAAAAAAGAGTTATTGAATTTTTGAGAGTTCCCACATTGTCCAGTTCTGGGTTTTTGATCCCTAACATTCTAAACATTGTTCTTTCACTTTTTGAGTAGAGATTTAGGGTTTATTTGATTTTGAATTCAATTTGAGCATTTTGAAGACTTGTTGATTGTTGCCCAAGCTGATGGAAAACATAGTTGGTAATCATTTCTTGCTCTTTATTATGTGTTGCTAAAACCCACATTCTTGGGGGTGTGATTATGTGATTGAATGTTTTAATTAACTTATGGGTGTTAGGAATTACTGATTTTATTGTTGATTTGAAGTGGGTTCAATTGATAGTTGAGTTTTAATTGATGAATTGTAGTTGCAGATGCAATTCTAGTTTAACATTCTAAGCTTGTTTGAGAATGAGGTTTTAGAGTTAAAACTATTAATTGATGATTGTAGTGATTGGTTATTGTAGACTTACCCTTAGAAAGTGGGTCTAAATCCAATCCTACTAATCTAGCTTGAAGAAGTAGATTGATTGAGGTATTGGGTTGTTAATATGTGTTGTGCTTGTCGAGGTTAGAGAGAAATCGCTTGATTGGTGATAGTTGATTGATCAATGACTACTGCACCTAAAGCCTACCCTACCCACTAAGATTCAACGACTTTTAGTAAATAATAATCACCCATTTTGCGAAATTGGCATTCAATTGATCACACTCCCAAGAACTACCCTCTATTTTATTTTTCCCAGTTGTTCGTAGTTGTTAACTGTTCATTCAAATCCCTCCATTTGACATTAATTTTAAACCCCTTACCATTTATTTGATTTGTTTCGAAAATGTCTACTTCTACAAACTATTAGAACACTATCTCACTTCGTAATCGAATTCTTTACTTTATCACTCCCTGTGGGATCGACCCCAACTTTTAATTGGGTTTATACTTGTTAGCGACCGCCTACACTTAAAATCAGATGAAGTGCAGTTGAGTGTTATCACCCTCATGCGCTCTCATGCGCCACTTGAAACTTCAGATCTCCGTCGCCACGCGCCTTATTCGGCGGCGGATGTTTAGTTTCTGGCAGTATTTTCTAGTTGCCTTGCTTCTTCATTCCTAAGTTGTTAATATTATTTTTCCTGATTTCGAGCATTTTCCGATGATCAGATCTACTTTTTCCTGTTATAGTGACTAAAATTTCCAGATTCCGGTGACAACGTTAAGTCTCGTGCCAGAATTTAGTCTATTTTTTTGTTTGACCCCTCATGTTTCTCGGATCCGATGCTTTTGGTACTAAATCTATGCTTTCGAGCAACCCAAACCATGGTATAACCACAAAACCCTTGATAGGTAGTGCAAACTACTTATCTTGATTTTCTCTGTTTAGCTATGGTCCAAAGGACAAGGTGTTCAGGATCACTTGTTCAAACAGGCTAAGGATATTACTGAAAATGATTGAGGGGGGAGGGGTGGGGGGGCATGTAGTCTGTTGTGGAGATCTATTGATTAAAGGTTGATGTCATTGTTCTGACCATTCCATGCTTGCTTCTCAGTTTGAAAAAAGGCTCGTGGGCTATACACAAATAACATGTCCCTCTTTTATAAGCTGATATCTCTGTTTACCTACCTTAAAAAGCATGATTCAGATATGTTTACTTATCTTGGACAGGTTCAGGCAGTAATGGAAGAATTTAATGAGTTGTGCCCGCTACTTAAGTGTTGAATTTTTGGAGCGCCGCCACAAGATGTTTTTATTCGTTAAACTTGGTGAACTAAAATCTGATTTTTCACTCATTGCGGGATCAAATTTCGGCTAGCCTTAGCAATCAGAGAAGAAAATATATAAAAGAGAGGTTACAAAGGCTGAGATATGCAAAAATGTCGTAATTTCTGCAAGAAAAATCCAGAAACTTTATTTTAGCATTTAAGGCTGAAATCACACTTTTTTTGTAAGTTGGCTCAATTCGAGGGAGCTATGTGACTGAAATCTTGTATCCGGCAAAGATATCTACAACATATGTTCCATATAAATCTCCCTTTTGTGATGATGTTGATTTTGTTCTCTAATTTACATAATTTTTTATTGATGGACCAAGATTTAATTTTTTCCTTTGTTCTCCAGTAACATATTTTAACAGTTCTTTCTCTTGCTCTGAAACCAGGAGGTATTATAGCACTCCTTGATGAAGCTTGGTAAGCTGATTTTGAATAAAGAACTATTTTATTAGTAGCTTTTATCATTCTTCATTCTCATTGTTTAGATGGTCCAAATATCCCTCTTTTTTACCCTATTTATAGTCATTTCTTAGGGATTGGGATATTCATACTACGGTTATTTTGTTTTTGCAGTATGTTTCCACAGAAGCTCATGAAACGTTTGAACACAAGCTCTATTAGACTTTCCAAAACCACAAACGATTCAGCAAGCCCAAGTTGGCTCGTTCTGACTTCACTATTTGCCATTATGCTGGTGATGTAAGTCTTTTCATCTACTGTAACAAATTTTGAGCTTAGATCTTCAACTTTATTTTGAAGCCGTGGATAATTTTACATTTTCTTTTCTTACATGTCACATATCTAACATAATTGTTTCTGGATAAAAATAAAGACTACGTTGTTGCTGAACATCAGGCACTCCAGAGAGCTTCAAACTGTTCTTTTGCATCTACTTTGTTTCCAAAATCAGTGGAAGAATCCTCAAAACGGTCAAAGTTCTCTTCTACTGGTTCTAGCTTCAAGGCATGTTGTTTCTGTTTTCTTGCATATTGAAGAAACCTTACCCCTGGTGCAAGAACCAGATTCTTGTACGTTTGCCTAAGAAAGAGCTTAACACAATAAAATAATAATTTCTCTTGAAAACCTTCCTCACTCAAGGAAGGGAAAACTACAATTTTATTCTTCTTCAAACATAATTCACGATTAAAACTTAATAATTAACAAAGTAACTCTACTCTCCAAGAAGTCAAACCCACTTCTTGTTACAATTCTCTCAAACTCAACTCTCCAGAAGTCAAACTCGCTTCTTGTTACAACTCTCTTAAACTCAACTCTCCAAGAAGTAAAACTCGCTTCTTTTAACAAATTCTCTCAATAACTCTCTCTATTCTACTTACAGAAAGAATTCTAACTCTAGACCTTTCTTCTTCGTTGTGGATCTCCTTGAGTAGTTCGGCCCTCGCTCAAAATAACTCTCTTGATTTGTGAATTGGCAAAGACGACTCTGTTCTTGCTTCCGCCTTGTGCTTTTATAGATACTCATTTTGGCGACCGATTTGTACAAGGCAAGAAATTAGTTTTCCTTGAATACTAATCCTTTTCCTTTCTGAACTCGTGTGCCTCTTTTCCTTATTGGCGTTGGACTCTTCCACTTTTAAGGTTTTTCTCTTTTGACTCGAATTACTTTTTAAAACAAACGCTTCCATTTTTATATCTACGTGAAATCTTGTTCCCGCCTTTTACTTTTGAAATCTGATACATGTTATATGAACCTGGTTAATATTGTCATAATCAAAATCCCTTTTTGAAAGATATGTCAAACCATCAATTTCCCCCTTTTTGATGATGACAAATATACTCCATTTCCTGTACCTACGTCAACATGAAAAACAAAATAAAATAGACTTTCCCCTTTTAGCATATCTAAAAGGAGAGTGAAGCATAATAATAACAAAATAATAACAACTCAGAGCCTAGAAAGACCACACCCAGAACCACCAGCATTAATCAACATCAATCTAAGGAAATTAGCCATCCAAACAATATACAAAAAATGCATCACAAGGCAAGAACAGATTAGCATACAAAACAGGATGCACCAGGTTTTAAGCTCATGGAGCTCCACCAAAATATCCATCAGATGCAAAAACACAAACAAAAATATGACATTGTCTTAAACAGAAGAAAAATGTACTGGTACGATAGTTTAAGAGGTGGATGGGGAGGGATTTGGGAGAGGTTGAGATAAGGCAAGGAGCTGAAGGACACGATTCGCTCGAGCATTGATCTTGAGTTGCTGTTGCAGTAACTGGTCCCTTAGTCGAACAACTTCCCCCCTGAGTAGCAGCCAAATCAGTGCGCAAGGTCTCAATTTCAGCCTGAAGAACATCGTTTTGCGCCCTGGAAGCATGGAGGTCATTCAACAGACTTGTGACCGGGCCAGTAGCACATGGAGGAGCTGCTGGAACCTTATCATTCTCAGCAAGGAGATGATAATCGACAAGCGTGGATCTGGTAACCATATCATTCCTATTCAAAGCCCTACCATCCCCCAAAGGCACATCAAAAGCCTTGAACACCACAGTGAGAAGATTCCCATACGCCAACTAGTGAGGACCAGGTTTAGGATCAGCAACCCTCGCCATATGCTTGATCATGAGAGATGGCCTTTCTATGGGCTCCTAGTTCTCCAATGCATTTGTAATCCCCATATCATGAAACGATGCCTCTTGTCTTCTTTCCCCTCTAGGTAGAACCCCTTTATGGACCAGTTAACTTTTGAAATAGTGTCATTTCACCCTTAATAACCTTCCTAGCCTTAGTAGTAGCCTTCCCTTATGAATACTCTGAGGTAAGTAGGCAATTCTCATCCTTGACCCACACATACTCGGCTAGTCCTGCAATAGGAATGTGAAAAATCTCCCCAAGCCTTACATTATCAAACACCAATTTTACCCCATTGACAGACGAGGTTGAAAAATTGTCTTCCAACACATTAAGATATACATAAAACTCTACAACTTCCTTCTCATACACCATGGTGTCAAGAAACAAATTACCCAATCCTTGAAAATCCAACAAATAGAAAACCCTCTTAACCACATCTAAGGACCTAGTTTCAGGATGAAAATTCCTACCCCTTAGAATTGTTTTAAAAAAAAATAACGTTCCTTCACAATCGTCAAGAATTTTGCCATATTTCTACTCATTTTTGTGACTGGGAGAGGATGCAGAGGGAACAGACTTAGATACTTCCTCAGGTTCAGAATCAAGCATTACAAGTGAAGAGGGTGGACGAGCTACAGACTTACCGACACAATGATGTTTTTACTCGATTCAACCACCTCATTTTATTGGGCCTAAATTGCACTCCGTGTGAAAGGGACACAGATGTTGGTCTTCTTCACGGCCATGTGCTTGCGTGGACGCCTAGGTATTTTCTGACGAAGGAAACTGAGGGGAACAATGTTGATATCCTGGTCTTGAGGATTAGTGGGTGGTGGTGGAGGAGGTATGGTGGTAGTTATTGGGATTGGGGTTTCAATTGAAGGTGGTGGTGTTTGGGTGAGGGTTAGGGTTTTTCGCGGGAGGAAAAGATGGTGAAGGAGTAAACGGCTCGCCAGAGGTGAACGGAGGTAAAGGAAACGAGGGACGAATCGGGGAGGGTGATTCGTGAGAGAGGTCATGAGGTGGTGGGATTAGCGATGTGTCAGTGAGGATAACTTCTTCCCCCTGCGACGATGCACTGGGCGATGTCGGCATAGAATCTTTTTCAATTAAGGCGGAAGAGCTCTCATCATCACAGTAGGTGATCAGAGGTATAGGATTAGCCATAGGGATTTTCTGGGTTGTAGAGAGGTTTTCATTTTTTGTTATTTTTGGTGTTGGGTTTGTGAGAAACGATTGGGAAGAAATATCAGGAAGAGGGATGTAATGATGGTAGTCTGACAAGTGATGGGATTTGTGAGTGACAGTTGGGTGCTCGGATGTTGGAGGTGACCATTGGGAAAAAGGTGAGAAGGAGAAATGTATTTTGTTGTGGTTAGAATAAATTGTCCTCGTGTGTGTCAGGTTTTATATGAGGGATGCAATGGGTGAAGCAGGTTCTTTTAGCTTCTTTTAAGTACAATCTCACATGCGTGAGGGTGATGCACAAATGAATTAAAAAAGTAGGATTAGTGCATACCTGTAATGATGAGAACCCAATCCTTGATCTGTCAGCACCTTTGTACCATAGTTATAGGAAACTAAAGGTAATCTCATTAGACCTGGATGATGAGATGTTCCACTGTAGGTGTATACATGAGACGAGGTACCTAGATGAGTTAGTTAAACACATGTGCCTAAATCATACTTCACAAAACTTTTGAAATAGATGTACGAAGTTGAGAGAGAAGAGTTAGTCTTGAAACAACAGCCCCAAGGCTAGATGATATCATTGAAACGGTTCTCTTCTAAGAGCTTTAGTGAAGATATCGACAACCTAGTCCTCAGTTTTTCAGAAGGTCATGATGATGAGGCATTTTTCCACATTATCTCGGAGGAAGTGGTGATAGACGTCTATATGTTTGGTCCATTTATGATGTACCTGGTTCTTTTCCATGTTTACAAGACTTGTATTGTCGCATCTGATGGGTATACATGCAACTTTGATTCCAAAATCCTCAAGCTACTGCTTTATCCTTCGGAGTTTGGCACAAAAAGATGCAACAATAACATATTCGGCTTCAGCAGTGGATAGGGTCACTGCGTTTTGTTTCCTTGTTGCCTAGGACATAAGACATGGTCCTAAGAAGTGAGCCATTCCGGATGTGCTTTTTCTATCCACTAAGTATCCGGCGTAGTCTGTATCGGCAAATCCTACCAGATCAAACAAGTCTCTTGTTGGCAAATCCTACCAGATCAAAGGAATCATCTAAAAAGTATGACCCTTTCTACCCACGTTGGCTACATGGTTTATAGGGACTTTGAGTTGTTAGAACACTCCCCCATATCGGTGCTCAATACAACTCCCAAAATATATCTAACACATATGTTTAAAAATATAACTCTTTCTGTGTTTTGAGATTATTACTCAAAAATCTTTCTCTTAAAAGAGATGGTACTCAACCTATTCAAAACTCTTTTGGAAATCTCAGTTTCCTCTCATCTTAAATGTAAAAACATTTACTCTTGGGAATATTTAGTTCCCATATATCATTTTAAAGAAAATGAACTCAGCTCTACACTTCCTCAACTCAGTGCTCATGGCTTTAAAACAAGTTTTAAAACAATTTGTAAAAAACTTCTTAAAATAGGGTTTATGCCGAATTATGGTCGTGAACGACTCAATTCAAGGTTATCAATGACCAGGCATAAAACTCAATACTTGGAACTCAAGAAATCCAGAACTCAAAGAGTCAATGATACTACTCATCTTATGAATGCTAGACTCGGAAGGTCCATGCGGAATTATGGGCATGAACTACTTAACTCAAGGACTCAATGATACCTCTCATCTCAAGACTACTCGACTCATAGGGTTCATGCGGAATTATTGGCATGAACTACTCAACTAAAGGATAACATTTTGGAAATCGTGTATACGACTCTTCTAATTCTCATACTTATTTCCTCAAAACATAACTCAAAATCGATAGTTGATCTCAAAGGATTCATAATTGAACTCGAAGTCTTTCTTGAACTCTACTCTTAACTCTCTCTTGAATTTGAATTATGAATTCAAGAGTTATGGTTCATGATATGAAGGATCTCGTGATGATAAAGTAGACTCACGAATACATTCTCATCATTCTCATACTTACTTGCTCGAGTCTTGAAACAAGTTATTAGAAAATGTAGAAGACTCTTCAAAAGGCTCAAAGGGATTTTCTCAAAATATTAGAAAGAAATCTCAAGACTTAACTCTTAGCTCTACCTTGAATTCGAATTATGAATTCAAGGTTATGATTTGCGGTAGGAAAGATATCATGATGATTAGGAGTACTTTTAGATAGTTAAACATGAGAAACGATCAAGAAATCACTGTCTGGAAGCAAGTTCGCGAAGGAGAGATGCATTTTAATATTTGGTCATGAAATAAATTTGAAAAAGTGGGGTCCGTGATCTCTTCGTGAAGCGGAGAGAGAGAGTTCACTCTGAAGGAACAGGTCCGCGACCCGAACCTGGTACTAGTTTTCTGTCCGACTTTTTCCTTCCTCGTTTTCTAACCCCAATTCACCTAAATTCGATTCTTTTACTTAATTTCTCTTTAGATTTAGATTCCCAATACATTTACACAAGAATCTAATAAAACACAACTCTAAAATCGACACGATTTCCTCAGGAACTCATCAATCACATCTAAACTCAAGAACGAAAGCCGATTTCAAGAACACAATTCAAGAACATCAAACCTTCATCTTTCTAGAACGAATTTAACGCTGAAATTCACATGATTGGAATGTGGGTGAACAAACCCAACACTGTGGAAGCTTACATACCTCTTAGGGATCAAACCCATGGTGAAAATCCACAACAAAAATCAAGAACCTCGACGAACGCCTTGATCCTTTAATCTTTTCTTCTTTTTTCTCTTTTTTTCTCTTCTTGAACTCTAAACTAAAACCCTAGGCGTATATTCAGATTATAAAACTGAAACTAATCGGATTAGACCCTTAAAAACTTACTGAAAATGAATTAAATCTGATTTGGTAAGGAAAAGACAAAAATACCCCTCACTATTTTCGGGTACCTTTCCTTAACTGGATAACTTGACTTCAAAAGGGCATATCTCCCTCATACGAGCTCAAAATTTAGCAAACTCAGTGGCGTTGGAAAGATAATTCAAAGAACTTTCATTTGATATCTTATGGGCCACCTAACTCGTCCTGTATTGAAGTTTATGGTCGTTTGAAGTTGACCCAAAACTCATAACTTAAGCATAACTTGCAAAATTTCAGATTTTGCTATTTCCAATTTAGTTCTTTTTGGAACACAAGGTGCTACATCTAGTGACCTTAACACTTAGAAAAAATTTAAATTCCTTGGTAAAATCCTACTCACTACGAAGGATGGTTCAAGTCTTAGCTGAAAAACTTTCTAGGGTGTTACAATATCTCCCCCTTGGGATCATTCGTCCTCGAATGATGACTGGACTGGGAATGGAATGGGGTTACTCTTAGTAATGTCTTAGTCTGATGGTGTTCTCTTACTATATTCAAGCTTAACCGAAATCCTTAGGTTTGGGTTCTATAACTTTCTATAGGGAATCTCATCCCAAAACTATTACTCTGTATCACCACATTGGGCTCATATCAAGAACCACCTAATGTTTAATAACACCACATTAAAGATTAGTACTCTAACAACTCCATAGACTCCTACTAACCAACTCCTTCGAAACCAACTAAGGGCTCTCATTGAACTATTTCTCATAGTAAAACCTCATCCCCCTCTTCATCCTCATTTATAACCTTAGATGGAATTATCACACCATCACAATCACGATAAGAACATCAACCTCCTCTTTCTAACATCACTCCATTACTAAAAGGACCTCCGAAAGGATATCTCCTATACTCTTTGAAACTCATTACTATCTTACTCTCAAACACTTGACTTGATTTCTCATCTTGTCATCTCCCCCTTAGGTCTAAAGCTGACACTTGAAAGCTATGGACCTATTCCATTATCTCTAACTTCTCTACATCCTCTTTTACTCTAACACTCAGGAGAAGTTTATCTCATGACTACCGAACTGTCAATACGAGGGTACTAATACCTCTTTCTAAGGTGTTTCTGTTATCCTCTTCTGATTAAATACCCTCTCGGTACACCTCGTAATGTTCTTGTTACTCTTGTGACTTAGCCACACTTCACTGCCCTTATCTAAACTTTAGGATCTCTCACTGGTACTACTTACATTCATTGCAGCTAACATCTCAATTCCTCACCTACTCTATGTCAAGTCTACCAGATCAAATCTCAAGACTAACATCATCACCCTCATGTTTCCATTCTTTGGATAATGACACTCATCTCAAATTCAAGCTTAATGTTCATTACTAAACCCGTATATCAATACGATTGCTCACCTACTATGCTATACCACATTACTTGATCAGTTCTATAACCTTCAGAACATCATGACCCTCTCAAACAAATCATAAGCCTAGCTTAGATTTATAACTTTATAAGTACTTTTGCTCTTCTATTCAACACTTACACTTGGTCATTACCTACACAATGACACTTCATCACAAGAACCAAAAACCTAAAATCCTGATTGGATTTGAATTGTATTCATCAATCCAAAAACCTAAAATCCTGATTGAAATTTTTATATCCACTCCGAACTATTGGAACTTCGAACCTTATTCACTAGACAACTTGGTAGAAAGTCAAAAAGTGTATTGAAGTATCAAAATATTTGGTCAAAATCTCTTTATATTGTTGATCTTAGAAGTTTTGTTTATATAAAGATGTTTAATTAGTATATTAACAAAAAAGAGCACGGTTATAAGGGGTAATTTTACAAAGAGTCTTATAACTAATTGTAGTTTAATTCAATTGAACATACAATACTCCATTTTCGAATTACTTTGAAGAGAGCAAAAAAAATTCAAAGATCTCAATGATCAATCTAAGATCTCGGCGATCAATCAAAGATCTTTGTGATCAATCGTTTTCTCGGGTAAGCGCATAGGATGTTCCAAATTAAGCTTTGATTCATGGATTCATTTTCTACTTATCATTGCTAGGTTTTAATATCGTGCTAAAATTCTTTAAAATAAAATTGAGTTAGACTTTTTGCAAAAAGAGAAGTGCAAGTGATTCTAAGTCTTTTTTAGTGTTGTCAAAGGCGCGCTTAAATTGTGCTTAAGCCCTGAGACGAGGCACAAAATGTGTTGAACACTCCACCTTATTTTATGTACGCTTCAGTGTCGTCATCAAAGTTCTAAGGCATTCTTTTCCTTGCCAATGAGCCTCTTCTAAAGAGGTTACACTAAACAATTGATATTTCACTTTTATCATGATTTTTTTTTCAATGTTTATAATTATTAGTCTTGGACTAAACATATATATTTACATTTTTCTCCCTTTGTACCATTTTTAATTAAAACCCACACTTTATTTGCGCGTCGCGCTTAAAGACCCAATGTACCTTAGAGCTTTTTGAGCTTTTCTCCTTTGATAACACTGATTCTTTTTGTATAGAATGAATAAGTTAAATATCCCCCCAATATAATTTTGCCGAACACACAAGGGTCATGTTTATGAATCATGCCAACTAGTTTATGTACAAAACTCGCAAAATTATATTAGGGAGATATTTAACTTATTCATTCTATACAAAAAGAATCAGTGTAATCAAAGGCGAAAAGCTCAAAATTCTTTAAGGTACGTTGGGGCATTAAGCGTGAAGTGCAAATAAAGTGTGGGTTTTAATGAAAAAATGTGAAAAGGGAGAAAAATTCAAATATATATGTTTAGTCCAAGAATAATGATTATAAACATGAATGACAAATATATGACCAAAGAAACTGGAAAAAAAAACATTAAGATAAAAGTGAAATATCAATTGTTTAGTGTCACCTCTTTAGAAGAGGCTCATTGGAAAGGAAAAGAATGCCTTAGAACTTTGATGACGACACGAAACTGCACATAATATAAGTTGGAGTGTTCAACATATTTTGAGCCTCGTCTCAAGGCTTAAGCACGCTTTAAGGGGGCCTTTGACAACACTAAAGAAGAAGTAGAATCACTTGCACTTCTCTTTTTGCAAAGATTCGAATTCAATTTTATTTTAAAGAATTTTAGCACAATATTAAACCTTAGCAACGATAAGAACATGAAATCATGAATCAAACCTTAATTCGGAACTTCCTATGCTCTAACCGGAGAAAAGGATTGATCGCTAAGATCTTTGATCGATCGCCGAGATATTTAATCGATCGCCGAGATCTTTGATCGATCGTTGAGATCTTTGAAATTTTTTGGCTCTCCTCAATGTAATTCGAAAATGGAGTATTGTATATTCAATTGAATTCAACTACAATTAGTTATAAGACTCTTTGTAAAATTACCCCTTATAACTGTGGTCTTTTGGTAATATACTAATTAAACATGTTTATATAAACATAATTTCTAATATCAATAATATAAAAAGATTTTGACCAAATATTTTGATACTTCAATACATTTTTTGGCTTTATACAAAGTTGTCTTGTGACTAAGGTTGGAAGTTCCAATAGTTCGGAGTGGATATAAAAATTTCAATTAGGATTTTAGGTTTTTGGATTGAAGAATACAACTCAAATCCAATGTTGTAAAAATATTTCATATCCATGGTAATTAATTTAATGAAGAAGCCCAAAAGTCTGTAACTGATCCATTAGTTATGTATATATTACATGGATATTAAGATGTAAAACATAACTGAAATAAAACTTTAGTGGCTAGAGCGGAAGATAAAATGAAGAAAGAGATTACTCTTGATGAATTTCGACAAATTGAATATGCCGACGGAAGAAAAGGCATGTATTAGATTCAACGAATGGATAGAAAATTCCTCAAGAATGGACTATGCAGTTCTTATGTACTTTGCTAGCAATGTATGCTCTCTTAAATATTCATATTTCTCCACTTTGTTAGCAAGGTATGCTATATTAATATTATTTCGCATGTTATATATGTAATTTTCCTCTTATATAAAGAGGTTGACATTATTTGAGTAAAATAAATTTACTAATGTTGTAATTAATTACTTTTAAGATTCAAAATTCGAATTATATATATATCTCAGCAAAACCTTTTTTCGGATGAGGAGAATAAAATATTCACATTAATATTGAACTTATGTTTCACTTAAATTCATAAACTAAAATTTTATTTATCTGATTTACTTTGATAATAGATTTAAAAAGATAATTGTTTATATAACTTCCTATATCTTTGCAATAATATATTATGTGTTTTTATTCAAATAATTGATTTTCAAATAGAATAAACTCACAACGCATGTGTTGAGAGATTAGTATAATTAAAAGTAAAAAGCTCAAAAGTATAAAGTTGGATTACCATTGTATCCCTATACTTAATCAAATTATATTATAAAACGTCTAATTAATTAAATATCTAAAAAAAACTAAAATTAAATGGTAATCGTATCATATTATACTAAATACTAAAAGTGGAAAGATATTAAGTCAAAAGTTAAAAAATTCAGTCTTTAAATCTTTTAATATTATGAAATATGCTATGATAAGTGATATAACATCAAGAATATGCCTAATCCTCACAATTAAATTGAACTAAACTCAGGTATGTAACAACTTACTTAAGTCTTGTACTTTTATTTTCTTTCTCTTATTTTAGTCAGCAATTTATGAAGCAAATAATGTTGTATTGACAAATATGTTTACAGTTTCTCTATTTCAAATTGTCCTCCTCTTTGCTACATTTTTCTTCCAATGTAATTAATAATAACTTACATAAGGTGGTTACTTTTCTTTTAGGAGAAAAGATTACTGCGTTGAAAATTTGTATATGACTAAACAGTTTTTTTGAGTTATTTGAAGAATCTTGACTTTTAACTTTTTAAATAATATAGAAGTTTCATAATAATGATAAGGCGTAAACATGCAAAGCACGTTCCCAAAAACTAGTTATACTAAAAGTGGGAAGCCACAAAAGTAAAAGTTGAAATACCATTTTGTCCCTTCACTTAATTTAGTATATTACAAAATATCTAATCAATTATATATTAAATAATAATCATAGAATATTATGATTAAATATTAAAAGTGGAAAAGTGTTAAGTCAAATGAAGAAAGACGAAAATATCCATAGAACGATATTAGATATTTTTATCCTTTTTAAAATTAATTAATTAATTTTTTTTATCTTTTCCATTTTTTGTATTTATTTTCATTGCACTTAATATCATATGAACTATATATTTTCTCTTCTTTATTTAATTATTTATTTATTATTATGTCCTTTATTTATTTTAAATTCATCTTCATGACTCATATTTAATTATCTACTAGTGTACGTATCCGCTCTTCACGCGAAATTAAATATATTTTTAAATAATTGATGTCGTTAATTGACTATTTTTCAATAAGAAGCGTATAAAAAAAATTCAAATCAAGTGACGGTCTTGATGTTGTCTATTCAGAAAATTCCTAGAAAGATATTTTCAAAAATTAATTTCCGCTTAACATTGCCGATAAAAAGAAGGAAAACATAAAAAAAAGTATGTATCTTAAGAAAAAGAAATTAAGTTTATTATATAACATTACATCGGAGATTATACTTTGCAATAGAAAATAAAAAAATTGTAACACATAATATAAAATAAAATGTATATTTATAAGAAGTCATGATGTCATTAGTAATTTAATGTGTTATTCATCTACTCGATTATACAAAAATTATTATAGAGTGAAAAAAACTAAATTTTTGAGAGCACATGAAGTGTCAAGTTGTAGAAAAGTATACCATGAGTTGAATCAATATTTGTCCCTAACACATTTAGAGGAGTGGAAGAGTTCCATAACATTAATCTAATTATTATTGTAGTCATCACTTAAAAAAAGTTAATATATGATAATAACTATTCAAAAGATAACTCCTTTTTTAATGTGAAAAATTACGATAGATAATTTTTTCTTTAAATGATTACAAGTTAAATACATATTAATCACAAATGCACATTTATTATACCATAACTATAAAATAAATTTTTATTATATATATATGTACACATTAATGAGAAATTTTTCTTCATTCATTAAATAATTTATTTATTAATTAAAAGTTTTGAAATACTAAAAAGATGGTTTATATTTTATTTTTTTTGTGATTGATTTCTAATATGATAGACCATATCATATATTTTTAGGGGCAACAATATCTAATAGCTATGAGAAATGTATCATAGGTAATATTATACCTTTCAACAATGACAAAAATTTAGAATATCAATTAGAAATTGACAAATAGATGCACACAAAAATAAAAACGTGATATTTTTCAATGTCACGACCCAGACCGTCGTGATTGGCACCCACACTAACCCTCTGGTGGGAGAACCAAAACTACAGCCTAACTAATCAACTTAACCCAAGTACTACACATTTAAAGATACGGAAGCAGGTTTAAATAACAATATAATTAATACGAAGTCCCCATAAAATCCGAAAGTTCAACTTACATCTAACAACAAATGCGGAAATACCCCTAGAACCTGAAAGTCATTGTACCAAAACATCTAAGGGCAACAAGTTTAAGAAAAAGGGGTACAACCCCAACTAACATAAGAAATATCTAAACAGTCTAAGTCCGATTAAAATGGACTAAACAATAGAAAGGACTCCATTGCAGCCTGAAAGAACTGGCTCACCCTTGGAATTTGGTCTCTCTCACTGATCTCCTAGCTGAGATCTATCAATAGCCGCCTGAAGATGCCCTATAATCAACAAAGAACGAGCAAGTGCAGTATCAGTACACAACTACAGTGTAATGGTAGGATCACGTGGATATCCCAATAAGTGCAATATAAGCAAGTAATCACAACACAGTAAACAGGCATATACCGAACATATAAAATATCAGTCATCATTTCAGGATCAATGTACAATTCCACATTCTTCAATAATACACATATATATAACAACTCAATGGTCCTCTCATGGAACCCAATTCAATGGTCCTCTCATGGAACCCATACCCAAACTGTTAGTATGCCGGATCGTGACACCCGTTCCAAGTTAGTGTGTCGAATCGTGACATTTGTTCCAAAATGTATGTTGGTACGTGACATCCGATCCCAGTTAGTGTGTCGGAACGTGACACCCTATCCATTCAACATGCACAAATCACAATCACAATGTACATTCTCATAATCATACAATCAAGTGTTGATTCATGGCTTACAATCATTCATTCATACTCATTTACATTAGGTGTGATCAATAGTGCAACATTCGCATACATGCATGCATTACAATGAAGTAAATACTAACATACATCACACAAACATGAAATCAAACCATCACCTACCTCGAAACCAAGCTTGAATACCCTAAGAACTTGATTCTTCCCTTTTAGGATTCTTTCTGCTTGTTCTTGGTCTACAAACAATCAATATAATGTGAGGATCAATAAACGAGGCCTAATTACCTGGATTGTAATCAACATTATTAACCCTAGGCCAAACCCATGATCCAATACCCAACTTAGGGATTTTTCTACCATAAATCCTAGATCAAAACCCTTCCCCATGGATAACTACCCAAGAAACTAAGTTCTACGGATCAGAAAATGGATTCGGGGAGTAAAAGCATTACCTTTGGTGCTAGAAGAGGTGGAAAACCTTCAAGAAATATCCCTGGGTCGTTCCTTAGCTCTCAAGATCGAATGTTGCAGAATAATGACGTTTTTGGGGTTTATTTTCGACTTAAGTCGCAACTTTCCCGCCACAGCGGACCTCATCTCGCTAAAGCGGCCCCGCCCTGGCAGCTTGCACGGAGACAGAGAGTTAAATTAAGAGTTTCAAACCCCCATTTCACGACACACCTTCAACCCATGACACTTAGAAAATATCCTTTCATGCTAAGATCAGTTTCTGGAGTTATACTCACCCGAATTCGATTCCGTAAAGTCGTACAGGTTCCTTAACGTCTTATCTATCTACTCATGTGATAAAATTAATAATTAAACATTCATTCATTACCAGATTTCCCTAGACCTCACTGACTCTAATTTCGTCCAAATCTGGACTAGGTTAGGAAATTCTAAGTTACTACCAAAAAATTTTCTGACTCCAATTCTTTCCCCATTGGTTTTTCCTAATGACAAAATCAGGGAAAGACTTGCTAAAGTAAGGGTAGAGTCGTATCTGAATCGTCAAATTACTGGGGATAGTTGTCTCGCATGTTCTTAGCTTCCGTACGTCGCGATCAAGAATTGCAACCGGTTCTTCCTCATACAGAAGGTCTTGTTTAACAAAACTGAGTCTCACCTTATGATGTAATCTCCGTCCCCAAACAACCCAATTGAATACCTACACATCCTCTCATACAATGCATCAATTAAGTCATCTCAATACTCGAGTGATAAATATTGTTGTACGTAAACTTAACTAACCCCAAAAGCTATTCTCAATAACCATGAAAGTTGATCCTACACATGTCTGCCACATGTTATCAAGGACCTTGACACAATCATCAGGACTAATCCTTTCTCACATAAGCATTATAAAATTATAAATCAATACTCGCTACAATTAGAAGTGAACCTGAACCAACCAATACACACTCATAATACCCAAATTATCATAGTTCCTATCAACATCTCCATCTCACAACCCAAATTCCCATGAGCTTAAGTTATAAAAATTTGATCTTTAGACATCAGATACTCATCGAGGGATATGTCCAAGCATCCAAACCCTCTAACAACACTATCGAAAAGCTAGATTTAGTAGTTGTGATTGTAGATTACCCTTAAGAACACTAGAATTTGACCCAATGGTCCCCACATTCAACCATACATAATCGATACATGACCTCGACGACTAGAGGAATATTAAGATTGCCGGAAAACCATAAATACGCATGGTAACTCTTCTATGAATTCTCATAAGCAAGGTGGTACATGTAAAACCACTGAAATACTTTAACAACTCCACGACAACACCAAATAGGTCATATGAAATAACCAAGTCTTCCCAATCATCTCACTCAACAAAGAGAACATCGCAGGATTGGTACCCCTGATCCACCACTAGATATCTACCCACAAAAGTGAAAACACACGAGAGCAGAGCTAGCGACTCATACTCACAACCATGTATAAAATGAAATAGACGGTCACATACGAATTTTACCGAATAACAATAAAGGTTTTCCTCCGAAGAGTCGATACCAGTCATTTCCATTTAGTTGACTACACATACTATTCACATCATTCCATTGAAGTCCACACTCTCAATACTAACAACCATCATGAACAGTCCGACCATTTACCTTATTCTAAAGCAACACTTTTAAATGAAAACCTTTCTTAGGTACTTTAACAATCAAAAGTAATAAACTTTACGACTCAAACCCGGTGTAAGTCCTTTCACATGCTCAATACCTGATACAATTTATCATTTCTCACCTTACAAATTCATACCTTGACAAAATATATCACCACGAATGTAGACTTACAATGAAAAATCTGAATTGTAAATTCAACTGTATAACGCAATCCTCTTATCTTTCCACATTAGCTTATACCTTGAAGATTTTTATGAATTTATGGATCTTCTCTTATCATTGATCGCCTCTCCATCGATCCTACAATATGTTTCGCTAAAAATTCAATCATACTCATTACTAATATCGAAACAAAAACAAAGCACTTATCATAACACTTGAGCTAATGTCTATACACTCCTTTCTCAAGTCTTTTCCAATAGTTTTTAACCAATCTGATGTACCCGTGACACTATTACCATATCAATAGCAAAACGAATGAAATCACGCGTCTTTAAACCCAACTATCTGCCCCTCGGAAGATACCTCTATAGCCCTTGCAATCAAATAAAATATTCTTGCTCTCGCCTCTCTCTAAAGGTTGTACTACATCCCACTATTTTTCCTTCATTTGACTCTAGCTCTTTTAAATTCTATTCGAGTGGTGCCCCACCATCTCTTAAAACATCCCATAAAACCACGTTACTCACCAAATATTAGAAAACCGCAACCTTAGATACTCGCAAGTCATAATTACTATACAAAATTTGCTTAACCAACAATCTTATTACATAGTTGCATCCCATCACAATCCGTCACGAACTCTTATTACCATCATGCTCTGTTAGCCCTGACTATCACTACGAAGTCAACCTTTTCATCGACATGACACCTCAAACTCAGGTACACTCATTAAATTCTAAGGACTAACCCAATTTTATACACACTTTCTTACTAAAATACTTCAATTGCCTTCACCCAAATATACTCATTGGGACTTTCTTTATACATATGCTTGTCATTCTGGTATCAATCCACTCCTTTATGGCTTAAGATAAAATCACCATTCCTTATACAACCATCCTTCTTCTTAACAAACAAGACAGGAGCACCCCACGGGGAAACACTAGGACGGATGCAACCTTTATCAAGAAGCTCCTGGATTTGAGATTTAAGCTATCTCAATTCTTCCAGAGCCATGCAATAAGGAGAAATAGAGATGGGCGAGTGCCAGTTTCCAAGTCAATGAAGAAATCTATATCTCTATCCGGAGGCATACCAGACAATTCAGTAGGAAACACTTTTTTGAATTCAGACACTACCGAAATAGACTCAATAGAGGGAGACTCAACATCAACATCCCGAATATGAGCCAATTACGCCAAACACCCTTTCCCCACCAGTTTCCTAGCCCGTACGAAAGATATGACCTTAGCTGGCTTAGGCTTGTACACCCCTTCCCACTCTAACCTTTCCCTACCCGGGGTCTCTAGAGTTACCGAATTAGCATTACCATTAAGCACAACATAATAGGGGGACAACCAAGTCATGCCTAAGATTATATCAAGTCAGTCATATCCAGCATAACCAAATCAAGCCAAGTCTAAAAATCTATAAACACAACAGGACAAACACAATATACATGGGTGACTATGACTTACTCTTCAACTGGGGTAGAAATATGGATGGGGGCATCAAGCTCATCACAAACCGCATCAAATCCCAAGACAAACTGAACTGACACGTATGCATAAGTAGAACCCGGATCAAACAAATAGTAGCCATCCGGTCACATACGAGAATCGTACCTGTGACCACTGCATCAGACACCTCAGCCTTGGTTTTGCCCCGAAAGGCATAAAACTGAGCCCTGTTATCTTGACAGGCAATCTCCTTGCCTGGCTGCACTTCTCCTCTACCTGCATTACCATTTCCCCAGCCTCCACGGCCTCTCTGATTTCCTCCTCATGTGCCCAGGTTCTCCACAATTTTACATACTTAATAACTTAACCAAGTAAGCATCGCTGCTATTGGAGCAGTCATATCATGACCCTCCTTGATAGACACTCAATCTAGGAGATCGCAGTAGAGATTCTAACCTCAATTGTCGGAACATAATTTCATCATTCGCTAAACAACCCATACATGTTATGACAACAATACTAAATGCAATTTCCAAAGTAATGATGTTCATTATCTTGCCGTCCCTTACCAAAACTTCTTGGATGTTGTCACCTGTAAACTTGAATCTGCAAATATGACCTTAATTCCTTCACAAGCGATGATAGTCGCTAGCGAGCCCCACAAAGCTCCTAATTTCAATCACAGAACTAGGTCGGACCCAATCCCTGACTGCTTCAATCTTTTGGGGATCTACCATTACCCCTTCCCTTGAAACTACATGCCCCAAAAAGGCAACCGAAGTCAACCAAAACTCACACTTAGAAAATTTAGCATACAATTTTTGTCTCCCAAGGACACTCAGAACAATACGAAGATGATCAGCATGCTCTTCCTAACTTTTCGAATAAACCAATATGTCATGAATAAAAACAATCACAAATGAATCTAGAAATGGTTTGAATACACCATTCATCAAACTCATGAAAGCTGCAGGTGAATTTGTCAATCCAAACGATATAACTAGAAACTCGTAGTGCCCATAGGGGGTTCTAAATGTCGTTTTTGGTATATCCTCAGGCCTAATCATTAACTGATGATAGTCAGACCTTAGATCAATCTTAGAGAAAATGGATGCACCCTGCAACTGGTCAAAAAGATCATCTATCTGAGGCAGCGAATACTTGTTCCGAATGGTGACCCTATTCAACTGTCGGTAGACTATACACATCCTCTCTTGCTAGTGATGGTGTTACCACTTCTGTTGCTCTAGTTCAGGCCATCGAGTGAAGGAGGAAAGATACCAATTTGTATCACCCAAATACCAAATGGATTCAAGTAATAGTACGAAATGAGTAGAAAGAAAGAGATTTCCCAAAGTCCTATAGCCTCTCGAAAAAAAGTACAGATGTCTCCGTACCGTTTCGCAAGACTCTACTAGCCTCATTTTGCTACAATGAGATCAACGAACCTAGGGCTCTGATACCAAATTTGTCACGACCCAGACCGTCGTGATTGGAACCTAGACTAACCCTCTGGTGGGAGAACCAAAACTACAGCCCAACTAATCAACTTAACCAAAGTACTACACATTTAAAGATACGAAAGCAAGTTTAAATAACTATATAATTAATACGGAGTCCCCATAAACTCTGCAAGTTCAACTAACATCTAACAACCAATGCACAAATACCCCTAGAACCTGAAAGTCATTGTACCGACCATCTAAGGGAAACAAGTCTAAGAAAAAGGGTTACAACCCTAACTAACATAAGAAAGATCTAAACAGTCTAACTCTGAAGAAAATGGACTAAACAATAAAAAGGACTCCATGGCAGCCTGAAAGAACTGGCTCAACCTTGAAATTCGGTCTTGCTCACTGATCTCCTAGCTGAGGTCTATCAATAGCCACCTAAAGATGTCCTGTACTCAATAAAGAATGAGCAAGTGTAGTATCAGTACATAACCACAGTGTACTGGTAGGATCACGCGGCTATCCCAATAAGTGCAATATAAGAAAGTAATCACAACACAGTAAACATGCATATACCGAACATATACAATATCAGTCATCATTTTAGGATCAGTGTACAATTCCACATTCTTCAACAATACGCATATATATAACAAGTCAACGGTCCTCTCATGGAACCCAATTCAATGGTCCTCTCATGGAACCTATACCCAAACTATTAATGTGCCAGATCGTGACACCCGTTCCAAGTTAGTGTGTCAGATCGTGACACCCGTTACAATATGTATGTCAGTACATGACATTCGATCCAGTTAGTGTGTCAGAACGTGACACCCGATCCAATATGTATGTTGGTACGTGACATCCGATCTCAGTTAGTGTGTCGGAATGTGACACCCGATCCATTCAACATGCCACAATCACAATCACAATCACAATATACATTCTCATAATAATACAATCAAGTGTCGATTCATTGCTTACAATCATTCATTGATACTCATTTACATTAGGTGTGATCAATAGTGCAATATTCGCATACATACTTGCATTACAATGAACAAAATACTAACAAACATCACACAAACATGAAATCAAACCATCACCTACCTCGAAATAAAGCTTGAATCCCCTAAGAACTTGATTCTTCCTTTTCCAGATTCTTTCCGCTTGTTCTTGGTCAACAAACAATCAATATAATGCGAGGATCAATAAACGAGGCCTAATTACCCGAATTCTAATCAACATTATTAACCCTAGGCCAAACCCATGATCCAAATACCCAACTTAGGGATTTTTCCACCATAAATCCTAGATCAAAACCCTTCCCCATGGACAATTACCCGAGAAACTAAGTTCTACGGATCAAAAAATGGATTCGGGGAGTAAAAACCTTACCTTTGGTGCTACAAGAGGTGGAAAACCTTCAAGAAATATCCCTGGGTCATTCCTTAGCTCTCAAGATCGAACGTTGCAGAATAATGACATTTTTGAGGTTTATTTTTTACTTAAGTCGCGACTGTCCCACCACAGTGGACCTCATCCCGCTACAGCGGCCCCGCCCTGGCAGGAATAATCCCGCCCTGGCGGCTTGCACGGAGACAGAGAGTTAAATTCAGATTTCAAACCTCCATTTAACAACTCACCTTCAACCCATGATACTCAGAAAATACCCTTTCACGCTAAGATCAGTTTCGGGAGTTCTACTCACCTGAATTCGATTCCATAAAGTCGTACGGGTTCCTTAACGTCTTAGCTATCTACTCATGTGATCAAATTCATAATTAGACCTCTCATTCGTTACCATATTTCCTTAGACCTCACTGACTCCGATTTCATCCAAATCTGGACTAGGTTAGGAAATTCCAAGTTACTACCAAAAAGTTTTCTGACCCCAATTCTTTCCCCATTGGCTTTTCCCTAACAACGGAATCAGGTCGTTACATCCAGCTTCATTAATTCGTATAATAATAATAATTATAATAAGAAGAAGAAGAAGAAGAAGAAGAAGAACAAAGTTAATTAACAAAAAATGCTAATTGAACTTTCAAATATGTTGGTTAGTAGAGTATAATAATTTATTTATTTTTGAACAAAATGAAATTTATATATCTGATCAAAATAAAAAAAAGAATAGAATAACATTAATTGAAATTAAAACAATTTATTAATGAATCTTCAAAAAATTGGGAAACCATTCGAACTTTTATACTATTATGGTTATCTCTTTTGATGAATCTTCTAAGATAATTAAGCTTCATTCTTCATTTTGATGAACTTGTACTAAATTAATGTGAACATCTCTATGATGAATCTTTGAAGAATATATCTATGATCTTTATCAAAGTGAAGACCATATCATGACATTATTAAGTACATGAAAGATGAAAGAGATGAAAGAAAAAAAATATAAAAGGAGGAAAAACTATACTAATAAAAAGAAGGAATGCAAAAATGGAAATGAAAATGAAAATTGAACATCTCCATAGATGATTGTTGTTTATAGATAGGGTAAATCATAACAATAGTTAGAAAGAAGTTGAAGATGCATGTTATTAATCTAGTAGAGAAGATAAATAGATGAATGGTTTTTGTAACTTATCAGACATAACTAGTGTACTTGTCCGCGCTTCGCGCGGATATAAAAAGATATTAAATATATTTTAAAATAATCAATAAATTATATAATAAAAGAGAGAAATACAAATTAAGTTACGATTCTGATATTATCTATTCAGAAAAATTGTTAAAAAATTTCATGCTGCATTTTCAATTTAAAATTGCTGATAAAAAAGATGAAAACATAAAAATTGATATGAAAAGCTTTAGTTAAGTAACAATATAATTATCATATAGTTTCATACTAAATTCA
Organism: Solanum etuberosum; assembly: GCA_029582245.1. Lineage (NCBI taxonomy): Eukaryota > Viridiplantae > Streptophyta > Magnoliopsida > Solanales > Solanaceae > Solanum > Solanum etuberosum. Next base: position 115,707 of record JAJONR010000284.1, read on the forward strand.
ATGATTCTTATAGTAATATTATTGGTTCAACCAACAATACTAAATCTACTCGATCATAAATTGCATGACTTTTTTATATATAAATGACTCTATAATACAAAATAAACAAATCAAAATGTATTTGTACTAAATCATGGTGAGAAAAAAATACTTGAATTACATTTGAACATATTGATGCCCAAGATTCAAAGGTTAGAGAATTTTTTTCCAATATTTGATGGTCGTACTGACATTCATTTACTACATATTTGTGTCACATAAGATCCATTAATATTAAAAAATATATATTTAGACTTTCATTCTTATAGTATGCATTGCGAGAAGAGAGAATTAAGTTGCAATAGTGAAACACTGTCGTTGAGGTTTTACTTTTACAATAAAAATAAAATAAAATTAATCACATGATTTATCGTATAGAGATTATCAGTAGTGAGAAGAAATAACTTTTAAAAAAGAATACACGTATGCAACGACGAAGATGTAGAAAAAGTACCAAGAGTTGAATAATTTTTTACAACACTAATACAATTGTTCCTATTATTACAATATTATTGTGGTAATTATCATACATGTCTCAAAATAGGTTTTTATAAGTGTCATTTTAAGGAGTTGTAAATTTGTATATTAAATATTTGAATGTTATGAATATGAAAGGTTAGGAGTTATAGACATTACTAAATTAATTAAGATTTAAATTTATGTAACTGAAGAGGTATAAATTAAGAAGATGATTTTATAAAATAAAATAATTGAAAAATGTCAAAAAAAAAATCACAAAAAAAGATAAATAGGATCTTTGGCCATTGAGATTGAGAGGTGTCACATCACTTTTTATTTTTTATCTAGTTTTATATACATATATTTATATATATTGATGTTGTTTATATCTCTTCTCCTGTTTTTGGCCATTATTGGTATTGTGTTTAACTTTTCTCTTGTTTATTTATTAATTTATGTACTATATATTAATTCCACATTAGTCTTGCGTTATTATTTCAATAAAAACTGAAAAGTGAAACATCCACTCTCTTCCTTAACTGATTAAAAAATAAATGTTCATCATTTCTAAGAAATTAAATTATATGCTTACACTTTGTATAAATTAGATGCATATAGTTTGTTTGGATGGAAAGTGCAATAGCATATAATATTAGATTTCTCTTTTTCTTTCTTTCTTCTTCCATATTTTTCATTGAGGTATCAACTATATTCTTTTAATTGTTTATATGATACAATTTTTGGAGCTGGTCATTTTTAATTTTTACGCAATAATAATAGAAATGTTTATATGTAATTCACACAAAGAAGATTAATTTATATATATCACTTTCTTTAACACTTTAAATACAAATTTGTTATTAAGAGAACTAAATGACGAAATTTAAATATTTTCTTAATCAATAAGAGAGTTAAAGAAATTATTTTTTGTTCATTATATATATATATAAAAAAAAAATCTCTAATTTTAGTATACATATAAGTTTTATTATTTTTATATTAAAATTTTATAATGCCTCTAATTATAAGATAACAATATGAAATATTAAATGATATCATGAACATGACTATTAACATAATTTAGGATTTGTGATCATTAAAAATCATGAAATTAAGGAAAATAAAGACAATTAATCTTAAATTAGATCAAAATTAATCTTCCTTTGTTTCCTTTTCTTTTCCTTTCTTTGAAAGTCTTTTTTATTTGAAAATTTTATTCTATATTAGTGGTATTTGATGAAACTAAAATTGAAAGAGAACAAATGAAAAAAAATAAAATTGGGTCTACTGATATGGTGGGGGTGTCTGAAAAAGGAAGTTGAGGAAAAAACGGGTGGGGCATAGCTGAAGCCTAAAGTGGGGGTTGGGGATGGCTGAAAAGGGGGGTTGGGGTGGCGGGTGGGCTGAAAAAGAAGGTTGGGGCGGGGATGGGGGTGGGGGATGACTGAAGAAGGTGAGGTGAGGGGAAGAAGATGACTTTTAAAAAAAAATATTATTTTATATTTTTTAAATTTAAATATGTTATTCACTTGCCTTTACATGCGTGTGGTTACACTCTCTCACCAACTCATCCATCTTAATTCCACATAAGCATGGTTAATGGTCAAATGGGTTTGATATATAGTGTTTTAATGAGTTTAAGGGTTTAGTTGATAAATGATTAAGTAGAAGGGTCCATAATAAAAACTCATACAAGTATAGGGGTCCATCAGATCATTTGAAAAATGACGCGAAACAAGTAAAAGACTTAAAACAAGTTTAAAAAGATTGTAAAAGTACTCAAGTCTTAAAACAAGTTTAAAAAGATTGTGAAAGACTTCTCAAAATTACTCGAAAGACTCTCTCAAACTTGGCTCTTAACTCTAACTCGAATTTGAATTATCAATTCAAGAGTTATGATTTATGATATGAAGGATATCATGATGATTAAATGAGTTTTAGATAGTTAATAAAAAGAAACAAGTGAAAACACTGTCTGGGAGCAAGGGCGCGACGCAGAGATGAATTAAAGTATTTGGTGATGAACTAATTTGTGAAACAATGGAGTCCGCGTTCTCTCCGCGACGCATAGAGAGAGGAAATTCTTTGGGGAGCATGTCTGTGACGCGGACCTGGCACCTACTTTTGCCCGATCTTTTCTTTCTCTCCCAAACTCGATTCAACTCACACCTACTGAAGTTCTAAGGTAAAAACTCTCGAATTCTTATAACCCAGAACAAATTCAGCGAAACCCACTCAAGAGCTATCAATTTAGTCACTCCTTAATAAAATCCTCGCCTCAAGAACTTAACCAAATATCAAAATTCAAGAATGGAAAGCAACACTTCAAGAACACTCATCAGGAACTTAATTTCTCAATCTTTATGGATGAATTCGATTATGTAAATCATGATTGGCATGTGGGTGAACAAACCCATCACTATGGAACTTTACATACCTCGATTTGGCAAAACAAATCCTCGATTCGCAAGAGATCTTGTTCGTTCTTCCTTTTCTCCTCTTTTCCTCTTCTTGAACTCTCTTCTAAAACTCGAAGCGTAGTTTAGATTGTAAAACTGACCCAAATCAGATTTTACCTCAAAAAAAATACTAAAAACGTTTTAATCTGATGGGGTAAGGAAAAGACAAAAATACCCCTCACTAAATCGGGTAACTTTCCTTAAATATTTAGGCTAACTTGAAATGGGCATATCTCCGACATCTGAACTCGAAACTTAGCAAACTCGGTGGCGCTGGGAAGAGAATTCATTGATATCTTATGGGCCACCTAACTCATCCTCTACTGAAAGTTAGGGTCGTTTGAAGTTGACCCAAAACTTACAACTCAAGCATAACTTGAAAAATTTCAGATGTTGCTATTTCCAATTTAGTTCTTTCTATATTTGGCTCTTTCTAGGGCGAGATGTTACAATATCTCCCCCTTGGGAACATTTGTCCTCGATTGAGATTAGTCTAAGTAGACTAAGGTTACAACATCTAACATTCAAGTCAAACACCCAATAAGCAATTTAACACAACATTTTAACTTAAAAAGTACCAAGAAAAGAATTAGTACCTTGATTTGTAATTTCTCCGGACTAAAAGAGATGTGGGTATCTCTTCTTCATATCCTCCTCTGCCTCGCAAGTAGCTTCCTCAACAAACTGGTTCCTCCATTAAACCTTGACTGATGCAACCTCGTTGGTTCTCAACTTGCAAACCTGACGATCAAGTATCTCAACAGGAATCTCCTCATAGGATAGGTTGTCCTTAATACAAATATTTTCAGTTGGTATAATAAGTGAAGGATCGCCCATACACTTCTTCAACATTGAAATGTGAAACACCGGATGGACTGTTGCTAACTCTGACGGTAGCTCCAACTCATATGCTACATTGCCAATCCTATTGGATATTTTTTAAGGACCAATATATCGGGGACTAAGCTTCCCCTTCTTGACAAACCTCATAACACCCTTCATGGTGAAACATTCAAATAAACCTAATCGTCCACCTCATACTCTAAGTCTCTTCTCCTAACATCGGTATAGGATTTCTGACGACTCTGCGCTGTTTTTAACCTTCCTTGAATAGTTTTCACTTTCTACATAGCTTGATGAACCAAGTTCGGTCCTATAAACCCAGCCTCACGAACCTCAAACCATCCAATAGGAGATCTACATCTTCTCCCATAAAGAGCCTCATAAGGAGCCATTTGGATGCTACAGTGATAACTATTGTTTTAAGCAAACTCAATGAGAGGTAAGTGATCATCCCAATTACTTTTGAAATCGATCACACACCCCCTCAAAATATCCTCTAAAGTCTGAATTGTGTGCTCTGCTTGACCATCAGTCAGAGGATGGAAAGCAGTACACAAATTTACCTGTGAACCCAAACCTTTTTGGAAAGACTTCCAGAATTGTGCGGTGAATTGCATATCTCTATCTGAAATAATGGACACCGGAACTTCATGAAGTCTTACTACCTCTTTGATATATAACTTGGCATAATCTTCTGCTGAAAAGGTAGTCTTTACCGGTAAGAAATGGGCTGATTTAGTCATGTGATCTACAATCACCCAAATCGAATCATGCTGCTTGCGAGACCGCGGTAACCCAGTAATTAAATCCATATTGATCATCTCCTACTTCCATTCTGGAATTTCTATGATCTGAGCCATACCACCAGGCCTCTGGTGCTCTACCTTGACTTGTTGGCATATCAGGACCTTAGCAAAGAACTCTGCAATACACCTCTTCATACTACTCCACCAATAGACCTCTCTCAAGTCGGCATACATCTTTATGGAACTAGGATGATAGAGTATCTGGAGCTATGAGCTTCCTCCATGATCCTCTCTTGGAAATTATCCACCTTTGGTACACACAATATACCTTGATACCTCAACACTCCATCTCCCCCTTGTTCAAAAGCCATCACTTTCTGCTTATGAACATTTGCCTTTAATTTAAGCAAAAAGGGTCTTGGTCCTGTTACTCTTTAAGTTTGGACACTAGTGATGATTTAGACCCACTCATCACCATCACTCCAACTTCATTGGAATCCATTAACCGGACTCCCAATCGTTCAAGTCTGTGCACATCTCTGGCTAATTCTTTCTTGGCCTCCTCAACATGGGCAGTACTACCCATAGACAACCTGCTCAATGCATCAGCAATAACATTAGCCTTACCTGAGTGATAAAGAATACTCATGTCGTAATCCTTGAGTAACTCCAACCACCTTCTCTGTCTGAGATTAAGCTCTTTCTAAATGAATACATACTGAAGACTCTTGTGATCGGTGGACACATCCACATGAACACCATAAAGATAGTGATGCCATATTTTCAAAGCAAATACTACAGCAGCCAACTCTAGATCATGGGTTGGGTAATTCCTCTCGTGAATCTTAAGTTGTCTAGAGGCATAAGCTATAACATTTCTATTCTACATCAATACACAACCCAATCCAACTCTGGACACATCACAATACACAACAAAACCTTGCATACCTTCTGGTAAGGTCAACACTGGGGCAGTAGTCAACCTAGTTTTCAATTCCTGAAAGCTTTTCTCACAACCTTCAAACCATTGAAACTTAACTATTTTCTGAGTCAACACTCGTATTACTATAAATGGGCTTGACCACTTTGATTTGAGCTTTCCCAGAAAGAGTCTCAGTCGAGAATTGTATAGCAACACCCAATCTCCAACTCGGAACTCCCTCCTAAGGATCTTAGAATTGTGTCAATTCTTCATCTTCTCCTTGTAGAGGGCTAAACATTCATTTGACCTAAACCTGAATTCATCCAATTCGTTTAGCTGATCTACTCTTATTTTCGAAGAGTTTACCCAATCCATGTTTAAAGCCTTTAATGCCCATAATACTTTGTGTTCAAGTTCAATCGGTAAGTGTCAAGATTTTCCAAAAACTAGCTGGTATGGGGACATGACAATAGGTGTCTTGTAAGCAGTACGACATGCCCAAAGAGCATCATCTAGATTTTGAGACCAATCAGTCAAGTACTCAAGTCTTAAAACAAGTTTCAATGATCGTAAAAGACTTCTCAAAAAGACTCAAAAGACTCTCTCAAACTTGACTCTTAACTCTATCTTGAATTTGAATTATGAATACAAGAGTTATGATTTATGATATGAAGGATCTCGTGATGATTAAATGAGTTTTAGATAGTTAATAATGAGAAACGGTCAAAAAATATTGTCTGGGGAGAAAGGGCGCGACGCGGAGATGAATTAAAATATTAGGTCGCGAAAGAATTTTTGAAACAGTGGAGTCCGTGTTCTCTCCGCGATGCGTTCAGAATATCACTCTCTCTTACTCTCAACTGATGATAGCCAGATCTGAGGTCTATCATAGAAAAAACAAGTGGCACCCTTAAGTTGGTCGAAAAGATCACCAATCCTCGAAAGCGGATACTTATTCTTGATAGTAACCTTGTTCAATTGGCGGTAATCAATACACATCCTAAGAGAACCATCTTTCTTCAACACAAATAAGACTGGAGCGCCCCAAGGTGAGATACTTGGTAGAATGAAACCTTTCTCAAGGAGATCTTTCAACTGCTCTTTAAACTCTTTTAACTTAGCTGGAGCCATTTTATATGGCGTAATAGAGACAGGAAGAGTATCAGGAAGTATATCTATACCAAAGTCTGTTTCTCACTCATGAGGGACTCTGGGAAGATAATCTAGAAATACCTCTGGAAACTCACTTACAACTGGAACTGACTGAATAAGTGGTGTCTCAACACTAGAGTCATTAACTCGGACTAAGTAATAGATGCACCCCTTGGAAATTAACATTCTCACCTTAAGGTACAAAATAAAATGACCCTTAGGCACTGATGAACTACTCCTCCAATTTATAACTGGCTCATTAGGAAACAAGAACTTAACAACTCAAATTCTACAATCAACTGAGGCATAACAACCATGAAGCCAGTCCATACCTAGAATGACATCAAACTCTACCAAGTCTAACTCGACTAAGTCATCCATGGTGTCCTTGTGATTAACAGAAATGACACAATCGCGATAAACTCTCTCAGCTAGAATAGACTCACCAACAAGTTTGGAAACACTAAAGGGCTCAAGAAGTTGTTTGGGAATAATATCGAACCTCATAGATATATAAGGAGTCACAAAAGATAGACTTGCACCTGGATCTAGCAATGCATATACATCAAAAGAAAAGGCATTGATCATAACAGTGACAACATCTGGTGAATTCTCTTGCTCTTGGCGACTGGTGATAGCATACAAATGGTTTGCTCATCTGCCTGTCCCTGAAGTAGCTCCTCTAGGTGCAGCTTTGTCTGGCGGAGCCACTGAAGAAGATTGGGCTCTATTGATCCCATTACCACTACCTTGCCTGTTCTTTGGGCACTCTCTCATGAAGTGACCATCCTGACCACACTTGGAGAAACCAGTGGAGCCATCAGGACACGTTTCTAAGTGGTTTCCCACACTTAGCACATGAAGGAGTCCCATTATCTCCCGGTGCCACACTACCTTCAGACTGAGCAGGTCTAGCTCTGATGTTCTGCGAGTTCTGATTCTTGAAGTCATCTCTTTTCCTTTGTGCATGTGCACTAGCAGATGATGGAGCAGGTCCATTTTGATTTTGTTGGAAAGACGACCGGTTCGCATTACTCTTCTGCTGTCCGGACTCGTTCCCAGTTGTCTTAGCTTTCTTGTTTCAGAACTCTTCTCTATCTCTCAGCTTATCTTCCTCAACCTGTTGCAAATGGATCATAAGTCATGCTATGTCCATGTGTCCTATCAACATAGCTTCCTTAACCTCACCTTTGGCTCTCTTAGCTTGATAGACGAGACAGCCCAGAAACAAACAAACTCATCCTGCTCCTCAAATCAGCAACCATCTCTGGAGCATAGCCTTTCACATGGATCATCAGCCTTGCTATGTCCATGTCCTTTATCAACATCACAGCCTTACCCTCTTTTCTTGACAGAAGAGACAACCCAGACACAAACAAGCTCATCTTGCTCCTCATGCCAGTAACCATTCAGCGCAAAATGGGACAGTTGAGTGAAGTTGAGGTTGTACTCAAGCACACTCATGGATTCCTACTTAAGAGTGAGGAATTCACTTACCTTTGCCTATTTCCATTCATGGGGTAAGAAACGCCCCATGAAAGCTTCTTCAAACACAGATCATCTCACAATTGGTGCACCTTCGGCTCTACTTTTCTTCCATTTGTTGTACCAGACTCTAGAAACACATTCAGTTGGTATTTAACTAGTTCCACATGCTCAACATCTGCAACATGCATTACCTCAAATACTTTCTGCAACTCTTGCACAATGTTTTTCGGATCTTCAGTGACACTTGAACCGGTGAAGTCAAGATGATTCATCCTTAAGAACTCTCGTATCCTAGATGTATCAGCCACATCATGTTGATTCCCTCTTTGTTGCCCAGCTTGGTTGGTCACAACTTGACTCAACATCTTGATAGCATCCCAGAACTCAACGTTAGTAACCTCTCCTAAGGGTTGCACTTCTGGTGCATTGGGGACCCCATGATCCTTGGGATCAACATTCATTCTAGCAGGATGATCTCGGACAGCTCTTCGTGGAGGCATGATCTGAAAGATACGTGCAAGCAGGAATTAGAAAGAAACTTTATAGAGTTGAACTCTATCGCACAAAAAGAGTATGAAAGATGTGAGATAGTTCCTAAATGTCACAGCCTCCTAATTATAGATTGGGCGTGCTTCATATCAATAACTGGGACTCTACAGACATGACTTTATAGACACCTTAGGACTCTTGAACTCTGTTCTCTGATGCCAAGTTTGTAACTCCCCGAGCCTACACCCTGGACATGGCCAGCACTCGAGAACCATTACTGGCCCCAAGAGAACCGTTGGCCTAGCTCAATACTCAGCGGAAGACTTACTCAACAATAAAGGAACTTTAAAAGTAAAACTTTAAACTCAATGTCTCAAAATAATAAACTCAGGAATGTATAAGAACATTCAACTCGCCAAAAGAAGGCAACTCGAGTGGCAAACATCAACAATGGAAATGTAAAAGACACATAAACTACTACTGTCTATCTAAGAAGCCTCTAATACTATGAGGAATGTTGGGATGAGACCCCCGATCATCCTAACAAAACTGAAATAGATGAAAATAAATAAAGGATCCTCTGAAAGCAAGGAGGCTCACCAAACAACTCTGGAACTGCAAATGGTATCAACGAATCATCTGTTGATGACCATGATCTCCTGTATCTACATCATGAAATGATGCAGGCCAACTGACATCAGTACATTGAATGTACGAGCATGTAAGGGGAACACTGAACATAACATAAAAGCTTAAACTTGGAAAGAAGGAAATATACTCACCTCAGCCACTTGAGGAAGAAAGCCAAACGTGAGCTTCTAGATTTATTCACAAAACTAATTATCATGCATTCATTTCTCTGTTCTTTACCTGTTAACATGCGTATTGGAACCTTCATTTCCAGAAAACCAAAGTTACCCTCAATTTGAAAAACCCACCATTAGCATCACTTGAGACTCCAAAGAGAAATATTTGGTCTCGCTGCTTGGAAGCTTTAGAAGGCCTCTGGAGTTCTATTTCTTATTTTCTTCTGTTGAACTTTTCAGCCTTTCCTTTATTCCTTATACTTTTAATTTTAGGATACTCTTAAAGAATATGGTTCTTAAATTTAAGAAAACTTTTGTCATCTTAAAGACATTTAGGTATTGTAAAAATTATTTTCTAATTCAATTTTGCACCTCTTAAAAATTAGTAGAGCATCGCCGACCAGGTCAGCGATGCGCCAAGTATTCCTCTTCATCGCCTTCTTGACTTTCCTCTTCACCATTCAACTCCTGTAACTTTACGCGATCAAGATCCTTATCGCCGATCCATTCGGCGTTTCACCGAAGTACCATTTCCATCGCCGAGTTGAATTTTCACCGAGGCTGGCACGCTGTAACTTTTGGCGAGCTGAAGTACCACTCGACGAGTCACCGAGTGGTCTTGGCGATTGTCAGCTTTTCTTATTTCTAGCTTTTTTCAGCTTTTCCGCTCCTTTTTGCCCGGTGATGTCCTTGCCTTGCTCTTTTTCCTTCATAGATGCAAATTAGCACATAAACATCAGTTTAAATCATAAGATAGGAATTGAGGACACTAAAACTATGAATATTAAGCCCTAAATTAGTTGAAATCCCAGACACATCAATGAACCTATGCATGATCCATGATTTCTAGACTATGATGATATGATGTGGGTTTTGAACTATAAAAGATAAATTTATGAAAATATGCATTTCTCTTATGAAATTGATGAAAATGATTTAAGGTTTCTTTAAGAGTGACGCATCGATGTTGTTGTTTTTATTGTTGTGAAAGGATTTCTCACATACTACTCAAAATATGAATGTGAAAGTGTTTTCTCAAATGATGGATTCATAGGGTTGAAATGTTTCTTAAATAAAAGATTAATCAATATTTAAGAGCTATTCAAATTAACTCTAGCTTGGATTGGCTACTTGATTAAACCTTTTCCATGTATAATAAGATCAATATAACTAATGAATATTCTGTGGGATTTATACTTAGCACTGAGAGGATATTGTGATGGAAGCTCTCCCGTAGAAGAGGTCGAGTTTCTAGTATCAATCTCCTTATCCCATAACTATTTGCCACCATATGATGATTGACTTAGATAGACATTAGCTAGTGGATCCACTTAAGGTAGAAGTTTATGGTTCTTACCTAGGATAGTACGGACATCTCTTTTAGGTGTGGGATATACACTGGATTCCATGTTATAGCTCACATGGTCTATGTCAATTAATAGTAAAATTCCCACAATAATGAACGAAGGTTACTTCTAGAAGTATCTCAAATGTGTTTTAAAGATTTTTAACTTGCATTGACCATGATTTTGACTTATGTCTTATAACATATTATGTTATGATTTAGCATTGTCATTGATGAGTCAGGGATTTCGACTCATTTATGGCTTATTATTCAATGATTTAGTGTCCTCAATGCCTATTTTATGCTTATAACTGATGTTAAAATGTTTATATGCAGTAATGAAGTCTCAAGAGTAAGGCAAGGACATTATGAGGCAAAATGGAATGAAAAAGATGAAGGAGAGCAAAGATGGTACTCACCAAAGCCACTCGACGAGTCGCCGAATAGATCTACAACTCGCCTAAAGTTCCAGCATGCTAGCCCATGGACAAACCAACTTGGTTAGCAGACAATAGATTCAGTGACACACCAAAGAGATCAGCGAGGACGATCTGGCTCGCCAAAAATTACAGAATGATTTGATGAAAAATCCAAGCCAAAGAGATGAGAAGAGGAGCAACTCGGTGCGTCACCGAACTGGTCGACGAACCCAACTTACCTTGCCGTGTTGACTTTGTACTGAAATTTTGGGAACGTATAAATGCATTTTTTAAAAAGAAGAAGAGGAGTCTTTTAACTTCCCACATTGTTTACTTCTGGGTTTTTGAGTTTTTACATTCTAGAACATTTTTTTACATTTTTGAGTAGAGATTTAGAGATTGTGAGACTTTCAGCTACAATTTCAGCATTTGGGAATTGCATATCGTTAGCAAATAAGATGGAAAACTTCGTTGATAGTGATTTATTGTTTTTAATATGCTTGGCTAACACCCCTTTCCTTGATGGTGTGATTATGTAGTTGAATGCATTAATTAGCTAATGGGTTTTGTTAGTTAGTGATTTTACTTATGTTTTGAAGTGGGTTCAACTAATTGTTCATGTTTAATTGAGGAATTGTGGTTACAAATGCAATTCTAGCTTAGTTCTCTATAATTATTTGAAAAAGAGGTATTTGAGTCGAATTATTGATTGATGGTTGTATTGATTGCAACTTCAAGAATCTAGCTTGAGAAAGTGGGTTTGATTGCGTCTTTACAAATCCATCTTGAAAGAGTGGATTAATTAAGGAATTGAGTTGTTTGGTTGTATTTTGCTCGTTGACGTTCAAAAGATCTCACTTGAAAGACAGTAGTTGATTGAGAAATGGATATTGCACTCAAAACCTAGCCTACCCACTAAGATTCAACAGCTTTTAGTAACTAGTAATCACCCATTACGCGAACTTAGAATTCAACTTAGCACACTCTTAAAGTCCAATCCATATTTATTTACTTCCCGTGTTATCTATCTTAATTTGGTTTTCTAAATCCCCCCATTTGATATTAATTGTTGAAAGTTTGTGATTTACTTTGATGTTGCGAAACCCTTACTTCTGCAAATGATTAGGACACAATTTTACTTCATAATCGAATTCTCTAATGTATCACTCAATGTGGGATCAACCCCAACTCTAAGTTGGGTTTATACTTTTAGCGACCACCTACACTTAGAATTTGAGGAAGTGTAGTTTAGCGTTATCAAAAATGGCACCGCTGGCGGGGAGTGGTGTTTAGAATTCTTTTATTGAAATTTAGTCGTGAACTGATTTTGTTGTAGTTGAATTATCTTATTTGTGTTCTTGTTGGTTTCTCTAAAAAAGGTAAAGATATGACTCTAAATGGGAGCAACGCCAGCCAACTTGGGAACAATGATGACATCGGGAATTTGCATGATGTCAATGAGGATCTGTTGGGAAGTGCGGGTGCTATTTGATTGCCTTCGACTGTGGGCAATGCGGTGTTTCATGTGACCAGTACAATGTTGCAGCTGATGCTAATGAAGGGTCTCTTTGGACGACTTGCTCATGAGGACCCTCATGACCACATCCGAAACTTCGTGGATGTGTGTGGACCGCTTTCTTTAAAAAACATTACTCAAGAGTCAGTCTGACTCCGTTTGTTTCCCTTTTCTCTAATGAGGGAGGCAATGAAGTGGTTGACCAAACTACCAAGGGAGTCAATAATTCTTGGGAGGAGCTCACCAATGCGTTTTATGAACGATTTTTGCCTCCTTCAAAGATGGTCAAGTTGAGGGATAATATAAAGAACTTCAAGCCACTGGATGGCGAAACTATCCATGAAACGTGATTAAGGTTCCAAAAGTTATTTCTCCAATGTCCAACTCACTGGCTACCAAATAATGTGTTATTGTAATATTTTTACCGGAGCCTTGACACGGTCAGCAAAGGTTTTGCAGACCAGCTCATTCGAGGAAGAATCTTGAGACAACCATTTGACATAGCATCAACCCTTCTTGATGAGATGACAAAAATTAATTGTGCATGGTACGCAAGAGAAGATCAGGTGTCTCCTTTGAACTTTAGGCTGACAAAGGAACAAATGGAAAAGAACCAGGAGCGAGATTGAAACATGGCCAAAATGATGACCCTAATGGACCTATTGACAAAACATGTCATGGGAAGTGGTTGCAAGGCTGTAAATGTGGTCAGAATTAATAGTGGTGTAAATCCTGATGAAGCACACTTTGAGGCCATGTATAATGAAGAAGTGCATTTCTTGAAACAAACAAAGCGGGGGGTACCTGTCCAAACTATCCAAGGACCGGTGGAAATCAAGGTTGGAATAGAGAGTGTGATGGTGGTTGGAGAGATAGAGATCGTGAATGGCATGACCCTGTTTCACGACCCAGGGGTACCCCCTAAACGTAACATGGCGTATAGAACCCTGAAGGACTCCATACAAGCCACTTAGCTCTCATAATATAAGAAATAGAACAATAAGAGTAAAACAGTTCAAGTCCAAAACATTTTATAAAACGAAAAGCGGAAGTCTACACTCTTGTCTCAACATAGCCATCTAATACAATAGAATGAAATTAGGCCTAGCCCATACATCATGTACAAAAGAGAAATACATGAAAGAAACTACAACAATAACTCCGTCTTCGAAGCATGAGGACTCACCAAAGATCGGGAAATCACGAACTCAACAACTAGCCACGAGACTCAGAAATCTGTTTGTCGGACCCTACATTTGAGAAAAATGTAGGCAAGAGTATGCGTTAGTACAAAACAATGTACCAAGTATCATAGCCTTTCATAAAACATTTAAATCATGCTAAATGGGATGAAATGCATTTGACCAAGTTAAAACATCATATGAAAGAGTTATAAAACATAAGTCATAAATCACGGTCAATGCAAGCTAACTTCTTCTTTAAAATCATTGAACTCATATGTGATACTCCTTGAGTAACCTTAGTTAATTGTTACTTGTGGGGAATGAGCCTTAACCGACATATAGACAATCTGAGTTATAACATGGAATCTGGTGTCTACCACACAGCGAAAAGCGGTGTCCTACTTGCCGAAGGTATAACCTTGAACTTCCAGCTTAAGTGGATCCACTAGCTAATCAACCTATGTGGGCACATAGTTATGGGATAAGAAGATTGCTACTAGTAACCCGACCTCTTCTACGTGAGAGCTTCCATATCTTGAGATTGCTTCGGAAACCTGGCCTCTACTACAAGAGAGCTTCCATCTCACTATCAATATCCACTCGGTGCTAAGCATAAATTCCTATAGAATAGTCATTTCTTACTTGAATTCATTACTCATGAAATGGTGCCCTTGGCCTACAAATTCAAGCTAGTTTCATTAAGATAGCTCCTAGTCTTTGATTCAATTAGGTGAGAAAGCTTTTCAACCTAAAAATCTTTTCTATGTGAGAAAACCTTTCACATCATGCTAGTATGTGTTTTAGTAAGAATATCCTTTCACAACACAACATCATCATCATTGGTTCTTAAATTTCAAAGCACCCTAAAAACAGTTTCATAGATTTCATAAAACAATGTGTAAGTCCATAATTTACCTCGTTGAGGTCAAAACCCAATTTCAATCATCAACTCTTAGAAAACATGGGTTAGATATGGATTTTCATCATAAATTCATGTAAAAATAGTAATACATGTTCAATTTCATAAAATTCTTCCTTGAAGATCAAAATCTCACAACATATATTTCATAACTCTAGAACATAGGGATCACATGGGTTCATAGGGGAATTCATCATAAAAGCATTGAAATTCATCATTTCATGCATATAAGATCATAATTAAATCATTTAAATCAATAATGATAAGAAAATATGCTAATTGAATAAAACCCTAGCTCAATTGGGGAATTCTACCATTTGAAATAAAGGAATTTGGGAACTCCATGGATGAAATCTATCATTCCTTAACTCCAAATGCAAGACTTCAATGGAGAATTGGAACCTTAGCTTGAAACCTTAGGTTGAATCTTCTTCTTCTTCAAGTTTCTAAAGAAATAATATTTGGAGAGGAGATTTGGGTTTCTTTTGTGAATTTGGAAGAATGAAATAAATGGGGTGAATTTGGGGGTTAAAAGAATTTTATAGGGGTCCTAAACATAGGCAAAATGACATAGTATAGGAATTAATTAATTAGGAAAAGACCCAACTAACCCTGAAAAATAACTGTCAGCTATGACCCACTGACCCAGTCGACGGACCATGGTCTGACCCACGGCCCGTCCTGGTGGACCATCGTTCATCGTCAGAAACTATAATTTTGGGACTTGAACCACAGACCCTAACCACAGACCGTGGTCTGACCTATGGTCCGTAGGTCTGGCCGTATTTCTTGGCCTCAAACCACTTGGTAGGGTGGCCAACCCACGAACCCACCTACGGTCTGTGGTTCAACCCACGGGCCGTGGTTGTCCTCTGTGGCTGGCACCTGTAACTTCCCAAAATCAGGTTCATTTCCCTTTTTCGGATACGGGGTGTTACAATATCTCCCCCTTGGGATCATTCGTACTCGAATGAGATTTAAACTGGTTCTAAAAGAGTAGGATAGGAACTAACAACCCAACCTACAATGCAATGCATACAACCAAGGAAGAACTATCGACTACAAGCTAGGACGTTCTCAAAACATCATAAGAGGGGTGAACTAACTCTATCAGCCCATCATGCATGCAATGCACAAATTAAGGAGGAAACATCAACTCCAAATAAACATACTCAATGCATAAAAAGGAAGTAGGAACTACATCTATCAACCAAATATGCATGAATTGTCAAAACTTCTCATGTTCAAGGAGGAACTACCTTCTCCAAGCTAAAAGCATGCTCAACACAATCTCATGGAGCCTCTATGCAATTTACTCTAAAAAATCATAGCTATTTCATGTTAATCAATTCATCTCCTAAAGTCTATAGGCAACTCATACTCAATGCACAACAACATGAAGAAAATCAATCATATAAACTTATTTTCTTTCAAAACACAAGTTTTCATGAACATGTAAAATCATAATGATATCATGGAAACACAAAAAAAACACATGACTCCCGCAAAGGAAAATGACCCTTAGGAATATAATTTCCCCCATTCAACTCTAGGATAGGCTCATTCGGGAACTGAAACTTTACTACATGAGTTCTACAATCAATAGAAGCATAACAAGAGTTCAGCCAATCCATACCCAAGATAACATCAAAGTCTAACATATCAAGCTCTACCACGTCAACAAGAGTAACTCAATGGGACAAGGAAACAAGACACTTTCTACGGACCCTCTTAGCCACCACAGAATCACCAACATGAGTAGAGAAAGAAAAAGGTTCTAACAACACATCGGGGAGCACATCAAACCTCATAGCCACATATGGCATCACAAAAGATAAGGTAGCACTGGGATCTAGTAAAGCATAAACATCAAGTTCGAAAACTTTAAACATACCGGTAACCACATCCGAAGAACTCTCTTGTTCACCTCGGGTTGGAAGTGCATAGAAGCGGTTTTTCTTAGGAGCATTGGAACCCAAACCACTAGGACTATCTTGTTTGCCCTCTCTTCCTTTAGCCATAAGCATTGGGCAATCCCTCATTTTGTGGCTGTTTTTACCATAACCATAACAACAATCCGTACAGGCTAGACACCTACCATTGTGCTTCCTTCCACACTTAGTGCAATTAGACCTAGGCAATGAAGAGCCACTACAATTACCTCCTTGAGGCTTAGGGTTAGACACACTATCTTGGTTGAACTTAGGAGGAGCATTCAAAGAACCTTGACCAGAAAACCTTTGTCAGAATCTTGGATAACCTTCTCCATCGGACCTTGTGTTAGAGAAATTACCATCACCGGTCTTAGCCCTTTTTGCCTCCTTGACCTTTACTTGAGTTTCTCCTCCTCAATTTATTATGCATGTACCATGAGATGATAGATGTACATATCATGAATGAGCATTGTGGTTCGGAACTCTTTAACCACCATTTCGGACACACCTGATACAAACTTACTCATCTTGGCCCTTGAATCGGCAACCATCATTGGAGCATACTTAGACAATTGAGTGAACTTTAGAGCATACTCCCTCAGACTCATACTCCCTTGTTGAAGGTTAATGAACTCTAGCACCTTAGCTTCCCTCATCTCAAGGGAAAAGAAACTATCACGGAATGCGACGTTAAACTTCTCCCAATCAAGAGGACCCACATCTTCCGGCCTCCCTTCTTTCCATTGGTTATACCATACTTTAGCCATACCTTTCAATTGATAAGCAGCTAAGTCTGACTTTTACAACGGTGTAACTCCCATGATCAACAAAATCTTATAAACCTCATCGATTAACTCTTGAGGATCTTCCTTAACTTTGGAACCATGAAACTCCGGAGGATTCATCCTTGTGAAGTCCCTCAGTCTTGAAGCCGCCGAATTCACATTTGAGCTTGTGAGAACCACAACCTCCCTATTGGCTTGGGCCGTCACGGCTTGAGCGAACACTTGAAAAGCAGCCCTAAACTCCGTATTAGATACATGGTCGGCCAAAGGATCACCCGAAACTTGAGGAGCTTAGGGAAGAGCTTCTTGTTCCACATTCTCCCTCACATTCCTTCTAGCATAAGCTCTTTGGGTAGCCATATCCTGAAGAACATAGGATAAGGATTAGGAGAGAGAGACCTTATAGAGTTAAACTTTATCGCATGACTTAAGGGTAATGAAAGAAATGGAGTTTCCTAATTATCTTGTAGACTCTCATTCATAAATGTGGTGCGCTTCACATTCATGAACAAGACTCTACTAGATGTGGCTTATGCGACATTCTAGGACCATTCTAAGCCTTGTGCTCTGAATACCAAGTTTTCACGACCCAGGGGTACCCCCTAGATGTAACATGGCATATAGAACCCCGAAGGAGTCCATATGTCATGACCCAAACTAGGGGAGGCGTGACTGGCACTTGATACCTTATGCGATTGAGTTAGCCACTGAAACATACCAACTGACTCAACTATGGGCCTAGAAGGTTGGGCAGCATAACATCTAAAATACTATGACTTGACCATCAAGGTCATAACCTGAATATGAGTAAGTCATAAGGACGAATGTAGACAAGCCAAAGATAATAATGTACTAGCTAGCCGACAAGTCTGCAAATAAAGATATACATACGTACATACATATATATACATGCCAAGCCTATGGGGCTAGAGACTAGAAGTTGCAGAAAGAAACATAAAATATCATGTCCACAATAGCCTCTAAGAGAGTCATAAGCACTGGACGGGACAAGGCCCCAATTATATACAAATTGTACGATAAAAGTAACATCCTATGAAAGCTCCAGGAAGAAGTGGGGCTTACCACCTCATAACTGAACTACGAATCCTAGCAGAGGGGTCAATCGGAATCCCTACCTGGACCTGCAGGCACGAAAAAAAATGCAGCATCCCACGGCAACGAGACGTCAGTACGAATAAAAATTTACTGGTATGTAAGGCAGAAAGTAGAATCATAAATAGTTGTTGTAAAAAGGGTAATAAAGATACCACCCGAAAGAGAAACTTTGATAGCCGCCATGGCTGACATCTAACCTTATATAAATTAAATATGCATGGTATGCTCATATAATCGTATGTCGTGAATACATATATAGATGCAAATGCATGTCATACCCAACCAAGTGCTAGCAATGGTGGTGCCTTGTGGTAGAAAACCGGCATCATATTCACCAACTTGTGGCCATTTGTTTCTCATACGTATAAATATAGGTAATAGGCCCCATACCTTCCAATTATAGCTTAGGAGTAGAATGCATAGCATATAATGTCATGGATTCGTAATGCATTTGTGTTACCTGAATCATGTTGCCAATCTTGGTCCGTGGGTACTCTTGTCCTAATGATCTCATAATCACTTTCGTATCACATGTAAATGTCTCGTAGAACCTTATATACTTGTAGATTAAACTAGAACACATAAATAATATGTAGAAAGGTAACTTAAACATGAGGATGTTGATAAATAGCTCAATGTTTTTCACTTAATATCTATATATGTTTCTGATATACCGTGAATTTATGGTATTTTTGATACATTTCACTTAGAGTTTGTGTGTGTGTTGGGTCATTTTGTGTTAGAATTAATGTTTTGTGTCTAATGTTTTGCAAGAAATAGGATTTGATGAGAGCTGAAATTTACTGAAGTAGCCATCGACAGACCATAGGTCCATCGACGGACCATGGATGGGCAGTCGTAGGTCTTGGCCTGGGAGATGAGTTCCAGTAACTCAAACCACGGAGTGCCAGGACGGACCGTAGCCCAGTCCATGGACCGTAGGTGGTGTGTAGTAGGTAGAACATCAGGGAAGTCTGACAAGTGTGGAACCACGGAGCAAGCCGACGGACCGTAGGACGACCCACGGTCCGTCCTGCACGTCCGTCATTAATGATCTGGGAGTTGAAGGTTCCAGTACCTGATGAAATTTTCTAAGTGTTGAGCCACGGAGGGGACCTACTGACCGTAGGTTGACCCACGGTCCGTAGGTCGAAGCATCGTTTGAAACCACGTCCCAGCCTGTTATTTCCTTATTATGTTACCTTTTTATTTAGGACTTGTTTTCTATAAATAAGAGATATAAACCTCATTTTTGGAGGTTAGAAATTAATGTATACTTCTAAGTTTGTGTTTTGGAAATTAATTGGCAAACTCTTAGTAATTAAGTTTCCGAATTTCATTTTATAAGATTTTATCTTTGAAATTTAATTAAAGATTTTGGATTTCATCAATTCTCCTTGTACGTTCATGAATTATTTTTACCCAATTATGAATTGTGTTCTTTCAAGCATGAGTAGGTAAATCCACAACTAGGGTTGTGGGAACCATGAGAAATTAACAACGTATTAATAATAATTAAGTAATTCTTGAATAGTGTTTATGCATGTATTGTTAATTCTTTCGCTTAGAAGTCTTTTTAATGGTGGAGAATGTTAGAACTCGCCTCGTTTCTACATGCCGGACCAAGGAGGTAGTTAGTGAGAAAAGAATTAACAACAGAGATTTAGTGGATGCTATCTAATAGTCTAATGTCAATTGGTGCGTGGGTGAAAACTAAGCCATATATTGATGTGATGTCTAATCTGAGGTAAAGGTAAGGGTTAGTAAAGTACACACTCGTAGCTAGACCAAGGTGCGAAGTGAAATTACCTATTTGGAGGACCAATCACTTAGGGATACCTAACTTATCAACTTTGCATGTAAATCACTAGGAAAGGATTACTATTATTAGGATTATTGCGTTAAGAGCTTGTGGGGAACACGTACACCCTAGTTTCTCTCTCATATTGATAACTCAAAGTTTGAATCTTACTTACTTGTTACTTAATTAACAATCTGTTACTTGCTTACAAAATCCCCCTTTATTTACTTGTCTCAGAAATAATTTGACTAAACCGATATAATAGTGAGTTAAGTTTAAGTCTATACCATTTTTATCGTGGGATCGACCCCAACCTACAAGTTAGGTTCTTTACTTGATAACGATCTCTTATACTTCTTTAGGGAGGTTTCCTTAGTAGTTTGTAAAAGAAAGTATTTCAGAACAAACACGTCCTTTAGTAGTTTAAACATACGATTTACATTTAAGAGTTTTGGAGATCGACGTATTATTTTAAAGTTTTCAAAAATATAAATTAGCGAGGAAGGAGGAATGATTTCCAATTCGTATTGTTCATCCCTAATTTTTTAAAGTTACTACATCTAAAAAAGAATAAGAATTTGTACACATGGACCTATAGTCAAGAGAATCAATAAAATGACATAAAAATGCCGAATACCCTATCTAAACGAACGAGTGGAATAGCAACATAATGGAGTCACAAAAATACGCCAGCTACAATCTCACTGCCTTTCACAAAAGGTCTTTCTAGCAATAGAATAGTAAAACAATAGTTGACGATTTAGGATTCCAAAATTCGCGCTCAAAGGAAGTACAGTGCTTAGCCTTAACATACCTCAATTTTGGGTCTTGTTGTATCAATATGGATTGTACCCCTTCCTTACAATATGTAATCTACAAAAAATCATGTCACAGAACCATTACAGGCAGAATATTAACACGTCAGGATCAAAGTAGCAATTTAGAGCTTACTAGCAGAGTGATTAGCACGCCAGACCCTTTTTAAATGTATGCTTCATTACCTTTTTTTCTCCAAATTACAACCCCAAATTAATGACGGAACATATATTTTTGCAGCAACTATTAACAAGTGGAGGCCTAGGCAATAGTCAGCAACAACCAAATAGAGTATGCCTGCACAATAATAAAAACTCAGCGTATCGCCACACCCCTCCTTTCCAACCACAAAATAACCACAACCAAATCCAAACCATGAGTCTTCAAGCCATTAAAGCCAGAAAAAATATATGAAATACAGTGGTATAATTGTTCAATATAACCATAATAACTTGAACTTACGGCTTTCGATCACCATCCTATGAGTTTGTTCAATAACTATGTTTGGAATCATGTCTTTCTCTTCGTAAGCAATAAGAGAATAAAAGGAAGAACCTTAACTTAAAAATGATGGCTCTTATAGTATTTTTAGCATGTCTCCTCAATAACAAACAGTCTCCTCAAACACAAGACGTTGAACCAAGAAGAAACCATTTGAAATTTTCAGTGCAATAATAGAACCAACATTACACTTATTTATCTTACAATTAATTACCCATGTATATTTATTCTTCTTCTCTTCCAGACTCATATCAACAACAACCACACACAAACAAATAATTTCCCAAAATTCCAACAACAACAACATCAAAAAATACTTCAAAAAGTGCCCAACGTCACATAACTATCAAAATACAATTTTTCAGCCGTCTATCGTGTTCTTGCTTATATAGCATAGCTATAACTTGGACTCACCCAATAAAATGAAGGGTGAGAATTATTACCTCCAAACAGCAGCAACACCCCCTAAAACCGAGATTCCTTCACTATGAACAATCCTTCAAATCACAACCAATGAGGAGGAAAGAAGTAACACAATCTCTATGAACATTCCGAGGGTGAAACCACGTTGAAATCTTGTAGGTATTTTCTTGGATGATAGGGGAACCTTTAGAGAAGATTTAGGACTACTTTCTCCTTATTTGGTCGAAAAAAATGAGATAAAACGAAGGGAAACAAAATCTTATAATGCTAAACCGACATAGGGGCGAGGGACCCACCTTCACGTGCCTGCTTGTGCAGTCTCACTAAAATTTTAATATCTCTCATTTCTAAAGTCGTATGGAAAAATGGTTTAGTGCGATGGAAAGTAGACTCATCGACCTTCGAATTAGTATGTTGGGGTTCTTCTAAAGCTTTATAGATTGGGAGAAAAGCTCCGAGACATTTAACTCAAATTTCAGAAAATTTATCAAAGAAACTTACTCTAACTTTTATCAACTTTTATTTCCCAACTTTCTTGACTTCAAAACTTAAATTACGATCATTGGGCGACTATATCACCTTATAAAACATCCTTATTAGCATATAAGTAACTCTTTGTATTACCCCAAAGGTACTAATTAACTTAAACCTTCCGAACGGGCGGGGTGTTAGAAGAGACATTCCTTAACTCGAACTTGTTTAAGGGAATCCTTGACCCATAACGTTAGTCTAATTCTTTTATTTTACCACCCCCTTTGCAACCTTATTCTCCTGACGTGATACACCAAGTCATATAAACCTCATACACTCATGTAATACTATGCATATTATGAGAAATAACCATGGGGTCTCACACCATACAAGCCACTTAGCTCTCATAACATAAGAAATAGAACAATAAGAGTAAAACAATTCAAGTCCAAAAAATTTTATAAAAAAAAAATTGAAAGTCTAAACTCTTGTCTCAACATATCCATCTAATACAATAGAATAAAATTGGGCCTAGCCCATACATCATGTCCAAAAGAGAAATACATGAAAGAAACTAAAACAATAACACCATCCTCGAAGCATGAGGACTCACCAAAGCTCGGGAAATCACGAACTCAACTACTAGCCACGAGACTCGAAAACCTGTCTGTCAGACCCTACAGTTGGAAAAAAATGTAGGCAAGAGTATGCGTGCGTACAAAACAATGTACCAAGTATGATAGTCATGCATAAAACATTTAAATCATGCTAAAGGGGACATTTCATTTCATGACAGGCATTTGACCAAGCTAAAACATCATATGAAAGAGTAACAAAACATAAGTCATAAATCACGGTCAATGCAAGCTAACTTCTTCTTTAAAATCTTTGAAATCATATGTGATACTCCTTGAGTAACCTTAGTTCATTATGACTTGTGGGGAATTAGCCTTAACCGACATTGAAACCATGTAAGCTACAACATGGAATCTGGTGTCCACCCCACACCGAAAAGAGGTGTCCTAGTTGCTGAAGGTAGAACCTTGAACTTCTAGCTTAAGTGGATCCACTAGCTAATCACCCTATATGGGCACATAGTTATGGGATAAGGAGATTGCTACTAGAAACCCGACCTCTTCTGCAGGAGAGCTTCAATCTCTTGAGATTGCTTTGGAAACCCGGCGTCTACTACGGGAGAGTTTCCATCTCACTATCAATATCCACTCGCTACTAAGCATAAATTGACACGAAATACTCATTTCTTACTTGACTTCATTACTCATGAAAAGGTGCTCTTGGCCTACCAATTCAAGCTAGTTTCATTAAGATAGCTCCTAGTCTTTGATTTAATTAGGTGAGAAAGTCTTTCAACCTAAGAATCCTTTCTATGTGAGAAAACCTTTCACATCATGCTAGTATGTGTTTTAGTGAGAATATCCTTTCACAACACAACATCATCATCATTAATACTTTACTCTAAAAGAACCCTTAAAACATTTTGTATAGATTTAATAAAATAATGCATAAATCCATAATTTACCTCCTTAAGGTGGAAACCCAATTTCAATCATCAACTCTTAGAAAACATAGGTTAGATATGGATTTCATCATAAAATCATGTAAAACTAGTAATACATGTTCAATTTCATAAAACTCGTCCTTGAAGATCAAAATCCCACAACATATAGTTCATAACTTGAAAACATAGGGATCACATGGGTTCATAGGGAAATTCATCATAAAAGCATTGCAATTCATCAATTCATGCATAGAAGATCATAGTTAAATCATTTAAATCAATAATGATAAGAACCCATGCTAATTGAAGAAAATCCTAACTCGATTTGGGAATTCTACCATTTGAAATAAAGGAATTTGGGAACTCCATGGATGGAAGAAATCCATGGATGAAAACTATCATACTTTAACTCCAAATGCTAGCCTCCAATGGAGAATTGGAACCTTAGCTTGAAACCCTAGGTTGAATCTTCTTCTTGTTCTTCAAGTTTCGAAAGAGAGAATATTTGGATAGGAGATTTAGGATTCTTTTGTGGATTTGAAAGAATGAAATAAATGGGGTGAATTTGGGGGTTAAAAGACTTTTATAGGGCTCTCAGCTGTGACCCACGGACCCAGTCGACGGACCGTGGTCTGACCCACGGCCCGTCTCGATGGACCGTTGTTCATGGTCAGAAATTGTATTTTGGGCCTCAAACCACGGACCCTAACCACGGACCGTGGTATGACCTACGATCCGTAGGTCTGGCCATAGTTCTTGGCCTGAAACCACTTGGCAGGGTGGCCAACCCACGGATCCACCTACGGTCCTTGGTTTAACCCACGTGGTTGGCCTCCGTGGATGGCACATGTAACTTCCCAAAATCTGGTTCATTTCCCTTTTTTGGATACGGGGTGTTACACCTTGACACGAATTGGAGAGATAGAGATGGGAACAAAGATCACTATTTGCCTCCTCACAAACATCAAAAGTCGAAAGAACCAAGGGCTGATTCTGAAAATTTCTGAACCGAGGATATGCTTGCTCGTATTCTGAATAAAGTGGAAGGATCGGACAAGGTGGTAAAGGAAATAAAATATGACGTCTCTTCCCTTAACCAAAGGGTCATATCACACTCAGTATCCATTAAGTAGTTGGAAACACAGATGGGTCAGATCTAGGCTCATTTAAATCCAAGGCCAAAAGGGGGCTCCCAAGTGATACTTTGGTGAATCCAATAAATGAGACATGATCCCATGGTCATTTCGTGCCACGACATTAAATAAGGTGCTTCTTGGGAGGCAACCCAAATTTTATATTTTGGCATTTGTATAACGTTTGTTGGATGTGTAGGTTGAAATTCGAAGTTTGGGAGAAATAGGCTAAAGGGTGAGCTCAAAACCCACTCGGCGAACCGCCGAGTTTTTAGCGAGAGCGATGTTGATATCCATTTTTGAACAACCAAATGGTTAGAATTCTGGTAATTTCGGTGGACAAAAATTGATTCGGCGCGTCGTCGAGTGGATCGACGTCATTAATGAAACTTGCCGACATAGGCGCGAACTGAAGGGTCTAAAGTTTTCAACTGTTTTAAATTCAAAAGCTCTCCATATTTTAAACTTTTCGACCCTTTCACTCTATCAACTTAATTTTTATCTTAGTTTTAACTAAAAAATTTCATCAGTGTCGTTGTGGGATTGGAGTTCATTGCATTACTCATTTTTGCTTTTCCCCTCATCGTTTCCTAGTCTACTTCTGAGGTTGGTGTTTTAAATTAGACTTAATTTCATGTCGCACTATAAGCATGCTTATGTATTTGTTGGATCTATTGTGTGTCTTTGTGTGTTTTATCGATTGTTAAATATTGTTGGGTAATCGAGCATGTTA
Source organism: Solanum etuberosum (assembly GCA_029582245.1). Taxonomy (NCBI): domain Eukaryota; kingdom Viridiplantae; phylum Streptophyta; class Magnoliopsida; order Solanales; family Solanaceae; genus Solanum; species Solanum etuberosum. The sequence continues at coordinate 141,725 of JAJONR010000284.1, forward strand.
GATTTTCCGTTTGGCGTAGTTGAGTTTAAGTTTCGAGTTTAAATTGTTTGAATGGAGGATTTGCATGTTGGGCTTGGTGTGGGTGAAGGCTGAGTAACCCAAATTTCACAAAACAACTCTAAATTGCCCAATGATTGATCAGGTAACATCGTTCTTAAGGGGGAAGATGTTGTTTGGTCGAATCTGGTAAATTGGGGGAAGTCTGAGTACTCCAGGGTTAGTAATGGTATCGGCTAGTTTTAAATTGCATAGAATGGGTCTTGAATTTTGTTATCATAGGTTGTCCATTGATAATTGGGAGTCAGAGTAAAAGTTTGGCATGATGGGACATTTAGCGAGCTTAGTCGAGCTCGCCGAATGACTCGGTGGTTCACTGACTGACTCCTTTAATCGTCTTTTTGCCTTGAAATATTGTTTCTTGATTCTGTAACTTTCTGTGATACTCACGTTCTTACCAAGTTGACTCGGCGGCTCGCCGAATGTCTTTGATCTTGCCTTTTTAAGCAAATTTTTTAGAAATTGCTCTGTAAAATTCGGCGACCTACCTTGCTTCACCGATAAGATTCAACGTCTCACCGAATGACTTTTTTCTTCACTGTTTTGTGTTGAATTTTTGATATTTAGTTCAGTGATTTTCGGCGAGCTCTCTAAGGCTCGCGGAATGAAGTCTGTCTCTCGCCGAGTTGATCGACGAGATTTCCTGCATTTTTTACTCTTGATATCTTACTAACCCGTTGCAACCACATTTGTTTCATTTGCTTGTTTTGACAGATATGGCTAGATCAAAATTCCCAGCAAAGGGTCCTCAACCCCGAAAAAAGGGCGAAAGGGGTGGTAATTGTTGCGGAGGTTGCACCTCAACCATCCAGTAGACTTCGACCGACTCAAGCTAGGGGTCGGGGAAAAGACAAATAGCCAGCGAAGCCTAGTTTGAGAAGTGCTAGCTCTGACAGTATGGGTGTCTACTCCACCCACCTCACTACATCTGATCAGAAAGTGGGGAAGATGTGGGGTCCAGGTCGCCCGTCTATGAGTCTGAACCAGCTGATAATTAAACCTTAAAGCACAGACGTGTTGGAATGCGCTCCAAAGCAATGCATGATCCGACACTACCAAAACCTCTACCACTTCCAGCACAGGCAGCAGAATAGGAACAACAAGTGTCTCCGACCCAAGCACCTCTACCAGGCTCGATGAATAGGCTGAAGGCTTTGGTATGCGAACAATTCTTGAGGAGAAGAAATTGTCCACTGATGTGGTTGTGGAAAAATATCGAGCAGTGTGGGACACACTCCGGTTCCACAAATTTGAGTAGTTCATAAAGCACCGGAGTCTTTACGTGCTTACATGTGTCCGAGAATTTTATGAGAGCTACGCCTGGTTACTCATGAAAGGGAAGAAGAAGGCTGGATCAGCGGCACTACTAGAGTTTTTTTAGGTGCGTGGAAAGAAAGTCAAGTGCAGTGAAACAGACATCAATGAATTCCTAGCTTGTACAGTCCGGTTGACCTACACCTTGACCGCTATGCTCAAGACCCAGTCGTTAGATGACTTGAAGGGATGGTTGGCCCAATTACTGTCTGATGTGTTTTCACACCCCGAGCCTACACCCTGGACGTGGATGGCACTCGAGAACCATTTCTGGCCCCAAAAGAACCCTTGGCCTGGCTTAACTCTCAGCGGAAGACTTACTCAACATAAGATAACTGTAAAAGTAAAGCCTTAACTCAAAATAACTAACTCAGAATATTTAAAGTAACATTATGTCACGCCCCGAGGCTACCCCTTGACGTAAACATGGGACGTAGGATCACGAATGACCCCTAGCTAACCCTAATTTTGCATATCATAAGCATAATGATAATACCTGAATAAAATGTAAACTATGCAGAAGCTTAAAACAATCGTTATCTAAAAGATGGGGAATACCCAATACTGATCTGAATATAAAGAAACTATGAGTTTAATAACAACTGAAAGATCAAACTTAAATCTAAAACTGAATCTAACTATGTCTGAATAAAAGCCTCTAACTGACTAGAGATGCTGGTACATGCGCCCAGCTAACTCTAGAAAACCTGAAACTGAAATACTGAAAGTAAGAGAAAACATGTCTATCATCCTCGAAGAATGATGACTCAACACTGATACTGCTGAATTGGAGATCGGGAACCGATCTATGCGTGATTTGAATGCTGAGGACCTGAACATACATCACGAGAAGATGTAGCGTAGAGTATGCGTCAGTACTTGAAGGGTACTGAGCATGCAGGATAGGATAAAGCTGAACAATATATACATAACTGAATAAAGCATACTGAGCAATGATATAATCTAAACATGATGGAAATACTGAAATATACTGAAGTGAACTGAACTAAATGCAATGACCAAGTACATAACATGCTGAAACTGAATACTGAAATGTAATTGGGAACCTGGTTAATACACTAGAATCTGACTGTGGGAGCTACTAATAACCGACATAAAACCACATGTGCTAAATGTGGAGTCTGATGTATACGTCCTATCGAGAAGACCCAATATACCTTGCCAAGGGCATAGAGGCATGACTGACGTGATCACTAAATATGATGCCCACAGAGGGGACTTACAAACCTACGGGGCACGTAGTTTTGGGACTATGAGGGTGACTGACCCTAGTGCAACTTGGTGTTAAGCCTACTCCCAGCTGAATTTATGTACAATACAATATAACTGACAAAAATGAATAGCTCACTGTTTTGACATGCTAACTAAAAATGCAACATTATGTACTAATAATGAAACATTTGGAAACTGGGGCATGTATATTTGTTTATCTGTCCTAGCTAGTGTAATTCATGAACTAAACGAATCTACACAACTAGGATTCTGAATTTCATGCAACGAACTAAGCAACAGAGTTAGAACAATATGAAAATATGATTAGGAATATTCTAACAACTAATTCACAACAATGTCTAACATTCAAGAAACCCTAGGTCTAGATAATATGAAGGGAATTAAGAATCTGACTGAATTCTAGGGACCTAATGGGTGAAAGGAACCCACTAGTGAAATTCCACACACCTGGTAATGAATTTCACAGAGAAATCTTTCGATTTTGGGGATGGAACTGAGGAAAACTTGTTGTGTTCTTAGAGAGGATTTGGTCGATGATTTCTCTTCTTTCTCTCTAGTTTGATCAATTTTTTAGAGAATGAATTGACTAGGGTAGGTTCTGATTAAGTTACTACGCTAAAACTGAAATTTACTACGTAGTTTAGGTGTCCAACGCATAAGGGAAAAGACCGAACGACCCCTGACTTAAAAGTTGTCGAGGCCACCGACGGGCCTGATCGGCTGACTAGGACGGACCACGTCGTCTGGCGTCTGGGAGTTGAATCTGAGGGTTTGACCTACGGCCCTAGACCACGTACCGTGGTATAACCTACGGTCTGTAGGGCCTGGCGTAGGTTGACCCTTGGATAAATTTTTCTGGGGTTCTGGGGAAGGGGTTGCAGGTGGCCAACCATGGACCCCACCTACGGTCTGTGGGTCCCCCTACAGTCCGTAGGTGGCACTCGTTGGTGGCACCTGCAACTTCTGAAAAGTCTACTGGTTGGTCTTTCTAGGATATGGGGTGTTACACATTCACTAGCCAAAGTGGCAACTCAAGTCTCAGACATAAATAACTGAAATGAACAAGACTCATGAACTATGTCTATCTATCTATGAATCCTCTACTAACTTAGATGGACGTCGAGACAAGAGCCACGACATCCTAATAACAAAATGAAATGACTAAAAGTAAACAATGGATCCTACGGAAGCAAGGAGGCTCACCAACAACTTTGAAGCTCAACTAGATCAACGAAGCGCTGAATGTTGATCCTGGTTACCTGTATCAGCATCATAAAAGATGCAGGCCAAATGGCGTTAGCACATGGATTGTACGAGCATGTGAGGGGAATTCTAAAACAAGACATAATCTTGAACTGGAACTCAAGAAACACTTACCTCGTCTCAACTCAACTCAAGAGTACTCAACTCATTCTAATATAAAGAAGTAGTGAAGAATGCATTATAAAGAAAGGCTTTTAAAACACTAGATAACAACTTCATGTATTAAAAAATACAATATACTCAGTTTGTATGCAAGAATACAAAATAAAATTTGTTTGTATATGAAAATAGAAAATAAACTCTGTGGGAGATTCTCTAACCGACAACCATCACTATGAGCTATGTGATGATACAATATCTAGCCCACGCTGCAAGAACTGTCGTATACTTTTCCGGGGTATAGAACCTACTAACTAAGTGTATCTACTACTCTATGCTAAAAAGAAATAACGAATCATCTAAAAAGTATGACCCTTTCTACCCACATTGGCTACATGGTTTATGGGGGCTGTGAGTTGTATGAACTCTCACCCATATCGATGCTCAGTACTACTCCCAAAATATACTAGAACATATGTTTTAAAAAATATTACTCTTTCTGTGGTTTGAGATTATTACTGAAAAGGTTTCTCTAAAAAGAGATAATATTGAAGACTGTTCATGAACTATTTGGAAATCGGTGTTTCCTCTCTGCTTAAATGTGAAAATATTTACTCTTGGGAATACTTAGTTCCCGTATATCACTTTAAAGAAAATAAATGCAACTCTACTCTTCATAAATCTCAAATGCTCAAGTCATTAAATAAGTTTAAACGGTTTGCAAAAAACTTCTCAAAGGACTCGAAAGAACTCTCAAGACTTGACTCTTAGCTCTACCTTGAATTTGAATTTATGGATTCAAGGTTATGATTCCTGTTTATGAATGATTTATAGATGTTTAGAAATAGTTTAGAGTAGTTAGAATCAATAGGGATTAAAGGTATACTTTAGGAGAACTTAGACGGGTAAAACAACGGAAAAAGGGTAGGGGCAGACGACAGGGCGAGCTGCTGGCGCGAGGTGCAAGCCCCTAAAGTTCAAAGACCCATTTCTTGTGCACTGGTGGCGCGCCATGCCACCTTTCCCCTAGGCAATTCCGACAAATTTTTCTTTTCGTTTTCTGACCTTAATTCGACTAGAATCGAATGGTTTCTTCCCCAATCACTTAGAATTGAATACTCAACGTATGTACATGATAATCTACTCGAAACAACCCTTAAAACGCTAACACTTATCTCAAGAACACATCAAAATCCAAACAATCAAGATTATTAAAGGTATTCCAAGAAAACTCAACAAGAATTCAAATTGTTCAACTTTAAGAATGAATTTGCGCTGAAAATAATATGATTGGCGTGTGGGTGAACGAATCCAAAATTATGAGAACTCACATACCTCTTAAGGATCAAACCCTTTGCGAAATCCGCAACAAAACTCAAAAATAATGACGAACGCCTTGACTTTTCTCCTTTTCTCCTCTTCTTGAACTTCTCTCAAAACCCAAGTTTAAATTAGGATTTGTTAAACTGAATCAAATCTGTTTAGACCCCTAATTATTTACTAAAACCATTTTAAGCTGATTGGGTAAGGAAAAGATAAAAATACCCCTCATATTTTCCGATAACTTTCCTTAAATGGACAGCCTGACTTCAAACCGGCATATCTCCCTCATATGAGCTCAAAAATTAGCAAACTTGGTGGCTTGGAAAGAGGATTCCAAGACTTTTCATTTCATATCCTATGGGCCACCTAACTCATCCTGTACGGAAAGTTATGGTCGTTTGAAGTTGACCCAAAACTCATAACCTATGCCTAACTTGCAAAATTTCAGATTTTGCTATTTCCAATTTAGTTCTTTCTATTTTTAGCTCTTTCAAGTACCGAGGTGTTACATGTGTCACCTCCATGGATAGAGGCGGGGGTCCCTATTCAGAAGAGGGATATTCTTGTCGCTTCTCAGAATTGGTTCAGGTTCATCAGCAGCACCTAGATATCGTCTCACAATGAATCCATCCTCCGGCACCCGAAGGTTGCACTTCTGGGTGCATTATTGATCGGGAGAGGCTTATTTTGGGGTTGATTATTGTGCAGGAGATGGCCATGAGGGCCAAATAGAGTCAAACCTCATTACCCTTCCCAGTCCTCATCAATGATATATGTCACCAGGCTGGAGTGTCATTCGTGGCCAAGACTGATGTTGAGGTTACTCCTACCTCTTCTAATGACATCAGGAGGATCGAGGTGGAGTTTATGAAGGACGATTCTGAGAGGAGGAGGGCAGCACCGGTGGATACTTCCCCAGCTGTCGATGTAGAGACCATGGAGAAGGATACTACTCTTTCCACTATGGTCAGTGAGCCGACAGGGGTGCCTAGCTCCTCCGCCCCTGCTAATTCTATTGTTGCTGCTACCTCCCGCCCCCCATTAACTCAGGACATGATATATAAAATGGGCCACCTCACCCATTCGATCGATGTGCGTGCTTAGAGAGTTAAGGCAATTTTCCCCTCCTTAATTGAGCGAGCTATTAAGGCCGAACTTGCTCCCATTCGGGAGGATTTATAGGGGTAGTGCGAGGTTATTATGGCCTATGGCCAAGATTTATATGCATTCACTGCGAGGGTGGAGGCTTGTGAGCGAAGTGATCGCACGACCAGTGATTTGACAGCCTTGTGGGCTGATATTGTTGGACTCCGACGTGATACGGATGAGCTGAAGTCCACAGACATTTATATGTTATGGGGGAATATGGACATTCTCGAGGGTCCTAGTCCAAATATGCCAGCTATTTTTGAGATCCCTCCGGCCACTGTGACAGGAGATGCTGCTGTAGCTGATGATGGTGATGAGACTGATGAGGAAGATTTCAGAAATCATGAAGAGGCGGTGTTTGAAGACCTAGAGGACACGGAGGGTGATATGGTCAAGGAAGCTACAGAGGCCTCACTTCATGACACTTTGATGATTGGGCCCAGTAGATCACAACCCATGATTGGAGGAGATCCAGGCATTGATGCCCAAAGTGAGAGCACCCCAAATGCACAACATTTACATCAGGCTTAACATGACAGGGGGATCTTGACTCTCTTCCTATTTTTATTTACTTTTGAGACGTACAATTTTTCTTTCACATTGAGGATAGTGTTTCATATTTTTGGTGGGGTGACAGTATTTTGATACCCATCCTCTTGGTTGTATTTATTTGTTTTGATTTATTTCGTTGATTGTCGGATGTTTAGTAGTTTTTATTGATTTTATAAGTGTTTGGATATGAATCGTCTTCTTGCGTTGCTTAAATGGGAATGATGATTGTTAAATGTTGTCGATGTTCTCTTGCACATTTAAGTGTCAGTTGCGATCAATACCGATGACTTGAATTATGCTCTTGATTGAACGATATGTTTGTGCAAGTCCAATGAGGCAAATTTGAGTTGCATAAGTCATGTGTGAACTCTTATCATCTCATTATGACTAGTTGATAGTCGAAGTGAGTCTTGAAATGATTGTTGCACTCGAGCTTAACTTGTAGAGTCATGATCGATAATTGTGTTGAATACCTTGTGTGGTGAGGGTTTCTTGAAATATGTGCTTGGTAATACCTAGAACTTGCCCAGTTTGTCCAATTGGCTAGCATTGGTGAATGAAAGAAATGATCTTAGGCATAAATATTTTGAGAGTGCACCAAATTATTAATTATACCTCTTTATGACCACCTTGTGAGAGTGTGAACCTAGCTTGGCACCATTTGAGCCTAACCTTTTCTTTGGATGAAACATGAACACAGTTGGCCTTTTTTCCTCCCAACCTAGAAACTTCATGAAGTCTTTATCTGCTTAAATAGCCAACTTAGGCCTAATTTGGGGGTGTGGTAAAAATGAGGAAATAAATTGAGCAAGAAGTTTGTGAAATTTACCCTTGAAGACTTGTGTTGAAAAAGATGGAACCCCTCCATATAAAAAATGAAGACTTGTGTTGAAAAAGATGGAACCCCTCCATATAAAAAATGAAGACTTGTGTTGAAAAGAAAGAAAAAGATGGAACCCCTCCATGTAAAAAAAGAGAAGCAAAAGAAAAAAAAAAGAATTTTTTTTGCATAATTTTTGCATTGGTGGAAAGAAAAGGGGTATCCGATGAGCCATTAAAAAAAATTGTGTTTGAATATAACAAGGGTGAGTTATGAAGATGAATAGAGTGAAAGAAAAGGAGAAGAAGTGAAATTCAAGGCAGGATTCATGAAGGTAGAAGTCACTAAGCCAAAATGATCATACCTTTACACCTTGCCTAGTTACAAGCCTTAAAAGACCTTGGTGATTTTACATAAGCCGAATGAGGTGTTGATCGGAAAATACAGGAAAGCCTATGGGTAAAATCATGCATGTGTTTGTCATTGAGAGTTTGAGAGTTAATTTTGATTCCTTAAATTATAATCTTTGATGGGCGTTGTGAGAGCATGGAATCTTTGTTGGTACATAGGGCCCGTCCCAGATGATACCCCATATTTCACGTCTTTTGCCAAAAAGAAGGCATGCAATCTAGTCTTAACCTCCCATACTGTCTATTGTATTTTGGTGGTCTAGTAATAGATTGTCACTTCTCAAGATTTTGTTGAGCAGCATTAGAGCAGGATACCTCCGAGGTTTTAACCTTTAAAAAGGAAGCACCCAAGATTAAATTTGAACAGATGGTCATCCTTATAGAGGATTAACTATTATTCCCTGTAGGTACAATGCAAAAATAAAATCAAAAGAAAAATTACAATTTAGAAAAGAAATTCAAAGAGATTTACAGTTACAATGCAAAAAGAACATTAGATGCACACCATATCTGGGTGAGAATTGAGTTTAAAAAAAGGCATGTACAATCCTTATGGAGGATTAACTATTTTTCCAATTACAACTGTTAAAATTCCCATGTTTTTATTATTAATATTATTAAGAAACATTAAGTTTATTTTCACCTAACTTTCCATTTAGATATTTCTGTCAGTGCATATATTATATAACTTTAGTATTGTAATTTGAGATACAAGTGACGATAGATTTCTCTTTCTCAACCTACATCTTAAAAATATATAATATGAACATTAAGTAAGTATTTGAAGACCACATGGACCAGTAAAAACAAAGAAAGGGAAGACCAACACATTATCTTAGTGATTCCAGAGAACTCAATGGAGGTTCCATCTTTATTTTCACTATAAACTAAAGTTGTTTTCCATAACTTTTCATAGTTCTTCCTATAGGAGCTATTAATTTTTATCCACTAGTAAATCAGAGGTTCTTTGATTTGTATCATCAAAAACCAACAAATTCTATCAGAAGAAGAAAGGAATAAGAAAAAGAAAAAGATCTCGATCACATCACTATAGTGGGGTAACCTATATTTTCTCCCGTAATCCCCAAATGAGAAATTGTTACATGAGTATTCACCTTACTCGTGTATCTTTTCCATTCAAGAATCCATGATTAAGACTACAAAGAAATACAAAAACATTTTGGGGAAAAAAGTTTAAGCTTATCCAATGTTTGAACTACTACATCAGATAAAATATCCTATTGAAAAAATGATGTAGTTCTTAGAAATTTTCCCTTTTGAGTGTGTACTACTAAACTTGTCAACCCTCGAGGCTACGCCCTAGACGTAACACGGGACCTAGGGTCACGAGTGACCCCAAGCTAACCCTGAGTCTGGCATATATCAAGCATACTCAAAATAACTAAGTAAAACATGTACTATGACAAAGCTAAAAATAGTGGATATGTGAAATGGGGAAAACCCCAACTAGTCTGAATATGTAAAACATAACAAGAGTTTAGTGACGACTGGAACAACACTTACAATTCTAGAAGAATCTACTACTATATCTGAAAAGTCTCTAACTGAATTGAGTGTATGGGACATGTCCCCATCTAAATCTAACAATACTGAAAACTGGAAATAAAGACTAGAATAGAAAGCATATCTATTGTCCTCAAAGTATGAGGACTCACCACTGAAGCTGCTAGAGTCGAATCAAGAATCGATCGAAGCGTGATCTTGATGCTGAGTGCCTGAACCTACATCATGAAATGATGTAGCGGAAAGTATGAGTCAATACTTGGAATGTACAGAGCATGCAAGATATAGATATGCTAAGCTAAACAAAGTATATAAGTTGAACAATGCATAACTGAGCAATGATATAATCTGACAAGGATATTGATCTTAGGCTTACTTATAAGCCAAATAACCAATTTATCCCATATATTTAGCTAAGTTCGAGAGCTAATTTCGTAGTTTTAATTACATTTTAGAGCTGATTGATTGTGTTTCCTCTAACCAATATGAGATAGCATTTGTAAGTGGGAAATCAAGAAAAAAGAGCGAAAAAAAACGTCATTTAAGAAAAGAAAAATGGAAATTGAAGTTGCTAAGGAGAAATGACCAAAAAGATGGAAAATTACTGAGGAGGAGCATCTCCGTGTCGTGAAGCTGGAAGCTGGAATTTGGCAAACAAAGTGCACAAACCACTGGAGTGCGCAATACCTGCGCATCGCGGAGGAGGAATGAAGTTCTAAAAATGTGAAGCGAGAGACCTAGACTCCAGGATTTGCTCACGTGTTTTATCTCACCCTATAAATAGTCCTGTTGTATTTTTTTTATGATTATTCAGTTTTTAAAAAGAGGAGAACATGACTTGGGCGATTCTTGTGACGAACTCTAGGGTTTTTCTTCTACTCTTTCATTTTGATAAACGCTTGAATGATCTTTAAACATTATTGTATAATGATTCGCACTATGAGTAGCTAATTTCCCTTATTCTAGGGTTGTGGCTACGATTGATGGTATACTATTCATTATCTTTAGCATAAGACGGGTTATCTTCTGAGTTATTCTTGCATTCTAGTTTTTACTATTTTAATGCCTAATCAACATTAAGATACATGCATTGTCCACTCTTAAACTCGGAAGAAGAATACAAGGATAGACCAAGGAATGTTAGGAACGTGTTCATTCTAAAATAAAAACTTAGGATTTTTTGCATATAGGATAGAAATATACCTATATCCCTCGTTTGGTTAATAGAAAAGATGCTAGCTTAATGCTCCACGGTTGGGTCATGCCTATCCCTGCTAAATGATGTAGTTAGGTTTTTAATAGTGGTAGGCGATTAAAGGTTGGGAGACCATGATCGTAAATTCAACCTTGTGAATTAGTAACGGGAGAACCTGTCGAGTGCTGTAATAAGAATTTTTATGCTTGAAATCAGCTTATGCTGCAACCCTGGAACTTCTCTCAAATTATGAAATCCTTATTTGCAACTGAATCATTTTTTAATTAATTAATAACTGTAATTGTCTTAATATTAGTAGTTAAAACAAACTCTTACAACTCTCTATCACACAAGTGAATTTATTTTAGTTACAACAAAGTTATTATTTGTCACTTTAAATTCCTTTGGGTTAGATAGTTTTGAGTTTCTAAATTATTTGTGCAAGTGTTAACAACTTGATCTTAGCGTTTGTTTCTTGCAGGTAACTTTTTTCACTACTTTTGAAGGAGACGGGGAAGTTGTAGAGCCGTTGCTTGAGCCAGAAAGATTCTTGCATCAACAAAGGAGAAAGGATTCTCTGCAATATCATGTGCCTCAAATTGAGCGTGAACAAGAGGCACCAGTAGAAATGGAACCTATGATCGTGCGCGATGTGGCAATCCCACTTGAAACTAACGTTACCTTCAGTATCAGGAAACCGGCACTTGAAGGTAGATTCAAGCTAAAGTAGAATATGGTGCAACTTTTGCACACTAACGGGCAGTTCACCAGTTTACCACACGAGGATCCTCAAGTGCATATCCAGAATTTTCTGGAAATTACTGATACCTACATGCCTACCGGGGTATCGCTGTATTATGTGAGGCTCACTTTATTTCCTATTTCTCTCTTGGGGGAAGCAAAGAGATGGTTGAAGTCTGAGCCACTGAATTTCATCACTAAATGCAATGATCTCGCGAAGTTCTTAATCAGGTTTTTTCCTTCAGGAAAGACAGCAAAGCTGAGGAGTGAGATAGTAAGTTTCAAACAAAAAGGAGGATAAAATCTGTACCAAGCTTGGGATAGATTTAAGTCCTTGGTAATAAGCTGTCCACATCACCATCAGACTAACGAAGTATTGGTCCATACCTTCATCGAAGGATTGGAACCCAATACGAAAATTTACTTGATTCTGCTGCAGGTAGACAGGCGTTGGAGAAGACATATGCTGAACTATATGCCTTGTTGAATCGCATATCACAAGGAAATCCTGAGTGGAACGGAGGTGGTAGCAGACCTATGGGGCAGAAAGTAGTTAGGGTGCTTGAGGTGGACGCAGTGACAGCTTTAACTGCACAGATTGCAGCTATGAAAAATATGATGAACACACACTTTACCAATTTGCCATTGGGGCAGCAACACGCTCCAGTGAATGTAATACAACAACAACCAAAGCGGTGTGAGGTGTGTGGCAGTGGGAACATTCAGTTGAATATTGTGGAGCTAATCCGGAGTCTATAAACTTTGTGGGGAATGCTCAAAGAGGTGGAATGCACCAAAATTATGGTAACATTTACAATCCGAGTTGGAGGAACCATTCAAATTTTTCATGGGGTTGTAATCAGAATCAAAACCAAGGACAAAACTATTAGAGGCCACAGGGTGGTGGACAACACTACAATCAGCAGGGCCAGGAAAGATAGCAGGTTGTTAAGCAGGGTGATATAAGTGTAGAAGACATGTTGAAGTAGATTATGGCGGACCAAGCTAAGTTTGCAGCAGATGTCCGAAACAACCAACTAGCTACACAAAATTTAGAGAAGAAGTTTGGGCAGTTTGCTAGTGCCCAGAACTCTCTCCCACAAGGAGGTTTACCGGGAAACACTGGCCCAAACCCAAAGCAGGTGAATGCTGTGAGTACTCGTAGTGGTCGTCCACTAGAGAAGTTGGCCCCAAAAATGAAAATTGTTGAAGAAAAAGGGAGGATGATAGATGAATCTGGACCGAGTGAGCCAAGGATCTATGATGAACCAAGAGTGAAACCACCTCCTCCATTCCCATAAAAATTCAAAAAGCAGAAGGAGGATGAATGTTTTGGTGAGTTTATCGAACTCCTTAAACATGTACATGTTAACTTGCCTTGGATTGATGTCTTGCAGGGCATTCCTAAGTATGCCAAATATGTGAAAGATATTGTGTCTAACAAAAGCAGGTTGGCTGAGTATGAAATGGTCGCACTCACTGAGGAGTGCAGTTCTAGGATTCAAAACAAGCTGCCTACTAATTTGAAAGATCCAGGGAGTTTCACTGTGCAAATCACATTTGGTAAGTTCATCAATGCAAGAGGGCTGTGAGATTATGGCGCAAGTATAAACTTAATGCCCACCTCCATGTTTCTTAAATTGGGATTAGGAAAGCCAAAGCCTACTACCATAATGTTGCAACTGGCAGACTGTTCTGTAGCAACACCGGACGGTATGATTTAGGATGTCTTAGTCCAAGTGGGAACTCTCATTTTCCTCGTGGACTTTTTCATCCCAAATTTTGAGCCCGACCCAGAGGTCCCATTCATTTTGGGATGCCCTTTCTTATCTACTCGAGGTGCATTGATTGATGTGGCGGCTGGTAGATTGTCAATGAGGGCTCATGACAAAGTAGAGGTCTTTGATGTGTACAAGGCAATAAAGTTGTCTGCGATCTATGCGGAGCTATCAAGAATCACAATCATTGATGAAGAAATGGTAGCAAAGTATGTTGAAGCACGAGACCCTCTAGAGAAAGTGTTGATTGGGCGAGATATAGATGGGGATGCTGAAGCCAAGGAGTTGGCTAGTATTCTAGATGTTCCCAATGTGAGTATGTTGCGAAAGCATGTGGAACCATTAAATAGAGTCTTGGGACTCCCTTCCAAGCCATCAATTGAGGAAGCTCCAAAGTTGGAGTTAAAAGCTCTTCCCTCTCATCTCAAGTATGCTTTCCTAGGTGCTATTGAAACTTTACCCGTAATCCTTTATGCAGCTTTGTCTGAAGTACAAGTTGAAGCATCTTTGGTGGTACTGAAGAATAGAAAAAAGGCGATAGGGTGGCAGATGTCTGACATACATGGCATCATCCCACCCTTGTGCATGTACAGGATATTCATGGAGGAGGGCCAATAGCCGAGTGCACAAACTCAACATAGATTGAATCCTGTTATGAAAGATATGGTGCGCAAAGAGGTTATCGAGTTGTTAGATGAAGGAATTGTGTACCCCATTTCTAATATCAAGTGGTTCAGCCCGGTTCAGTGTGTGCCCAAAAAGGGAGGCATGAGAGTGATTACAAATGAAAAAATGAGCTGATTCGAACCAGGACGGTAACAGGATGGCGCATATGCCTGGACACACAGGAAACTAAATGAGGCCACTAGAAAGGACCACTAGCCAGTTCATTTCACTGATCAAATGCTGGACAAGTTGGTAGGGCAAGAGTATTATTGTTTCCTGGATGGCTATTCAGGATATAACAAAATTGTGATTGCTCCAAAAGATCAAGAGAAAACTACATTCACTTGTTTGTATGGGACATATGCCTTAAAGAGAATGTCATTTGGGCTGTGCAATGCTCCGGCCACATTCCAAAGATGCATGACAGCCATTTTTCATGATGTGGCCAAAGATTTTGTGGAGATATACATGGATGACTTCTCAGTCTTTGGGGAGTCTTTTGAAAAGTGTTTAGAAAATTTGGACAAGGTGCTTGCCTGATGTGAGGAAACTAATCTTGTCCTGAACTGAGAAAAATGCAATTTTAGAGTGAAGGAGGGGACTGTACTGGGCCATAAGGTTTCAAATCAAGGGCTGGAAGTTGATCGTGCAAAAGAAGAGGTAATTGACAAGCTACTCTCCCCAGTCTCTGTGTGAGAATCTTCCTTGGTCATGTTGGGTTATATACGAGATTCATTAAGGATTTATCTAAGACTGTAAGACCTATATGCAGTCTACTAGAGAAGAAGGTGAAATTTTTCTTTGATGAGCAGTGCATCCGAGATTTTGAGACTATGAAAAAGAATCTGATAGAAGCTCCAATCTTGACTTCTCCAAATTAGAAGCCTCCTTTCGAGTTGATGTATGATGCAAGTGATGTGGTTGTAGGTGTAGTCTTGGGTCAAAGGAAGGAGAAAGTGTTTCACTCTATCTACTATGCGAGCAAAACACTGGATGCAACTCAAGCCAACTACACAGTGACCGAGAAGGAAATGCTAGCCTTGGTCTATGCCTTCGATAAGCTAAGATCTTACCTGGTAGGGACTAAAGTTGTTGTTTATACTGACCATGCAGCTATCAGGTACCTCTTCAATAAGAAGGATGCAAAGCCGCTGCTGAATAGATGGATTTTGTTGCTTCAAGAGTTCGACATAGAGATCAAGGATTGAAGGGCTCTGAAAATCAGAATGCAGATCACTTGTCCAGGTTGGAGAGTTCGTCGCATCTTGGTTAGCAAAGGCAGATTCGGGAGGAGTTCCTTGATGAACAGTTATTAGCTTTAGAGGTAGCTCAATTACCTTTGTATGTGGACATTGTCAACTACTTGGTAAGCGGAGTGTTTCCACCTGGCATAACTACCCAGCAAAAGAAGAGGCTTAATCATGATTCTCGTGTCTACATATGGGATAAGCCCTATTTGTTCAAGAAGGGACCTGACAAAGTTATGAAGAGGTGTGTACCTAAGTCTGAGATGAGACAAGTGCTGGATAGTTTCCACTCGTCTGCATATGGTGGTCATCATGGAGGTGAGCGCACTGCTCATAAATTGCTCCAATAAGGTTTTTTCTGGCCTACTTTGTTCAAAGATGATGCAGGTTACGTGAAGAGCTATGATCAATGCCAAAGGATGGGAAATATATCCAGACGATATGAGATACCATTGCATAACATCTTGGAGGTCGAAATATTTGATGTATGGGATTGATTTCAAGGGACCCCTCCAACAATCCAATGGTAACCAGTATATCCTCGTGGTTATAGATTACGTGTCATAGTAGGTTGAGGTAGTGGCTCTGACCACAAATGATGCCAAAGTGGTGCTTAAGTTCTTAAAGAAAACATCTTCACGCGGTTTGGGACTCCAAGAGCAATAATCAGTGATGGAGGGAAGCATATCATCTATCAGTTGGTGAAGAATATCTTGGCTAAGTATGGGGTCCGCCACAAGGTGGCTACATCTTACCACCCACAAACTAGCGGATAGGTGGAAGTGTCCAATCGTTAGGTGAAGCAAATTCTACAGAAAATGGTGAATACTCAAAGGAAGGATTGGGTGATGAAGCTAGATGATGCACTATGGGCATACATGATAGTGTATAAGACGACAATAGGGACCTCTCCCTATAACCTGGTGTTTGGTAAAGCATGCCATCTTCCAGCTCAGTTAGAACATCAGGCGTATCAGGCCATAAAGAAGTTCAATTTGGATCCAGAAATAGCCGGGAGGACACACATTGGCCAGCTGCACGAATTGGAGGAGTTCAGACTTCATGCTTATGAGAATGTGAAGCTCTATAAGGAGAGGACAAAGTGCTGACATGATAAGCATATCAATCACAAGTCCTTGAGACTGGCCAAAAGGTATTGTTGTTCAATTGTAGATTGAGGTTGTTTCCAGGTAAGTTGAGGTCAAAGTGGAGTGGAATATTTAAAGTTGTGCGCATGACCAACTGGTCGAATTATGGAACGCCGGTAAACAGTCCACGTTTCTAGTGAATGGACAAAGGGTGAAGCACTACTTCAGACATAAGGTAGATCGTGAGGAAGATGTGCTTGAGCTGAGCAATGAATAATAAGGAAGCTGAGTTGTGCCACGAAGTTAAATTAGGCGCTACACGGGAGGCAACCCGTGACTTTGTACACTAGCTAAAAAATTTACTTTTGTTGTTTTTGTAGTTTATTTCATTTTTTTAGTTTTAGGTTGTAATTTAAATTTTTCCTAAGTGTAACAAAAAAAAATGGCGCAACATATTTTTTTTGCAGGAAACAGTGGAGTCCGCGACATCTCTGCGTCGCGTACTTGGGACTGGAAATGACACTTCGACGGTGATGCGAGAAACGGTGGAGTCTGTGACATATCTGCGTCATGGACTTGGTTCTGGTAAGTAGAGCTCAATCAAGGTGAAGAAATAAAAAATAATACATGTATTGTCCACGACATCTCCGTGTCGCGGACCTAGTGAGACTCTTTTTGGTTTTTCATTAAAAAGTCTTGTTTTACCTTATTTTCCCATTAATACTCGAGCCTCATCCCCTTTTTTAACCCCTAAAAATGCCCCCAAACCCCCCCATTCTCTCAAGAAACAAAGAGGCATATCTATCTCTCTAACCCTAACACTTTCTTCCAAATAAAATTAGTGTCGCGAAGTTGGAGTTCTTCCTCAAATTTTTCAATTTTCTTCGTTCTAAGCACTCAAGGTGTGTTTCTCACTTCTTTCATTCTCTCTTTGGGGTGAATTATTGTTGTAGGTTCATTTATGTGATGCCTTTAATAGATTAGATTATTGAAATTCATTATACCTTGTGAAAATATGCTCATGAGGGAAAAGATTCAGTTCTTCAACCTATTATATGGTACCCATGACCATAAGCCTTGTTTGAATGGTTTTGGTTGATCTTGAAACTGGGTTGAATTTAGTGATTGGGTGAAAAATTGGGGTTGTGTGAAGTCTTGAGTAACACACATGTTTTGACGGGAAAGATTGAACAAGTGCATAGCAATTGGTTCGAATTCTTGAGTAGAATCAAGTTAACAACGGGATTGTATACTTAAAGTGTTATGGTCTTGCAAATAAAGTTCTTATAATGACGAAGGGAAGTCTGAGTACCTTGTTGTTTGTGAGATATGTACTTAAAAGTAGTGTGAAGTGAGTTTTGTTGATTGTTTCTAAGTGACTGAAATTCTCGATGTCTTGATTACAGGATAAATATGCCAAGAACTCACAGAGCGGGAAAAATGGTTACGTCTAGCAGCCGTAAGAGGGTGAGGACTGGGACCACCATCCCTCCGGCACTTACAGTCCCAAGAGGTTACACCCACTACTACGGTATCAAGGCAGTTTTCCCTTGAGAGCAAAAAGTGGTACAAAACACACATCGAAGCCAAATATTTTTCAGATATGGTGATTTAAGATGTGCACCTAGAGTGGAATTTCCCTCAAATCATGCGTCTCCTGCAAGAATTGAATATGTGATTCGTCTTCAAAGATCCTATGGAGTGCAATGTGAGTGTTTTTCGGGAATTCTATGCAAACTGGCAACCTGATGCTTCGTCTCATTTTTTTACAGTGCGTGGCATAGAGGTTCCCCTAACACCCTTGGCCATCAATAAATTATTGGGCACTGCAAAGGCTACTTCAGCCGTTCTGAGTGGGCTAAACATCAGCCCTCCCTATCAACTGATTCACAACACTTTATGTAGAGTACAATTCAACTCTAAGTGGATTAGGCATAGGCACCGCAGCTACCATCAAACATACCTATATGCCCACATGAATCGCGAAGCCAGGGTGTGGCTTAAAATTGTCATGAATTGTCTGATCTTTGGCTTGCATTTCATTGAAGTGACCTGAGACCGAGTATGCTTGGTTTATGCTCTGCTGAAGGATATGCCTATCAATGTGGGAGCGGTGTTGAAGTCTGCCATGCGGAAGGCTAGAGTGCATAGAGGTAGACGGTATGCGTTTGGGGGATTGATCACAGGCTTGTGCAGAAGAGGACGAGTACCCAAGGATAGTGTATATTACATAGCGCCTATGTTCACCACGCCGCTTGATGTCACGAAAATGAAGGGGCCTGAAAATGCTCATAGGCCCACCATTACAACAGCAGAGTGCACCAAGAGAGATGATCTGATTACAGCCCACATGTATGGGCTTGAAATGTTGTGCCATAAAAATGGATTCTAGGCTTCCACTCCGGAGCAGTTGAGTGACATCGACAGAAGATACCCCCTCAACGAGCAAGCCAAAGCAGTTCTCGGACTAGGTCCTGAGTTTTTGGAGCCCACATGGGATGATGTCCGCACTGACGAGGATAGGAGGAGAACAATATCGGATAGTGAATCCGATTCTGAAGAGGAGGTTTGACCTTTGGCTCTTGAAGGGACTGGAGGTGATGATGGCATGGACGATTAATCAAGGAAGTACCCCGCCCTACTTTGTATTCATTTTGGTATATGTGTCGCAGTGGGGACAGTGCTATATCTTTGAGTATGGGGTGGGGTGATATATCTGTGTAAATACATTATTTGTTATTCTGGTTGTTGATTTTGTTTTGGGTTCCTTGGAATTTATTTTCGATTCTTTTACCAAGGATAGTCCCATTGAACCGTACAAAAAAAGAGTAGTGTCAATTAGGTGTAGGTGTAGTCATAGTAGAGTGATGTTGCCCAATGATGGATGGATGAAAACCGTCCTAAGGGTACGTGTTCGTCATTGTTTCTCTAGGGATGGTATCTTTCTAAGGCTACACAACTACATTGAGTCTAGGTTGAAATATGAAAAGCATGATGAAAAAAAATGGAATGAAAGTGTGTTGAGACATCTAGGCTCTTTTATGTGACTCAAAATGACATATCCTTAATCTGAATTCATGCTATTTTTGGGCAAGAGTTCAAAGTAATCAGTCTTAATTTGAATATGTGTTATGTGCGTAAGGTTTTCTGCATTCCATGCTACCAACTGATGTCCGAAACTTGGCCGGTGTGTCTGTAAAATGAAATATATGGTGTGGAGTTGAGGAAGTGATATAGGCATTTATTTGGTAGCCTTGTTTTGTATTCCCCTTGTTCCCACCATGATTTATATCCCTAGTTAACCCCTTTGAGCCTTTGACTTAAGGAAGAGGGGTAAATAAAGGAAAGAGGGGCAAAAATGAGGTTGTTAAAAGAAGGGTGAAAATGAGAAATGTCATGTATTAAAGCGCTTGGGAATGTAATCACTATTCATAGCCAAAAATAGTACCTACCCATCCCCTAGCCTACATTACAATCCATAAAGACCTAGTTGATCTTGAACTTCCATATTCATAAAAGTAGTGGCGCAATACACTAAGGGCAAGCCTATGGTTCAATGTTGGTAGCATGTGAATTCTTTTCGGAGAGTGAGCGAAAGTTGATTCTTACACCCATTATTGTTAGAATTTCTATATGTTTGAGTGACTATGGGTGTTCTCTTGTGGTGAGGGCACATGTTCTTTGAGCGACAAGTAACTTATGTGGTTGTGTGGTCTAGTAGTATGCATGAGTTTACTGCGTTGTAGAGTCAATTCTTGAGGCTAGAAGGTTTTGAACAAGTCATACTTCTGATTTCATCGTTGTACCATGCTTGTTGTGAAATTTTATAACACCTTAGAATCTAGTAGGCTAAGCTAGGGCTAAGTGAGAGGGCAATAGCTAAAGAACTGAGCTTGGGCTACCTTCACGAGGACCAATACAGGCAGTGAAGGGCACCACGAGTCGTGGTGCTGCCCATGGTAGCTCACAATAGCTAACCAGGCTGTGCTCACCTCCCACGGCCACCATGATGCCTCGTGGTGGGGAGCACGGGTCGTGGTGATGGGCATGAAGGGTGAGGGACTGAACTCCCTAAGGCTGCCCAAAATCAAGACCCTCCCACAAGCCACGGCTCGTGAAGGCCACTACGGGCCATGGGAGTGGGAGTGGAAAAGAGTAGGGTTTAAGAGGGTTAAGGGGTAGAAATATAGGCCATTGTATAAAGACCACCGGCACCACTACGGGCCGTGAAGTCCTTGACGGGCCGTGGTATCCATCTTGAGGTGGGTTCGGGAGTTTTAGTTCAAGGGTTTTTGGGTCTTTTCCAGTTTTAATTAAATCAAAGCTATGTCATTTTACCCAAGCCTAGGACCCCTATATAAGTGATTTTAACCCCAAAACTCACCCATTCAAGTCATTATTCTCAAAACCCAAAAGAAATCCAAAGTTCTTCTCCCAAATATTTCTCTCTATAGAACTTGAAGAAGAAGAAATAGTTCAAGCTAGGATCAAGGTAAAGTCTTCATTCCTCAAGCAATTTTGGGCTTTGATAGTTAGGTATGATGGATTTTCATACATGGAGCCCCCAAAATTCCCCAATTGTAAAGTAGAAATTCCCTAATTTGAGTTAGGATTTTCTTCTAATGTTGTGGGTCTTGATGAATGTTGATCCAAATGATTGGGTTATGATTGTTTATGCTTGAATTGATAGGAATACATGTTTTTAGGACGAATTTACATGTACCCATGTTTAACCCATTTTTCTAAGTTGGAATTGATGTAAATGGGTTTGATGCCATGAAAGGAGAATTTGTGGGTTTAGATATATTCTTATAGTTTTGATGAGATACATTAGAATTGCTTTGAGATTGAAGTATAGGTGATGATTATAATATTGATTGCTTTGAGAGTAAAACATATATGATGATTATGAGATGTAGTGCTTTGAGTGTAAAGCTTAATTTATGAATTGTGGATTATTGATGTAATTGTTGTGGAAGGGATAGTTCCCACATGAATTGCTTAAGTATGAATGTGAAAGGCTTTCTCACATTGAATAATTCTAGATTGAAAGGATCGCTCACCTAAAATGAATCTAGACTAAAATAATAAGAAATTGATAAGGCTAGAGGTGATTACCCTTGACCTCCAAATGAGAAGGATATCTATAAAAGATAAGCTAAAAATGAGAATGATAGGTGATGAGCTTGGATGATTGATAAGGTTTCCTTCTACGATGAGTAAGACTAGTGGAGGACTCCCCATGTCTTGGCTATGTAATCTTTGAGGTTACTTTAAGAAGTATTCCTTTTATGTTCAAATGATCTATTATGTGCATTGATTAAGCTTATGACTTATATTGTCTAAGTCTTATGCTTATGTTGATGTTTATGCAAGCTATCATATTTAGTACATTCTTGTACTAACGCATACTCTTGCCAATATTTCTTATCCAAATGTAGGGTCTGGTGTTCCCGACTCTCATCCATGTGGCTAGGATCTTAGTACAGGAAAGAATGAAGATCGGTGAGTCCTCATAGCATACGAGGATTTGACCACCATTTCTTTATGTTCTTTTGATTTTAGTTTTGAACATTGTTACATGGGTTGTGTCCCAATGTATCTTTGTATTAGATGGTTTTGAGACAATTGTATGAGACTTCCGCTCCGTTTTTATGAAACATTGATGTTGTTGAAAATGTTTTAAATTTTACCGATTTTCTATTATCTTGACTATGAAAGTTGAGTGGCTTATATGAGGCCTCTCGAGGTCTTGTATGTCATGTTACGTCTAGGTTGTACCCTGGGTCGTGACAAACTTGGTAATCAGAGCACAAGGCTTAGAAAAGTTCTAAGATGTCTCAAAACCACTTCTAGTAGAGTCTTGTTCATGAGTGTGAAGCGGGCCACATTTTTGAATGAGAGGCTACAAGATGTTTAGAAAACTTCACTTCTTCATTACTCTAAGTCGTGTGATAGAGTTTAAATCTATAAGATCTCTCTCCTAATCCTTATCCGATGGTCTACAGGATATGACTACTCGAAGAGCTTTTGCTAGAAGGAATGAGAGAGAAGATATTGATGAAGGGGCTCCTCCTCAAGCTCTTCAAGCTCCTCAAGCTCCGGTTGATCCTTTGGCCGAGCAAGTGACTAATACGGATTTTAGGACTACTTTTCAAGTGTTGGCTCAAGCCGTGACGGCCCAAGCCAATAGGGAAGTTGTGAAACATGTGAACTCTATGTGGGTACGAAGACATCTAGAATGAGGGACTTCACTAGGATGAATCCTCCGGAATTCTATGGCTCTAAGGTTGAGGAAGATCCTCAAGAGTTCATTGATGAGGTTTACAAGATCTTGACTATTATGGGAGTGACTTCGGTGGAACAGGGAGAATCAGCCGCTTAACAACTTAAGGGAGTTGCTCAAATTTTGATCAACCAATGGAAGGAAGCAAGACTGGTAGATGTGGGTCCCCTCGAATGGGAAAGGTTCAAGTCTACTTTTATTGATAGGTTTTTTCCTCTTGAGATGAGGGAGGCTAAAGTTCTTGAGTTTATCAATCTCCGACAAGGAAATATGAGCATGAAAGAATATGCCTTGAGATTCACTCAATTGTCAAAATATGCTCCTTCTATAGTTGCCGACTCTAGGGCAAGGATGAGTAAGTTCGTTTCGGGTATATCCAAATTGGTAGTGAAAGAGTGTTGTACGGCTATACTTGTCCATGACATGGATATTGCTCATCTTATGACTCATGCCCAACAGATTGAAGAGGAGAAACTTAAAGAAAGATCTAGGGAAAACAAGAGGTCTAGAACCGGTGATGGTAATTTTCTCTCATGCTAGGTCCAATGGACATGGTCGCCCTACGTATCGACAAAGGTTTTCTGGGAAAGGTTCCTCAAATGCTCCTAAGTTCAACAAAGAAATGGTGACTAACCGTAAACCTCAAGGAGGTGGTAATGGGCCGTCTTTGCCAAATTGAGCTAAGTGTGGAAGAATGCATGAAGGTAAATGTCTACCGGGTTCCAATGCTTGTTTTTGTTGTTGTAAGACGGACCACAAGATAAAGAATTATCCTTCAGTTGCTAAGAATGAGCGAGATAGTCGCCGTAGGGCTCAACCCTATCTGTAACATCTCGGGAATAAGACTTAGAACGTTGCAGCAGAAAACAACAGAAATAGGTGAACCATGACGGGGTTCAGGGACCGTGAAAAGGACCACGATTCATCGACCTGTCCGTGGTTCACACCAAATCAAAAGAGGTGGACCACGGAACCCTTCAAGGGCTGTGGAACACCCCACGAGCCGTGGGAAGGCTGGTGTAAGCCAGGCAGAACCTCCCTAGCTCAGGCATCAGACATAAGAGCCCTCCATGGGCTGTGGTCTTGATGACGGGCCGTGGGAGGGTCCGTGGACCTGAGCCAACAGACCCCAGCCCAAGTTAAGAACTATGGTGACCTTCACGGTTCGTAGTCCTTCACATGGACCGCGGTAGGGCTCGTTGTTGGACCTCCCTAGATCCAGTAGTCACTGGCCAGCAGACCACAACCCTCTTGACGGGCCGTGGTTCCTTTGTCAGGCCGTTAGTGACTCCATGGAAGGGCCCCGTCAGATTTTTTAGCGGGGTCATTTTGGTTTTTTCCCCTATGTGTTGGACACCTAAACTACGTAGTTTTGGTCAGTTCAAGCCTAGTAACTTAATCAGAACCTACCCTAAGCGATTCTTTCACCAAAATTCATCAACTTTAGAACAAAACAGGAGAGAAAAGTCGAGTAGCCCCCTTCAAGAATGCAACAAGTTTTCTTCAGTTCCAGCCCCGAAAACGAATGATTTCTCCGTGAAATTCATCACAATGTATGTGGGATTTCACTAGTGGATTCCTTTCATCCACTAGGTGCCTGGAATTTAGTCAGATTCTTGATTCTCTATCTCTTGTTAGACTTACAGTTTCTAGAACTTCAGATTATTGTTGTGATTTAGTTGTTATCGTGTTCTTAATCAGATTATCATGTTTTCATAACATTGTTGCTTAGTTCCTTGCATGAAACTCAGAACCCTAGTTCTGTAGATTCGTTTAGTTCATGAATTACACTAGCTAGGTGAGATAAACAGATAGACATGCCTCAGATTTCGAATGTTTCATTATCAGTACTTAAATATTGCATTCTCAGTTAGCATGTCAGAATATTGAGCTATCTAGTATATTTCAGTTATGTACATTTCCAGTTGGGAGTAGACTTAATACCAAGTTGGACTATGGTTCAGTTACCCTCATAGTCCCAGAACTACGTGCCCCCATAGGTTTGTAAGTCCCCTCTATGTGCATCATATTTAGTGATCACGCCAATCATGCCTTTATACCCCTGGCAAGGTATATTGGGTCCTCTTGATTGGGTGTATACATCGGATTCCACGTTTAGCTCACGTGGTTTTATGTCAGTTATTAGTAGCTCCCACAGCCAGACTTTAGTCCATTTGACCAGGCCTTCAGTTTATATTTTGATATTTAGTTAGCATGTCATACTCAGGATTTAGTACTTCGTCATTGCATTCAGTTCAAATTTTCAGTAAATTACAGTTCGGCATTCATATTCAGTTATATCATTGCTCAGTTAAGCTTTGTTCAGTTATATGTTTGTTCAGCTTTTATCTATATCCTGCATGCTCAGTACATTCCATGTACTGACGCATAATCTGCACTACATCCTTTCATGATGTAGGTTCAAGTACCCAGCATCCAGATCACGCATAGATCGGTTCTCGATCCATACTCAGCAGCATCAATAGTGAGTCCTCATACTTCAAGGACAATAGACATGTTTTCCATTTCAGTATTTTATTTCAGTTTCAGTTTTGCTAGAGTTTGTTGAGGGCATGTCCCAGCAATTCTAGTCAGTAGAGGCTTTTCCAGACATAGTATTAGATTCAGCTTAGATTGAGGTTGATCTTTCAGTTGTTATTGACTCTCAGTACATCTCATATATAGAGAATCAGTTTGGGTATCCCCACTTTGAGATATTTATTGTTTTAAGCTTTCGCATAGTATCTTTATATTCAGTTGTTTAGTATGTTTATGATATGCCAGCTTAAGGGTTAGCTTGGGGTCACTTGTGATCCTATGTCCCGTGTTACGTCAAGGGGTAGCCTCGGGGTGTGACAAACTTGGTATCAGAGCATTAGGATCCTAGGATGTCTGAAAGCCGCACTAAGTAGAGTCTCTTTCATAGGTGTGAAGTGCACCACATCTAATGAGGGGGAGGCTACGAAGTGTTTTAGTAAAAATTTCACTTTCTTGCTATTCTTATCATGCGTAGGTATGATCTTCTTTCTAATCCATCGTTATGCATTTCAGATCATGCCTCCTCGTAGAGCTTACGTAAGGAATGCTAATGCACGCAACGCTAACACAGTTCCTCTAGTCCCAGACCAAGAGGTTTCGAATGCAGAGTTTCAGAATGCTATCCAGCTCTTGGCTCAGAGTGTGGCCAATCATAAAAATCAGCAGGTTCGAGTTCCTACTAATATTAATGGTGGATCAGTGGCAGCTAGAGTTCGAGATTTTATTTGGATGAATCCGCCAAAGTTTCTAGGGTCGCAGGTTGGTGAGGACCCATAGAATTTCATTGATGAGGTTAAGAAAATATTTGGGGTGATGCAAGTAACAGGTAATGATAGGGTAGAGTTGGCATCCTACTATCTTAAGGATGTAGCTCACATTTAATTCACTTAGTGGAAAGAAAACAGGGGTACGGGTGTAGCTCTAGTGACTTGGGAGTGTATTACAGGTGCTTTTCTGGACAGGTTTTTCCCAAGGGAGTTGAGAGAAGCTAAGGCACAAGAGTTTATGAATTTGAGGAAAGGTACCATGTCAGTCAAAGAGTACGAGCTGAAGTTCACTCAACTCTCCAGGTATGTTCAACATATGATTGTTGATTCGAGGGCACAAATGAGTAAGTTTCTGTTTGGGGTATCCGACTTAGTGAAGACAGAGTGCAGGAACTGTATGTTGTTAGAGGATATGAATATCTCTAGGCTCATTTCATGCTCAGCAGGTTGAGGGAGATAAGCTTAGGGAAATGGCTAAGGACAACACGAATGCTAGAACAGGCAACTATGAGTACTCTCAGTAGAAATCGAGGGGTGGAAATCGCTCACAGTTTAAGCAGAGGTCTAACGCCCCAGCACCTTCATCAGCTAGTGTTCCATCCCCCAGGTTTCGACAAGATCAGAAAGGTAGGGCATCAAGCTCTAAGTCTCAGGGGAGTACTTCAGGTAACAGGACTTACCCAACTTGTCCAAAGTGTGGTAAGAACCATCCAGGTGAGTGTTTTGTAGGAAAAGAAGGTTGTTTTGGGTGTGGTTAGTCTGGCCATAGGTTGAAAGATTGCCCTTCTTTCAGGTAGGGGCAAGGAGTTAACAACAATAGGGCTCAGTCTACAGCTCCAGCAGCACCAATAGGTCGCCCATATCTGTAGGGTACTTCATTTGGTACAGGTGGTGGTCAACGCCAGAATAGGTTGTATGCTCTCCAGGCTTGCCAGGATCAGGAAGATTCTCCTGATGTGGTCACTGGTACGTTACGAGTCTTTCACTTAGATTTTTATGCTTTGTTAGATCCAGGGGCTACTTTTTCCTTTGTAACTCCCTATATAGCAATAAAATTTGGTGTCAATCCAAAAATCCTCTCAGAACCCTTCTCAGTCTCTACTCCAGTTGGTCACCCAGTTATAGCTAGACGGGTATACATAAATTGCCCTGTCACAATGTCTCAGAAAGTCACCTCAGCAGATCTTGTAGAGTTAGAAATGGTAGACTTTGATATCATTATAGGCATGGATTGGTTACATTCATGTTATGCCTCAGTCGATTGTAGGACTAGGATCGTTCGGTTTCAGTTTCCAAACGAGCCAGTCTTAGAGTGGAAGGGTAGTAGCTCAGTGCCTATGGATCGATTCATTTCTTACCTTAAGGCTAGAAAAATAATCTCTAAGGGGTATATGTATCATCTTGTTTGGGTTAAGGATTCAAATCTGAAACCCCAACTCTTGAGTCAGTTCTAGTAGTAAATGAGTTTCCAGAAGTGTTTCTAGAAGATCTTCCCGGAGTTCCTCCCAAAAGGGAAATTGACTTTGGAATTGATCTCCTTCCAGATACCTAGCCCATTTTGATTCCTCCTTATAGAATGTCTCCAGCCGAGCTTAAGGAATTGAAATATCAATTAAAAAACTTTCTAGATAAGGGCTTCATCAGACCTAGTATTCCCCCTGGGGTGCACCAGTGTTATTCGTGAGTAAGAAAGATGGTTCTCTCAGAATGTCCATTGACTATCGTCAGTTGAACAAAGTTACCATCAAGAATAAGTACCCCATACCTAGGATTGATGACTTGTTCGACCAACTTCAGGGTGCTAGTTGCTTTTCTAAGATAGACCTCAAGTCCGGTTATCATCAACTCAGAGTCAGAGGTAGTGACATTTTGAAGACAGCCTTCAGAACCCGGTCTGGTCATTATGAATTTGTAGTTATGTCTTTTGGACTAATAAATGCTCCTGCAGCTTTCATGGACTTAATGAATAGGGTGTTCAAACAATATTTGGACTTATTCATTATTGTCTTTATTGATGATATCCTCATTTATTCTTGGAATGAGGATGAGCATGCAAATCATTTGAGGGTTGTTCTGCAAATTCTCAAAGATCGCCAGTTATTCGCTAAGTTCAGCAAGTCTGAATTCTGGTTATAGTTTGTGGCTTTCCTTGGTCACGTGGTATCTAGTGAAGGAATCCGTATGGATTCTCAGAAAATAGAGGCAGTATAACAATGGCCCAGACCCACTTCTCCAACAGATATTAGAAGCTTGTTGGGTTTGGCTGGTTATTACAGGAGATTTGTTGAAGTATTTTCATCCATACTCTCCCCATTGACCAAGTTGACCCAGAAAAAGGTTAAGTTTCAGTGGTCAGATGAGTGTGAGAAAAGCTTTGAAGAATTGAAAACTAGGTTGACTACAACTCCGGTCTTGACTCTACCAGATGGTTCAGATGGTTATGAAATTTATTGTGATGCATCTAGGGTCGGCCTTGGTTGTGTGTTGATGCAGCGAGGTAAGGTCATAACTTATGCTTTTAGACAGCTTAAGGTTCATAAGAAGAACTACCCGACTCATGACCTCGAGCTTGCAGCCGTAGTATTTTCCCTAAATATTTGGAGACACTACTTGTATGGTGTTCATGTTTATGTATTCACAGATCATAAGAGCCTTCAGTATGTGTTCACCCAGAAAGAGTTGAATCTTCGTTAGAGGAGATGGCTTGAATTCTTCAAAGACTATGATATGAATGTGCTTTATCATCCCGGTAAGGCCAATGTAGTAGCCAATGCTCTTAGCAGACTATCTATGGGTAGTGTAGCACATGTTGAGGAAGAAAGGAAAGAATTAGTAAAAGAAGTTCACCGACTCGCTCGCTTAGGATTTGGTCTTACGGACATGTCAGACGGTGGAGTGATAGTTCAGAACAGATCTGAATCTTCATTGGTAGTGGAGGTTTAGGAAAAACAAGATAGTGATCCCATACGACTTTGGTTGAAAGGTGCAGTTCATCAATAGAAAGTTCAGGATTTCTCCTAATGGGGAGATGGTGTGCTTCGTTATCAGGGTCGTCTATGTGTTCCTAATGTGGGTGAGTTGAGGCAGCAGATCCTTACAGAGGCTCATAACTCCTGGTATTCCATTCATCCAGATGCCACCAAGATGTACTGTGACCTACGAGAAGTGTTTTGGAGGAACGGCATGAAGAGGGACATAGCAGATTTTGTGGCCAAGTGTCCAAATTGCCAACAGGTTAAGGTAGAACATCAGAAACCAGGAGGTATGACTAAAGAGATTAACATTCCTACATGGAAGTGGGAAGTGATACACATGGATTTCATTACAGGTTTACAACGTACTCGCAGACAGCATGATTCCATTTGGTTAATAGTAGACAGAGTTACTAAGTCCGCTCACTTCTTGGCTCTCAAGACTACAGATTGGGCGGAGGACTACACCAAGCTTTACATTAATGAAATAGTCAGGTTGCATGGGGTTTCTTTGTCTATCATCTCAGATAGTGGTCCTCAGTTTACCTCTCATTTCTGGAAATCATTTCAGAAAGGTCTTGGTACCCAGGTTAATCTCAGCACAGCATTTTATCCACAAATGGATGGTCAGGCAAAACATACCATTCATACCTTAGAGGACATGTTGAGATCTTGCGTGATCGATTTCAAGGGTAGTTGGGATGATCACCTTCGCCTTATAGAGTTCACCTACAACAATAGTTACCATTCCAGTATTCAGATGGCCCCTTATGAGGCATTTTATGGGCATAGATGTAGATCTCCGGTGGGTTGGTTTGATGTAGGTGAAGAAGCACTGATTAGGCCAGATTTGATTCATGAAGCGATAGAAAAAGTTCAGGTCATTAGGGATAGACTTAAGACAACTCAGAGTCGTTAGAAGTCCTATGCAGATGTGAGGAGAAGGGACATAGAATTTGAAATCGATGATTAGGTTTTCCTAAAAGTGTCACCTATGAAGGGGGTGATGAGATTTGGCAAGAAAGGGAAGCTCAGTCTGAGATATGTGGGTCCTTACAAAATCCTGAAAAGTGTTGGAAATGTAGCTTATGAGTTAGAGTTGCCAGTAGAACTATCAGGAGTCCATCCAGTCTTTAACATTTCCTTGTTGAAGAAGTGTGTGGGTGATCCAACATCCATAGTACCATTAGAGAGTGTGGCTGTGAAGGATAGTCTCACTTATAAGGAGGTGCCAGTTGAAATTCTTGATCGTCAGGTTCGTAGGTTGAGAAACAAAGAAGTAGCTTCAGTGGCAGTTTTGTGGAGGAGCCAGTCCATAGAGGGAGCTACTTTGGAAGCAGAAGAAGCCATGAAAGCCAAGTATTCTCATCTCTTTCCTTCCGATTCCGGTTCAACTTCAGGTTATAGTTCTTCTCCAGTCTCTCAGTTTACTCTTGCGAAAATTCAGTCTTAGTATCATGTTCTTTCAGATAGTCTTGCAGTTTCACCGTATTTGCATGATCTTAGAATTCAGTTCATTCATAAATCAGTTCCAAAGTACTTAGTGGTAGGTTTTGCAGCTCTTTTCCCTCTATTTTTCCGCTAGTTTAGACTTCATTCGAGGAGGAATGTTCCCAATGGGGAGATATTGTAACACCTCGGGATTCAGACTTAGAACTTTGCAGCCGAAAACAACAGAAATAGGTGAACCACGACGGGGTTCACGGATCATGAAAGGGACCACGGTCCGTCGACCTGTCTGTGGTGCACACCCAACCAAAAGAGGTAGACCACGGACCCTTCACGGGTCGTGGACCACCCCACGAGCAGTAGGAAGGCTCGTCTAAGCCAGGAAGAATATCCTCAGCTCAGGCATCATACCACGGAGCCCTCCATCGGCCGTGGTCTTGATGACGGGCCGTGGGAGGGTCCGTGGACCTGAGCCAACAGACCCCAGCCCAAGGGAAGAACCACAGTGACCTTCACGGTTCGTGGTCCTTCACACGGACCATGGTAGGGATCGTGGTCAGACCTCCCCAGATCCACTAGTCAGTGGCCAGCAGACCACGACCCTCTTTATGGGCCGTGGTTCCTTTGACGGGCCGTCAGTGGCGCTGTGGAAGGGCCCATCAGATTTTTAAGTGGGGTCATTTTGGTCTTTTCCCCTATGCTTTTAACACCTAAACTACTTCGTTTAACCCGTAAACTATGTAGTTTTGGTCAGTTCAAGCCTAGTAACTTAATCTGAACCTACCCTAAGCGATTCTTTCACCAAAATTCAGGAAACTTAGAACAAAACAGAAGAGAAAAATCAAGCAGCCCCTTTCAAGAACGCAACAAGTTTTCTTCAGTTCCAGCCCCAAAATCGAAAGATTTCTCCATGAAATTCGTCACCAGGTATGTTAGATTTCACTAGTAGATTCCTTTCATCCATTAGGTCCCTGGAATTCAGTCAGATTCTTGATTCTCTATCTCTTGTTAGACTTAGGGTTTATAGAACTCCAGATAATTGTTGTGATTTAGCTGTTATAGTGTTCTTGATCAGATTATCATGTTTTCATAACATTGTTGGTTAGTTCTTTGCATGAAACTCAGAACCCTAGTTGTTTAGATTCGTTTAGTTCATGAATTACACAAGGTAGGTCAGATAAACAGATATAAATGCCTCAGATTTTGAATATTTCATTATCGGTACTTAAATGTTGCATTCTAAGTTAGCATGTCAGAATATTGAGCTATCCAGTATATTTCAGTTATGTTATTTCGTACACATTTCCAGTTGGGATTAGACTGAATACCGAGTTGGACTATGGTTCAGTTACCCTCATAGTCCCAGAACTATGTGACCCCGTAAGTTTGTAAGTCCCCTCTCTGGGCATCATATTTAGTGATCACGCCAGTCATTCCTTTATACCCCTGGCAAGGTATATTGGGTCCTCTTGATGGGGCGTATACATCAGACTCCGCGTTTAGCTCACGTGGTTTTATGTCGCTTATTAGTAGCTCCCACAGTCAGACTTTAGTGCATTTGACCAGGCCTTCAGTTTATATTTTGATATTTAGTCAGCATGTCATACTCAGATTTAGTACTTGGTCATTGCATTAAGTTCAGCTTTTCAGTATATTATAGTTTGGCATTCATATTCAGTTATATCATTGCTCAGTTATGCTTTGTTCAGTTATATGTTTGTTCAGCTTTTATTTATATCCTGCATGTTCAGTACATTCCATGTACTGACGCATATTCTTCGCTACATCCTTTCATGATGTAGTTTCAGGTACCCAGCAAAAGATCACACATAGACATGTTTTCCATTTACGTCTTTTCTTTCAGGTTCAGTTTTGCTAGAGTTAGCTGGGGTCATGTTCCAGCAATTCTAGTCAGTAGAGGATTCTTATAACACTCAACTACACTTCATCCAATACTAAGTGTAGGCGATCCCAATCTAGTATAAAGCGAACGAAGAGTTCGGGTCGATCCCACAGGGAGTGATACAGTAGAGAATTCAATTATGAAGTGAAACACATGCTCTAATCGATTGTAGGAATAGAAATTATCGAAACAATTGAAGTAAATCAAAGGGGTTGACAATAAGTGTCAAATGGGGGGGGGGGGATAAGGTTTATCAATTAACAACTATGAAAAACAGGAGGGTAATCAAGTAGAAAGGGATACTTGGGGATGTGATCGATTAATTACCAATTTCGCTATACGGGTGATTTCTAATTACCAAAAGTCGTTGAATGTTAGTGGGTAGGCTAGGCTCTAGATGTAATAGCCATCTCTTAATCAAATATCATGAATCAAGTGAGTTCTTTCGAACGTCAACAAGAATCATACTATGAACAACCCCAAAACCTCAATATATCTACTTTCTCGAGCTAGATAGGTATGATCGAATTAAGATTTACTCTCTCGAGATGAACCCACAACAACCCAGTCACTACAATCATCAATTGTTAACCTTAATTCTAAAACCTCTCTCTCGAGTAAGCATAGAATGCTAATCTAGAACCGCATTTGCAACTACAATTCATAATTTAAAACTCAATTACCAATTGAAGCCACTTCAAAATAGCAATTAAATCAATAATTACTAACTCCCATAAGCTAATTAAGAAAATAAATGACATAATCACACCTCCAAGAATGGGGGTTTTAGCCACACATCATAAAAAGTAAGAAGTCAATAACAATTACGTTCTCCATAAGTTGGGTATTAATATCCGAATCTTTACAATGCTTCAATTTAGTTTCAAATCCAAAACCCACTTGAAAATCAACTAGAAAACTCCTAAAAACTATGAAAGTAATATTTCAAACGAAAGCTCAAACTTCAAAAATGGTAGGATCGCTCAGGATCTTTTAGAATTACTCTTTTCTCTTTTTGAAAAACAATTTATACGGTTTTAGATTTTGGCCTCCGAGGTCACTCGGCGGAGTTAGTCGAGCATCGCCGACTCAGTCGGTGATACGCCAATTACTCCTCTCCATCGCAGGTTTGCCATAACTCTTCATTCTTCAGACCCTGTAACTTTAGGCGATGAAATTATCTATCGCCGATCCATTCGGCGGTTCGCCGAAGGTCCAAATTCATCGCCAAGTTGGCTTCTCCCCAAGGCTGGCAGTCTGGAACAATAGGCGAGGTGAAGTGCCACTCGGCGATTCGCAGAGTGGCTTTGGCGATTCTCAGCTTTTTCTATCTTCAGCCTTTTCCATCTTTTTCACTTTTTTTGCCTGGTAATGTCCTTGCCTTGCTCTTTGGCCTTTTTATATGCAAATTACCATTAAAACATCAGTTTAGAGCATAAAATATGCATCGAGGACACTAATTCTATGAATAACAAACCCTAAATGAGTCAAAATCCCAGACTCATTAACACCCCCAACTTAAACTTTTGGTTTTCCTCAAGTAAAACACAAGATCAATCAGCTCAATAACGATGTCTACAAATAGTGCTACTCAAGACTCAACACAAATGCACACAAGAGGTTCAAATTACACATGCAATGTTCAATTGTGCATTCTAAGTTTCAAACTGTGACTAACCATCATCAAATAGAACTCAAGCTCACAATGCTTGCTTCAAATGCAAGTTCAAGCTCAACAAAAGCATTCAAATGCTCTCACACCAAGAATGATTCCATGCTCACACAAAACATATCAACAATTTAAAATTTTGAAATCAAATACAACTCTCACGCTCCCAAAGATAAACACATGCATGACTCTACCCATAGGCTTGCCCTTATTTTCCAATCAACATTATTTTAAGCTTACTCAAGATCACAAAGGTCTTTCAAGGCTTGCAATGGGGCTGAGTGTAAATGTATGATCATTTTGGTTTAGTGACTTCTACCTTCATGAAGTATGGCCTACAATTCACTTTTTCTCCTTCTCTTTCACATTAGATGATGTTCACAATCCACCCTATGTTTATTTAAGCATGACTCATTGGATACCCCATTTATTTTGCTCATTTCACAAGCTTTATTTCACAAACTCTTCTATTTTTCAATTTTTTTCCATTTTCACATTTTTCTTTTCCTTCTTTTTTTTTTACATGGAGGGGTTCCATTTTTTTCAACATGATCCTTCAAAGGCCGTTTTTTCACACTTCTTGATTTTCCTTCTTTTTCACCACACCCCAACTTAGGCTTTTGGCCTAAGTTGTCTATTTAAACGAACCAATACTTCATGAAGGTTTAGGTGGTGGGACAAAGAGGTCAAAGTTGTTCAAGTTTCTTCCAAAGAAAATGATAGGCTCAAATGGAGCCAAGCTAGGTTCACACTCTCACAAGGTGGTCACAAAGAGGTATAAGATGAATTTTTGGTTCAGTCTTCACGAATTGTGCCTAAGATCATTTCAATCGCTTGCTTACATCAATCAATTGGACTAACGGGGAAAGTTCTAGGTATTACCAAACACATGCTTCAAGAAAACCTCACCACACATGGCATTCAACACAATCATCAAACAAGACTCTATAATTTTCAGATAGTGTGCAACGATCATCACAAGAGATCAACTCAACAACCGGCTAGTCATAATGAGATGCTAGGAGTTCACATATGACTTATGTAACTCAATTTGCCTCATCAGAGTCGTACACTCATATCGTTCAATTGAGAGCACTATTAAAGTTATTGATATTGATCACAACCGACACTCGAAATTGCAAGAGAACAACCACATTCAAACACGAAAAGAGGTGGAAATTATTTTTAAAATCTATTCAAAACCAACATTCCAACATTTTCAAACAGAGGACCAACACAATGGATCACAAACATCATATAATTTAAACCAAAATCGGCATTCACAAACTAAAGAGTATCCATAAAACAACCAAAAAAGAGAGGCTATAGAAATACCTCACCCCGCCAACCTAAACTAGAAATTGTCCCCAAATGCTCAAAAATAGTAAAACAGTCTAAAAATAACAGAAAGAGAGTCAAAAAGGTAATCCTGCCAGGCTAAGCCTGGGTCAACTCTGCATATCAGTGACTCAATCTGTCGGGGAATCAGTGTTTGGCTCATCAGCATCCTTTTCTCCACTGGCGCCCACCATCGAGGTATCCCTCAAGGAAGGCTCTACCACCAACTGGACAATCGCACCCTCAAGGTCCTCTAAATCATCATACACTGCTGCGTCATGAACACCCAGCTCCTTCTCATCAGTCTCAGCTACAAAGTCATCCATAGCAATATCTCCGGTAGTAGTAGCGTGGAGAACCTCGGAACTGGTTAGGAACTCTACATTCGGGACGTCGGGGTTCTCTTCTGTGCCAAATACCATCAATAGATCAGTGGATTTCAACTCGTCTGCATCCTTTCTCAACCCAACAATATCGGCCTTCAGGACCGTCATAGCATCAGAATCACCCCGGCCCTGGTCAGAAGCCTCTACCCTCACCGTAAGGGCATCCAGCGTAAATCTATGAGCCTCTATCGACTCCCTGTTCTCTCTTAGCTCAACCCTAATTGGGGCCAAAGCAGCAGCAATCACCCACTCTATCTACCCAGGCACAACGGCCTCTACACGGGAGGCACACACATCAGCAAACCACCTTGAAAGCGTTGGCCTTTTTCTTTCCCTTGGGCACTAGCTCCCCGTATGCAGAGTAGAACTCCCGGACCCAAGTGGGAATATAAGGGCCTCGGGGCTTCGTAAGATCTCAAACCTGTAGGACTTAATGGTTTTCCACACCTCCGAGTACCGGTCTACAACTCCATCTATAGAAAACCGCTTCTCTTCTAAGATCATCCTCAAACCCTTGGCCTTTAATTTGTTCAGTGACGGGGAGGAGGAGCCTGAACAGATGGTAGATGCTCCACTATCTGCTCTAGAGGTGGAAGAGGCGTAGGAGGCACCGGGATCTGAACTAGATCATTTATAGCCTTGGAGCGTAGCTCCACTTTCCTATCCTGTAGGAGTTGATCATCTTTCGGCTATGAAAAAGAAGCCAGAGAACTGTCCCCTGAATGACCCTCACTCTGAGAAGTGGTCAGGTGAGTGGCATAGATTCCCTCACTATCTGAACTCTCAACTGTCAGTGTTGGCACTGCCGGCCTTTTCCCTTTTCCTTTTCCCCCAGTTGGAGGAAGTTTAGTCGGTGCGTTACGGGAGTTTGAGGCCCCCTCATTGATCACAATGCCTTTTTCCCATTTCTGGGGCGGTTGATTTCTTCCGACAACTTTTGGTCTAGCAATTCGTGTAAAACAAAACCACATACGTTAGATGCAATTCAATAAATTTCAAAGTTATAGAACTGTGCAGGAATACTCACCGAACCGTTTGGTAAGTTGCGGAACCCATTCGGCAAGCCAAGTCGGGCTCTCCGAATGTTACAAAAGAAAATCTGTCAAAAATCAGCATAGGTCAGCGATGTCGAGGGCCTTTCGGCGAATCGCCGACACCATTCGGCGAACAAGAAGTAGCTCACCGAATGTTACAAAAAAAAAATCAGAAAACTTGGGCGCAGAAGGGCGATCAGATGGGGCATTTAGCGTGTTACCGAGTGAACTCGGCGAGCTCAGGTGTATTGGCGAACGTTATAAAACACAAATCACATAAATGAAAGATAAAAAGGCGATCAAGGGGTCTACAAGCGAACCGCCGAACCACTCGGCGAGCTCGACCCAGCTCGCCGAATAGTCCAACCTGCCAGATTTTACCCCGACCTTCAATTTATCACCCGTAGCCCACGAAAACAAAATTAAACCATTATTCCATGAAATTGAGCCCAGACCCATACTACCCATGACCTCGGGGTACTCAGACTTCCTCTGATTTGGCCAAAATTGGCCAATTAATGTCTTTTGCCCTTAAAAATCACCTCAACCGCTCTGTCATGTGGCAAAATCAGACAATCGGTATAATTTGGGGTTACTCAGACTTCACCCACACTAGACCCAGCAACAAAATCAACATAACCCATAAAATTTCATCAATTTAACACACGAGATTTCAAAATTCTAGGCTAACAACACCGAACAAAACACAATACAGTCAAGCAATACCACAAACATTCAACAAATCAAATATATGCAATTATAATGACAATGTAATGATCACGCATTTGAAGTTACGAAAATATAAAGACGGAGTTCGAATAACCAACCTCAGAAGCAGAAATTTGGAAAGCTAGGCTAGCAACGAATACCAAAGTCTCCCCCGAGCAATCGATCCAACAGACAAAACAAGAGAAAATGAAAAATAAAATCTAGAGTGCGGTTGTGAAAGTATAAAAGTCAAAAAGTATGAAATGAGGGAGAGTTTTGAATTTAAAAACGGTTCAACCCTTCATGACTCTTCAGTTCGTGCGCTGATCGGCGATAACCACTTATGTCACCGACCCACTCGACGATGCGCCGAATGGTTCCTTAGTCCGCCAAGTTTTACAGAATCTCTAGAAACCTAGATGGTTCAAACGGCGATCCAAGTCGGGCTCGCTGATCTATTCGGCGAGTGGCTGACTAGTCCTGACCTCGCCTAACTGCTTTTTCCCCCAAAATTTCAACTTTTCAACTTGCAAATTCAACACCCGTTATTCAGACAACAATATGAAAAACTTAAACACTTGGTTTGCCTCCCAAAAAGCTTCTTATTTAACATCGTGGCATGACATGGATACGCTTTCCAGGTTCATTATTCGGTTTAGCCAAGGTATCACTTGGTAGACCCCCTTTTGACCTTGGGTTCAAATGAGATGAAATTTGACCCATTTGTATTTCCAGTTGTTTAATAGATACCGAGTGACAAGTAACTGTCTGGTTTAGTGTGGATACGTCCTCTTTCATTTCTTTAAGCATCTTGTCCGACCCTTCTACTTTATTAAGAATGCGTGCAAGCATATCTTCAGTGCGAAAGTTCTCCGGGTCACCCCTTTGCTCTTTTGGCTTTTGACGCTTATGGGGAGAAACATATCTCTCTTTGTCAGCATCATGCTCCCTCCAGTTTGTACCACGATCACGCCACTCCGTATCACGATCCTTCCATCCTTCATCATGCTATCTATTCTATCCTTGGATGCCACCTGATCTTGGATAATTTCGGTGGAATCCTCCTCCCTGATTTGCTAGAAAGTGTACTTCTTCATTGTACAAAGCTTCAAATTGTGCATCATCGGGATTCACTCCACTAATTCCAACATTATTCACAGCTTTAGAACCACTACCCATAACATGTTTTGATAAAAGATCCATTTGGGTCATCATTTTGGCCATGTTTTGATCCCACTCTGGGTCTTTTTCTATTCGCTCCTTTATCATCCTGAAAGTCAAAGGAGACACTTGATCCTCACGAGTATACCAAACTCAGTTTATCTTCGTCATCCCATCAAGGAGAGCTGACGCTATCTCAATAGGTTTTTGCATAATACCTCCTCGGACAAGTTAATCAGACAAACCTTTGTTCACCGAGTCTAGACTCTGGTAGAAGTGTTGTAACAACACGTTTGGAAACCTGTGAGTTGGACATTAGAGTAAAAACTTCTTAAATCTCAGCCACGTTTCGTGGATTGGCTCACCATCCAAACGTTTAAAACCTTGAATATTGTCTCTTAATGCCATCATCTTTGAAGGAGGGAAAAATCTTTGTAGAATTCCTTGGTAAGCTCGTCCCAAGACATGATCTAATTCCTCGGTAGATCAGCTAACCATTTGGTCGCTTCCCCCATCGAAGGGAAAGCAAACAACTGGAGCCGAACTGACTCTTGTGAGATATTTTTGAATGATAATGGACTACATACGTCCACAATGTTCCGAATATGATCATGGGGATCCTCATGAGCTGTCCTTCCGATTAGTCCTTTCATTTGCAAGAGTTGCAACATCGTGCTAGTCACGTGGAAGACAACATTCCCCACGACCTGAGGTAAACACATAGCACCTACACCACCTAATTGAACTGCTTCATTGACATCATTCAGATTGCCGATGTCATCTTGGTCGCCAAGTTGGCAACCGTTACTTCCGTTCACACTCATTTCGCCACATGTTAACAAATAGCCAACAATAAACACAAAACAACGTAAGTCGATTCAACTACAAATAAGATCAAATCACAACTCTACTTCACTAAGAGAATTCTAAACACCACTCCCCGGCAACGGTGCCATTTTTGATAATGCTCAACTACACTTCTTCCAATACTAAGTGTAGGAGATCGCAATCTAGTATAAACCCAACGAAGAGTTGGGGTCGATCCCAGAAGGAGTGATACGGTAGAGGATTTAATTACGAAGTGAAAGACATGCTCTAATCGATTATAGGAATAGAAATTATCGAAACCATTGAAGTAAATAAAAGGGGTTGACAACAAGTATCAAATGGGGGGATAAGGTTTGTCAATTAACAACTATGAAAAACAGGAGGGTAATCAAGTAGAAATGGATACTTGGGGATGTGATCGATTAATTGCCAATTTCCCTATACCGGTGATTACTAATTATCGAAAGTCGCTGAATCTTAGTGGGTAGGCTAGGCTTTAGATGTACTAGCCATCTCTCGATCAACTATCATGAATCAAGTGAGTTCTGTCGAACCTCAACAAGAATCATACTATGAACAACCCAAAACCTTAATTTATCTACTCTCTCGAGCTAGATAGGTAGGATCGAATTAAGATTCACTCTCTCGAGCTAAACCCACAACAAGCCCATCACTACAATCATCAATTGGTAACCTTAATTCTAAAACCTCTCGAGAGAGCAAGCATAGAATGCTAATCTAGAACTACATTTTCAACTACAATTCATAATTTAAAACTCAATTACCAATCGAACCCACTTCAAAACAGCAGTTAAATTACTAATTACTAACACCCACAAGCTAATTAAGATAATCAATCACACAATCACACCCTCAAGAATGGGGTTTTTA
Organism: Solanum etuberosum; assembly: GCA_029582245.1. Lineage (NCBI taxonomy): Eukaryota > Viridiplantae > Streptophyta > Magnoliopsida > Solanales > Solanaceae > Solanum > Solanum etuberosum. Next base: position 182,135 of record JAJONR010000284.1, read on the forward strand.
GCCACACATCATAATATTAAGAAATCAATACCAATTACGTTCTCCATAAGTTGGGTATTAATAACCGAATCTTTACAATGCTTCAATTTTGCTTCAAATCCAAAACCCACTAGAAAATCTACTAGAAAACACCTAAAACCTAAGAAAAGTAATGTTTCAAATGAAAGCTTAAAGTTCAACAATGGTAGGATCGCTCAGGATCTTTTGGAATTACTCTTTTCTCTTTTTGAAAAAACAATTTATACGTTTTCAGATTTTGGCCTCCGGGGTCACTCGGTGGAGTTAGTTGAGCATCGACGACCCAGTCGGCGATGCACGAATTGCTCCTCTCCTTCGTTAGTTTTTCTTAACTTTTCATCCTTCAGACCCTATGACTTTAGGTGATCAAATTCTGTATCGCCGATCAATTCGGTGGTTCGCCGAAGGTCCAACTCCATCACCAAGTTTTCTTCTCCACATGGTTGGCAGTCTGGAACATTAGGTGCGCTGAAGTGCCACTCGGCGATTCGCCGAGTGACTTTGGTGATTCTCAGCTTTTACTATCTTCAGCCTTTTCCATCTTATTTACTCCTTTTTACCCGGTAATGTCCTTGCCTTGCTCTTTTGCTTTTTAATCTTAAAATTACCATTAAAACATCAGTTTAGAGCAAAAAATATGCATCGAGGACACTAATTCTATGAATAACAAGTCCTAAATGAGTCGAAATCCAAGACTCATCAGATTCCATGTTATAATTCTCATAGTCTCTATGTCAATTAAGGCTAATTTCCCACAAACAATTATAATGATGAACTAAGGTTACTTCAAGAATATCTCACACGTGTTCAAAGATGAGTTTTTACTTGGATTTGACCATGATTATTATGATGCTTTATAACCTTTTTTCTTATGGTTTAACTTTGTCTTTGCATGACATGAAAGGTCCTTTTTCGCATGAATTTATATATTTATGCATTGCTATCATACTTGGTACATTTTTGTATTAACGAATACTCTTGCCTACATTCTCCCAAATATAGGGTTAAATGTTCCAGATTTGCATCCCCGTGGCTAGGGATCACTTAGTAGATACTGAGGATTGGTAATCCTCATGTTCCGTGGACCAAGACTTTATTTCATTATGTATTTACATTTAAGTTTTGTATGTGATGTACAGGGTACATCCCGATCACTCTTTATGTACTAGTTGGATTTGGAGACTATGTAGACTTCCTCTTTGTTTTATAAAACCCTTAATGCGATGAATTGTCTTTTAAAATCTCTTGATTTTCTATTATCTTGTTTATGTATTCTATGTGGCTTGTGTTGGGCTTCTCGGGGTCCTATACGTCATGTTAGGCCGAGGGTATACTTTGGATCATGAAAAACTTGATATTCAGAGCACAAGGTTTAGAAAGGTCCTAGAAAGTCTCTCAAGCCACGTCGAATAGAGTTTTGTTCTTGAGTGTGAAGCGCGCCACATTTATGAATGAGAGGCTATAAGATGTTTAGGAAACTTCACTTCTTTCATTTTTCTAAAGTCGTGTGATAGATTTTAACTCTATAATGTCTCTCTCCTAATACTTATCTGATTCTCTATAGGATATGGCCACTGGAAGGGCATCTTCTAGAAGGAATGTGGGAGACAATGTTGAATGAGAAGCTCCTCAAGTTCCGGTCGACCTTTGGCCGAACAAGTGACTAATGCAGAGTTTAGGGCTACTTTTCAAGTGTTTCTTCAAGCCATGATGGCTCAAGCCAATAGGGAGTTTGCGGTCCCTGTGAACCCAAATGTGGGTACGGCGGCAACTAGAGTGAGAGACTTCACTAGAATGAATCTTCTGAAGTTTCACAGTTCTAAGGTTGAGGAAGATCCTCAAGAGTTCATTGATTAAATGTTTAAGGTGTTGATGATCATGGGATTGACGTCGATAGAAAAGGCAAAATTGGCCGGTTACCAACTTAGGTTGTTGCTCAAGTTTTGTTCAACCAATGGAAAAAATGGAGGGCAGTTGATGTGGGTCATATCGATTGGAAAAAGTTTACGGTTGCTTTCATTGATAGGTTCTATCCCCTTTAGATGAGGGAGGCAAAGCTACTTCAGTTCATTAACCTTCGTTAAGGAAACCTGAGTGTGAAAGAATATGCTTTGAAGTTCACATAATTGTCTAGGTATGCTCCTACTATGATTGTCGATCCTAGGGCAAGGATGAGTAAGTTTGTCTCGGGTTTGTCTGAAATGGTGGTTAAAGAGTGTCGTACTGCCATGCTTATCAATGAAATGGAAATTTATCATCTTATAGTTCATGCTTAAGAAATAGAAGATGAGAAGCTTAAGGAAAGGTCCAGGGAGGTGAAGAAGGCAAAGACCGATGATGGTGACTTTTCACAATCAAGGTCCAATGGACGTGGTCATTCTAAGTTCTGACAAAGGTTTTCCGTTCAAAGCTCCTTCAATGCTCAACCTAAGTACAACGAGGATAGGGTGTCAAACCCTAAACCTCAAGGAGGAAACAATAGTGGATCTTCATTGCCTACTTGTGCTAAGTGTAGAAGGAAGCATGAGGGTAGACGTATAGTCAGTTCCAATGCTTGTTTTGGTTGTGATAAGATGGATCAAAAGATAAGGGATTTTCCCTCGGTTGCTAAGAATGAGGGAGATAATCGTCGACGGGCACAACTGATTTCCTTACTCATGCTCAGTTGTAAAGAAGACACATTGGTCCTCACTAGTTTTCCATGCTTGGTTCACTTTGGTCATGTCATCAAGTTACAAAGATGCTACCTCATATGGTTGTCGCATCAGCCCACCTTGGCAAATTCGATCAACCACACCTTTATTGATTTATCAAGGCTAAAATAGAAGTATTACAACAACAAATGGACTAGGACACCATGTGTTAGGAATTGCAAGAGTAATTTCCAGAACCTGAATCATGCTTCATGTAGAGGTTCACCTTCCATTCTCTTGAATTTATGAGTTTGGTCCCTGAGTTTTACCATCTACAAGGGTGTGAAAATCTCCCCAATAAGGATTTAGTCAACTCCTCCCGAGAAGTGATAAAATTATTCGCTAGTTCTGCCAACCACCTAGTAGCCTCACCCGTCAAAGAGAATAGGATTAATGGACCACACACATCCATAATGTTCGGAAGATTTTCATGGGGGTCTTTATGAGCTAAGCCCCAAACATTCCTGTTACTGAAGAAGCTGTAGAATCGTTCCGGTTTCATGAAAAACTGCCCCCTAGCTGTGGGAGGTAACCAGATGGCTATCGTGGTGTGAATAACATTCATTGGCATGTCATTCAAATAACCCATGTTGTTGTTTTTACCGTAGTGATTATCATTATCACTACCTTGGTCACTCATGTTTTAGACCTGCCAATTAGCAAACAACAATACCAATCAACTATCTACTACAACTTAACAAACTTACAAACTAATTTCTCAAATTAAATTCTCAGCCATAATTCCCAGGCAGCGGTGCCATTTTTTGATAATGCTCAAACTGCTCTCTAAAATAAATCCAAAGAATAAGCGTTCGTAGTCAATAAAAATACCCAACTAAGAGTTAGGGTCGAATCCTACAGAGAATGATATAGTGCAGACAATTCTATAAAGAAATTTTAAATGTAAATTAATTTATTTGTAGCAATAAGAACGTTTAGGTGGATGATTCCAAAAAGTTTAGGATTTTTTTTACCAATAGTCACAATTAAACAAAGATTTTAGAAATTCAAATAAGTAAACTAGGGGTGCAGGGGATTGGAAATCGATATCACATAGGGGTAATTGCGATGCTTTATACTACTAAACATTCATGAATAGGCTGGGTCATCTTCAATAACACTAATCTTCTTTTGATCTCATAGCATCAGTAAATAGATTCTATTTTCGGTCTCATCTATGTGCATAAGTAAACAACCCAATACCTTACACTATTCTCTCTTTTGATGAAGAAATAGGGCAAATACATCTGACCTATAATATTTATTTTGAAGAAAATTATAGACATCAAACCTAAATTCCAAGTATCAAACTAGTTAACAACTCCAATCAATCTCTTTCGAGCATCAATTAGATATCGGAAATAGGAATTAAGTTTGCAACCTCAACCTATAAATTAACAACATGCTAGTTATCCCAAATCCATGGATGAACAGCAACAAAATAGAGTATAACACAATACCCACTACATCAAATCCACACCCAACCCCATAATTGCATTTCTAGACTTTGGGTTTTAGCAACTGATCACAAAGTTTAAAGAAATTACACCTTACATGAAAGCAGCCACAGGTAACATGAAATTAAGAAATTACAAGTAATACCCACTTTGAATTCAACTTCAAATTGTCAATTTTAAGAGCAAAGTTGAAAAACCTCCAAAACTAAAAGTCTTCTTCAAAAAGTAAAGTGTTTCTCTCTCTAAAAAGATTTAGAAATCTCTAATAACTTTTGGACTCCAAATTCTCTCTCCTTTTGGGCTATTTATACTTTCTCAAAATTTGTCCCAAAGTCAATGCGTGACGCATTCGGCAACGTTTGTCGGGATCACCGAGCACATTTTTTGAATAGCGAATTGCTTCTTAGCTTGACTGTCTCTTCCTTTAGGCTTCTAGTGTATGAACCTCACTCAGTGAGCTCGTTTTTATCTTTTTTTCATATTCGGTGGATCACGAGTACCACCTTTGTTTTTCTTTTAAGGCTTCGATTTTTCTCCCAGGTATTGTCCCCTTCGATGATGGTCATCTTGTTCGCCTTTTGTATTTGGCGAGTCGTCGTTCCTCTTTGATTTTGCCAACCTGCCTCAATTAATTCAATTGTTTTTCAATGATAATTTGTATGAGTTCATTCCACTTAGGCGGTCCGCCTTTCTTGTTAGGCGATCAACAATGTAGAGTTTACACTTCTTTTCATATTTTTTGTCATTCTTTCAAACATTCTTCCTTGCTTTGTCCCTTAACCTTCATAAGTGCAAATCATCAAAATATCATTAGAACATGACATAATTAGACATTGAGGACACTAATTGTTGAACTAAATATGCCTCAAATGAGTGAAAATCTACCACTCATCAATACCTATTGGCTTGATCCTATTGTTTCTTTTGGGAGGCCTATCTATGGTTCGAGGTCCGGGCTACACACTATCTGGCTCTAGATTCACTGTGTTTGGTTTTAAGTAGTTGTAGTTCTTTTTTGTACTTGTCACCTTATGCTGTATGATCGGGTTTTTTCTTAAACATGCGTACAAGTGTACCTTTTAGACTTTTAGGTTTTAGTTAGCTATTCACTTACTTTATTTCCATTCTTCTCTACCCTCATGTGCATTTTTGTTAGACTTCCGCTCTTTCACCTTTGTTGTGATAAATCCTCACTTTTCATATTGCCTTTACTTTTCTTGCTCAGTCCTTCTATGATGCCTTTGAGTACCTATTGTTTTTTTACTCATGCTACAATCAACATCTGTTTAGTGGTGTCGGTCGAAACACTAGTTCTCAGAATTGAAATTGAGCCAGCAACCATAGTATTCGTAGGCGAGGGCTAGCATTTCTAAAGTTGTATAATATTGAATAAGTAGATACAGTCATCTTACATAACAATTTGCATGAGATACACTCGAACTGGTTTGTATTATGTCATGTAAGACACATATTATTATTTGTGTAAGACATACTTGTCTAAAGTTTAAGAGTAACAATGTCTTTCGCTCGTTATGGATAAACCATTGGTGAAAGAAATTAGACCAGAAAATTTTGGAATAGCAAGTTGAAAACTTCAGGCTAGGCTAGTCTGAGACGGAATCAGAGCGAGGTAAAGTGTAGGGCAATCCGGGAAATGATCGGGTAAAATGTCTAAGCTCAATTCTGTTTTTTTATTATCTAAGACGTAAAGGAATTTGTAGGGCTTTTCAGAATCAGATTCGGGTGAGTTAAATTCTCAATATCGAGTTTGGCGTCAAGGGGTCGGTTTAACTAGTTAGAATTTGACGTTGTATTGCGAAGTAATATAATTTGGGAGAATTTTAAAGGTTCTATCTCATGCAATCCATTATAACTAATGGCAAGCCACTATTGTGGGGAAAAAAAGGGGTCGTTCTGGGATGCTTTGAGCCTATATAGACGGATTAGGGGCCAATTGGGCCACAATAAATACCAATTACTCCCAAAAATCATACATTATTTTCCAAAAACGTTTTGGGGAAGTACAAAAGGTGAACTAGGGTAGTTTTCATCCATTTCCATCGTGATTGTTGGTAAAGATAAGTAAAATTACTCCCATATCTTGGTATTTTGATTCTTAGGCCCTAGAATCTTTGCGGATGAATGTAGGAGGGGGTTTGGTTTTCTTTAATGGTGGAAATACCTTTAATTGGGTGGAAAAGTGATTACGCTCAAATTTACTCTTTAAAGTTAATTAAAAGAGATAGCAGTCGTAGTCAATAAAATACCCAACTAGGAGTCGGGGTCGAATCCCATAGGGAATGGTATATCTTAGAGAATTTAATCAAAAAATTAGATTGTAAAATCATTCATTTGTAGTAACAAATTCAAGTGGGTGGACGATTCCACCAATTTAATAAAAGAATTTGGTTATCAATTGTCACAATTAAACTAAAATTTTGGGAAATTCAAGAAGTAACAAGCAATATAGGGGTGCGGGGATTGGAAATCAATGTAACATAGGGGTAATTGTGCTACTCTATAGTGATGAACATTCATGAATAGGCTAAGTCATCTTCAATGATGCTAATCTTCTTTCAATCACATAGCATCCTTGCATAGAATCTCCTTTCGGTCTCATCTATATGCCAAACTAAACAACACATTACCTTACTCTATTCTCTCTTTCTATACAGAAATAGGGAAAATAGATTCGACCCATAACCTTTATTTTAAAGCAAGTTACAAACATCAAACCTAAATTACTATTATCAGACTAATTACCCACTTCAGTCCATCTCTTTCGTGCATCAATTGGAGATCGAAAGTAGGAATTCATTTTGCAACCTTAACCCTTAAGTTAACCACACGCTAATTATCCCAAATTCATGTATCAACAACAACAAAATAGACCATAACACAATACCACTACATTAAATCAACACTCAATCTCATAATTGCACTCCTAGATCTTAGGGCTTTAGCAACCCATTACAAAAAGCTAATAAATTATTCCTTTCATGAAGGAAACCATCAGTAGTATGAAATTAAGCAATTACAAGAAAATCCACTTTGGATTCAACTTGAATTTGTCAATTTCAAGAACAATGTTGGCAAACCTCAAAAATTAGAAAGTGTTGTTTACAAGTTAAAGTATTTTTGTCTCTAGAATACTCAGAATTTTCTCACTAATCAGTTCAACACTGGGATATTCAGACTTCACCCACATCAAATTCAATAAATACCCACTAAATTTACGGGTTCAACTTCAACAATTAACCAACACATTCAAGTTTAGCAATTCTCAGGCAAAAACAAACACAATAAATTCATGGGCATAGTTCAATATAATAATTACAATGATACCCAATGAAATCAAACCATCACATGCATCAAATGGCTTATAGCCCATATACAAAATACAATTTAAAGCTCAAAATGCATAATGAAAATCAAAAACTAACCTCAACTTGAAGCAAAATTCAAAAATAACAGGAGAATAGGGCTAGGTTGACTGATCAAGCAAGAAAATGCAATCCATGCACTCAAACAACACACACTAAGGACTCTTAAGCGCTCAAACAAGCTATTGCAAGAGAAAGGGAAGAAAAGGGCTTAAAGATTTAAAGGGTTTTATTTTCGAATTTGAAAAGACCCTTGGCTTTTTAATATCAGGAAAACTCGGCGGTCAGGACTTACATCGCTGAGTGTGTTCGGCAGATCACCAACTGGATTTGAAGCTCGCTGAAACTCCCTAAATGAACACGAAACCTGAAGGTTGATTTGGCGGACTTGATGGAGTCTGCATAATACACGTCGGGGGTTTGCCTTCTGGATCTCAAATCGCCGAAATAGACAGTACACTTTTCCATATTTTCAAGCTCAGAAGGTGGATAAGAATGAGTCCGCACAACTCCTTCAGCAGATTGCCACGCTAGTTTTGGAATCACCAAATGTTCCTTTTTCAACCTTTTGACTTATTTTCAACTTGCAGTCATAATAAATGTTATTGAAAGCAATAAAACAAAAGTAAAGACTTTGGTTGCCTCCCAATAAGTACCTTATTTAATGCTGTGAAATGACATGGTTCTCATTTCCTCAACATTCATTTTTGGGATTTAGGGCGATATCACTAAGCAACGTTCCCTTCTGCCTTGTATAGAGATGAGTGGAGATCTTCCACAATTGAGTATTTATCTACTTGATAGATACTGAATGAGAGGTCACCGTTTGAGATAAAGTGGAGAAGTCATTTTTTTAATACTTCAAGACTTTGTCGAACCCTTCAACCTTGTTGAAGATCCTTGTGAACATTTCCTCGGTTCGATTTCCTTCTGGCCCAGTTGGGTCTTTTGATCGTTGGTGATCATGGGGAGGAAGATATTGATCTTTGTAAGCCTCCCTATATCTCCAATTTCCACCTGGCCAATCTATCCAACCATTATCCTGATCCTTGGTACAATCTTAGATCCCATCTTGTCATGGGTAATTCGTGTGAGAACCCTCCATTTGGTTTCCCAAATATTGAAATTCTTTATTGTATTATGCCTCAAACTTGGCATCATCCGGGAACTGCCCATTATTAGTTCCAACTTTATTCACTGATTTAAGTCAACCTCCCATGACATGTTTAGACAACAAATTGAGTTGGGTCATCATTTTGGCCATGTTTTCATCTCGTTCATTGTCCTTATCGATTTGTTTTTTGTTCATGCTCAATTTTAGTGTAGGCACGTGGTCTTCTCTAGTATTCCATGCTCGGTTAACTTTGGTCATGTCCTCTAGCAACAAAGCAGCCAAATCATAGAATTGTCTCATTAATCCTCTTTGTACTAATTGATCTGTGACACCTTTATTGAATGAATCAACGCTACAACACAAGTATTGCAACATAAAATATTTGGAACACCATGTGTTGGAAATTGCAAAAGTAGTTTCTTGAACAGAAACCAAGATTCTTGTAGAGGTTCACCTCTAATACGCTTGAAATTTTGAATTTGGTTTTCAAGTTTCATCATATTCGAGGGGGGTAAGAATCTCTCCAATAAATCTTTAGTCAACTCTTCCCAAGAAGTATTAGAGTCATTTGGCAATTACGCCAACAATCTTGTAGCATCGCCCGTCAAAGAGAACGGGAGCAACCTCAACCTCACATAATCTTAAGAGATGTTCTTGAACACAAACGATCCACACAGCTCCACAAAATTCCTAAGGTGTTCATGGGAATCTTCATCAACTAAACCCCCAAACATTCCTCTTAGTTGGAGCAATTGCATCATTGTTTTTGTTACATGAAACATAGACCTCCCAGATGTGGGAGATATTCGGATGGCTCCCGTGGTTTGAATAATATTCACATACATATCATTCAAATCACCCATATTGTCGTTTTGACTGTAGTTACTATCATTTTCACTACCATGGTCACTCATTATGTGAGACCTACAAATCAGCCGACAACAACACAAAACAACAATCTACTACAACTAAACAAATTTACAAACTAATTTCTCCATTAAAATTTTCAACCCCGGTAATGGCATATTTTTTTATAATTCCCAAATGTACGCTTTAAAACCAATTAAAAGAGACAACGGTAGTAGTCAATAAATACACCCAACTAAGAGTCGGGGTCAAATTCCACAGAGAATGGTATATTGTAGAAAATTTTATAAAGAAATTTTTGTTGTAAAATCATTAATTTGTAGTAATAAACGCAAGTGGGTGGATGATTCTACCAATTTAATAAAAGAATTTGGTTATCGGGAAATTCAAGAAGTAACAAGCAATCTAGGGGTGTGGGGATTAGAAATGAACATCACATAGGGGTAATTGTGCTACTCTATAGTGACCAATATTCATGAATACGCTAGGTCATCTATAGTAACGCTAATCTTCTTTCAATCTCATAACTTTCTTGCATAAAATTTTCTTTCAATCTCATCTATATGTAATATAAATAACCCAATTCCTTACGTTATTCTCTCTTTTGATACAGAAATAGGGCAAATAGATCCAACCCATAACCTCTATTTTCAAGAAAGATACAGACATCAAACCTAAATTTTTAGTACCAGACTAATTACCCACACCGATCAATCTTTTTCGAGCATCGAGCATCGACCATAGATCGGAAGTAGGAGTTAAGTTTTCAACCCTAACCCATAATTTCACCACACACTACTTAGCCCATATTCATGTATGAGCAGCAGAAAAACAAACCATAACACAATACCCACTACATTTAATCAACACCCAACCCCATAATTACACCCCTAGATCTTGGGGTTTTAGCCATCCATCACAAAAAGCAAATTAATTATACCTTTCATGGAAGCATCCATGGATAGCATGAAATTAACCTATTACAAGTAAACCCACTTTGGATTCAATTTCAATTTTTCACAAAGTGTTCTTCACAAGGTAAAGTGTTCTTCTCTCTAGAATACTCAGAATTTTCTCACCAATTTTGAACTCTCTTTTTATCTCTCATTTGGGCTATTTATAGTTTCCAAATTTTTTGCCCAAAACTCCACACGCTATCCTTTGGGCGACGTTAGTCGGGCTCATCGAGATTATTCGGCAAATTACCTATCATGCTTTAGCTCGCCTTCTCTTACTCTAGGCTTCAGGTGTTTGAAGCTCAGTTAGCGAGCTCGTTCGAGTCTGACTTTCACATTTGGTGTATCATTGAATACCATCTTAGTTCGCCTTTTGAATCTTCAATTTTTCTCCTTGCAATGTTGCTTTTAACGATGGTCAACAAGGTCGCCCTTCTCATTCGGTGAGTCACCTTTTCTTTTAGAGTTCACCAACCAGCCTCGATGAACACAAGTATTGTGCACTGTCACTTTGGGCGAGGTCATGCTCATAGGCTATCCATCTTTATTGTTTGGCAATCATTAATGTATAGTTTGCACTTCTTTTTACATTTTTTGTCCATTCTTTGAAGCATTCATCCTTGCCTTGTCCATTAGCCTTCGTAGCTGTAAATTATCAAAATATCATCAGAATAGAACATAATTAGGAATTGAGGACACTAATTATTGGGTTAAATAGGCCTCATATGAGTGCAAATCTACCACTCATTAGGATGCCATGAATTTTGCATAGGTGTGGGATTTGGAATTAATCTGGAAATATTTAGGTCATTTGTTATTGATTTTGTAATGTTGTATTATTTTAGACCAAGAACAAAGTAAAAGCTTCACAAAGGAGTCAAAAGTTTGTGATTAGACTTTTGCAGCAGTTGTTTGGCACCCGAGTAGGCTAGTCTTAACTTATCGTAGTTAGAACATTTTCCAATTGCATGATATATTTTAGATTATCAGGAGGTTTCATCCCTAGGCCTCCGGGAATGAAGTCTGGATGGTTAAAGGTTTTTGTTTATTAATATTAAGGTGGGGAAAGATAATGACTAAAGGGTGGCTCTCTAGTTCTTGATCATTAACCTAGAGGTTTCTTATTGGGTTTTTTGTCGTAATTGATAACTATCAAACTATTCTTCAAAACAAAACCAAATAGTAAGCAATCGTTGCCAATAAAAATTACCCAACTAAGAGTGGAGTCGAATCCCACAAGGATTAGTGTGAGGTTGAGAATCCAATGAGTGAATTAAGATTCGACTAATTCTAATGTAATGAACTAGACAAATGGGTGAATGATTCCACCTGATTTAATAAATGATTTCTAAGTCACGCAATAGCAACAAACTGAAAGAAACATAGTTTAAACTAATTGAGTTAATTCTAGGGGTGTGGGGATTGGAAATCGATGTCACAAAAGGGTAAAATTGTATCGCTCAACAAACCTAAAATATCATGAATAAGCTGCATCATCTTCAATAATGTTAATCTTCTTTCAATCTCATAACATTAGTTCCTAAAATCTCCTTTCGGTCTCATTTATATGATTCACATTTCAACCCATTACCTTGCTTTTACAACTAGATTCAGCTAGATTACAAACAGTAAACTAATTACCAACTCATATTGGTCTCTTTGAAGCACTAATTTGAGATCTAGGCTAAGATTAAGTGGGACACCTTAATCTCTAAATTAATCACATGATTAATACTCAAATCCATGATTGAAAGTTATAAAATATAGCAATACAAGATACCCGCTAAGTCAAATCAACACCCAACCCCATAATCACACCTCTAGAGATTGGGGTTTTACCAATCTATCACAAAAAATTCAAAAATTATACCTCTTATGATAACAACCATGGATGTAATGAAATTAAGCAATTATAATCAACAACAACTTTGATTTCCCTCTCAAATTGGCAATTACAAGAGCAATACACAAAACCCCAAACTAAGAGCAATATGCAATAGTTTCTCTCTCTAAGAGTTCTAAGAGTAAAAACTGATAAAAGATAAGATAGATCCATTTTCTCTCTCTTCCAAACTATTTATAATTTTTGAAAAGATTCTTCAACATTCGATTTGGTGACATTTGTCGGGTTAGCCAAACTCACATGGCAAATCACCGTTTGTTTAGCTCATTTCTCCTTTGGTTGGCTTCAGGTGTTTGAACTAGATGAAACACATATTTCATGATCGGTGGATTGCCGAATGTCCTGTTTTGCGCCTAAGAAAACCTTCATTTTTTCCCTTCAATATGTCATTTTCGGTGGTGCGACTGCGTTTTCCTTTATAACTTATACAGATAGCTAATGCGACCCTACTCCACCCATTGAATTTAGAATTTGAGCTCCAAACATTGTCCTTTTTGGCGAGCTTCAACCTTTTAGGAGCTTCTCCCTTTATATTAGGTGACCTTGAGGTTGGGAGTTCCTACTTTTTTTGATGTTTTTGGAATTTCTTTTAAGTATTCATTCGTGCCTTGTCCCTTAGCATTTGTGGCTGCAAATCATCAAAATATTATTAGAATAAGACATAATCAGGCATTGAGGGCACTAATAGTTGAACTAAATAGGCCTCAAATGAGTGTAAATCTACAACTCATCAACACCCCCAACATAAACATTTGCTTGTCCTCAAGTAATCAAGAACACAATAAGTTCAACAAGGGTGTCTACAAGAGTTCTCAAAGAGAGCTACCAAACAAGTGCCATTACAAGATTACTCTCAATAACATGTCACCCACAATTATAATAAAAAAACACCACAAATGATGACTAGCCGGTATCAAATCAAGCTCAAACTCACTATAGCTTCTTTTATAATGTAGGAGAATTTTTCAACAAATACATTCAAGTGCCCTCACATCAAGAACAATTCCATGCTCTTACAAAGAAATTTAACAAAGAAGGTAGGAATCAATACAACTCTCAGGCTTCCAAAAGAGAAATACGTGCAAGCTTCATCCCATAGGTTTGGCCATATTTTCCATTCACCACACAACCTAGTTCATGTAAGATCTCAAGGGTCTTTTAGGTTTGTAATGGGGCTGAGGGTTAAGGTGTGGTCAATTTGGCTCAGTTACTTCACTTTTTCAAAGCATTGTTACAATCATCTTCACCTCTTCTCAAGTTCTTTTCATTCCATTTAATTTAAGAGCTCAAGTATTGATTTGTTAATCATTTTATTGGAAACCCCTATTTATTTCACAAAACTTTCTTATTCATTTTACTATTTCAAAAGTTATTCATCATAATATCTCTCTATTTTTATAAGGAGGGGTTCTTTATTTTTGGAGTACACTTCAAAGTTGAGTTTATTCTCATCGTTCTTTGTCTTTCACTTGTATTTCCTTCATCCTTTCACTCCACACTCCAAACTTAGGCTTACGGCCTAAGTTGGTTATTCAAACAAACCAATATTTCAAAGAGGATTTTGGGTAAGAAGTTACAGGTAATTTGGTACAAGAGGTTTTGATATGGTTATCAACAAATGGCTTAGGCTCAAATGGTGTCAAAATTGTTGCACACCCTCACAAGGTAGTCACAAAAAGGATATGGAAATTTGGGTTTCCTTATAAAAATTCTGCCCAAGATCATTCCTTACATTCACCAAAGCTAGACGATTGGACTAACAAGACAAATTCAAGGATTCCACAAGCATGTATACAAGTAAAACCTTACCACACATGGCACTTGAAACACACTTATTTAGCATAGCCCGATAAGATCAAAACCTTATGTGTGATTTTTATTGCAAGGCTCACATTCAAACATAGCTAGTCAACACAAGATTCAAAAATATCTTTTAAAAGAAACCACCTCAATTTTTTCTTGAAACATAAACACTAAACACCATGCTCATCAAGAGTACTATTCAAGACATCAATATTGAACACAATCGATCCTTGAATTACTATCAATGAAAGCTCAAGCATTTCAAGATTTCCACAAATCATAGGGCAATTTAAGATGAAAAGAGACAAAATGAGTCCAACCAATCAAGCTACTATAGTTAAATTTAACAAAATACTACAATAAAAAAGGAAAATATTGGCACAAGGGCCCTCACCCAACCTAAAAAAAAAGCAATGTCCTCAATGCAAAGAAATGAAATCAAAGAATTTAGGTTTAGAAACTCCCTGATGCTCGAATGATGGTATGCATTTCGCCGAGCAGGTCAGTGAATCGTAAAACCAAGATGAATTACTGAACATGCCTGTAGCGCATGAGAAATCATTGTCCAAAGTGCATACTCAAGCTTGCTAGACCAATCAATGAGGTAGACATTCACTGTTTTTGCAAAGATGCTCTTTATCTTCCGATTGGATACCTCAAGTTGTCAACTAGATTATAGATGGTATGGCTTGGTGACTTTGTATTTTTCCCTACTTACATAGAAGTTCCTCAAATTGGCAATTCCAGAAATACAAGCCGCCATCACTTATAATGGCCCTTGGGGTTCCAAACCTTGTGAAAATTTATTTCTTTAGGAACTTGGTAATGCTTCTCCCTTCATTGTTGGGTAAAGCTATTGCCTCCACCCACTTGGAAACATAATCGAATGTCGCTAAGATATTCTTATTCCCAAAAGAGTTAGCGAAACGTCCCATGAAATCAATTCCCCAAACATCAAATAGCTCAATCTCAAGAATTTGTGACAACGGTATTTCATGCCTCCTGGAGATACTTCCTTGCATTTGACATTAAACACAACACTTGGAAAAGGCATGGGCTTCTCTAAACATTGTGGGCCAATAATAACCACATTGAAGCTCTTTAGAAGTTGTATGTATGCCTCCATGATGTCTTCTTATCGGTGAAGCATACTTTGAGTATCTCTTGCACTGCAACCACGGGCACATATCACCGAATGATATTGTCGGCACATTCTCTAAAAAAGAAAGGTTCATCCCATACATACCTCTTCACAACAAAATATAGAATATCCATTTTTGATGGCTACTAAAATCATCGGGCAACATCCCACCTATGATGAAGTTCGCATAATAAGAACACCAAGGGACTGAGGTTTGAGAGATCAACATTACTGATTCAGCAGGGAAAGCATCGTCAATGTCTCTTCGAACATCCATTTTAGCATCTATTTCAAAAATTGATAGGTGGTCGTGTACTTGGTTTTCACACCCCTTTCTATCTATCACCTCGTAATAAAATTCTTAAAAGAGAAGCACCCAGCAAATTAGTCTTCGTTAGGCTTCTTTCTTTGTCATCAAGTACATTAGAGTGGCATGATCAGTCTGTACAACAACTTTGGTACCCAATAAGTAAGCTCTAAAATTTTCAAACCCATTCATAAAATCAAACAACTCTTGCTCTCTGACAGTATAATTATTTTTGTCACAATTCCATGTGTTGCTAGCATAGTAGATGGGATGAAATAACTTATTTTTACATTTCCCAAGAAAAGATCTGAGTTCCAATCCCCTTGCATCACACATCATTTTGAAGGGAAGATTCCAATAGATTGCTATTATGATAGGGGCTGAGACAAGATTTTCTTTCAAACTCATAAAAGCCTCCAAACAAGCAACAACAAATTCAAAAGCGTTCCCCTTAACAAGCAGCCTACACAATGGAATAGCCACTCTTGAATAATCTTTAATACATCACCGATAAAATCTAGCATGGCCAAGGAAACTTCTCACTCCCTTCACTTAAATTGAAGGAGGTAATTTATCAATCACTTGATTTTTTGTCTGATTTACTTTAATACAATCTCAAAAAATTTCTGCCCAAGCACGATTCTTTCCTTAACCATGAAATATATTTCTCCCAATGAAGAAAGAAATTGGAATCCACACATCTTTTAAGAACCATTTGTAAGTGCGTTAAGCAGTCTTCAAATGAATCCCCAACAACCGAGAAATCATCCATGAAGACTTCAATAAATTCCTCCACCATATTTGCAAATACTTATAACATGCACTGTTGAAATGTAGCCGGTGACTTGCACAACTTAAATGGCATTCACTTGAAGGAAAAAGTTCCATAAGGGCACATAAAAGTCATTTTTTCTTGACCTTGCGGTGCTATGGAGATTTGGTTGTGCCCGTCAAGGAAGCAATATCATCCCTTACCCGCAAGCCTATCAAGTATTTTATCAATAAAGGGCATAGAGAAATGATCCTTTTCGGTCCATGAATTTAACTTGCACTAATCCATACATACTCTCCACCTAGTCACGGGCCTAGTAGCTATAAGTTCAGCCTTTTCATTTAGAACTACTGTTATACCACCCTTTTTAGGAACACATTAGACCGGGCTCACCTATTGGATATCCACAAAAATGTAACAAAAATAAGTATACCCTAGACGTGACATGGCGTATAAGTCCCCCAGAGGCCCTACAGAAATACTTAGCATACATCATACAAGATAATATTTAAAGAGTTCAACAAATAATTTTTATATCAAAAAAATTTAACAAAATGTAGCGGAAGTATAGCATAAGTCTCAAGCCATCTATTACATCAAAAGAGTGATTGGGAAATAACTCATACATCACATATGTAACACCTCAGAATCCAATAGGCTAAACTAGGGCTATGTGAGAGGGAAAGAGACAAGGAAGAGGGCTTGGGCAGCCCAACCTTCACCAAGCACTGCACACCTTCCCACGACCACTTTGACGGCTCGTGGTGGGGACCATGGGCCATGGTGAGGGGCGTGAAGGTGAGGCAGTGAGCCCCAAGATTCTGCCCCAAAACAGCCCCCTCCACACGAGCCACTTCATGGCTCATGAAGGCCTTGACTGGCCGTGGGAGTGCTCGTGGAGATGAGTTAGATTTTATGGGTTAAGGGGATGGTTGCCAAGCTACTGGTCCATGACTATGAGAGGCACCACGGCTTGTGGTAGGGACCACGGCTTGTGGAGCCTCACGTGAAGATGAGGCAGCCCAGGTAAGTTAGGGGCAAATTGGGTCTTTTTTGGTTTTAAATAGATTAATACTATGTCATTTTACCCAAGCCTAGGACCCCTATAGAAGTCATTTTAACCCCAAAGCTCACCCATTCAAGTCATTATTTCCAAAACACAAAAGAAATTCCACAAAGTCTTCCTCTCAAATATTTCTCTCTCTAGAACTTGAGGCAAAAGAAAGAGTTGGAGCTAGGATCAAGGTTAAGTCTCCATTCCTCAAGAATTTGTGGGCTTTGTAATCAAGGTATGATGGCTTTTCATCCATGGATTCATTCCATCCATGGAGTCCCTAAGACTCCCCAATTGAAAAGATGAAATTCCCCAATTTGAGTTAGGGTTTTCTTGCAATATTGTGGTTATTGATGAATGTTGATCCAATTGAGTGGATTATGATTGTTTATGATTGAATTGATAGAATTTCATGTTTTAGAGTGAAATTACATGTACCCATGTCTAGAAAGATGAAATTGACGTAAATGGGTTTTATGCCATGAAAGGAGAATTTGTGGGTTTAGATGTATTCTTGTAAGATTGATGAGATACACTAGTAGTGCTTGAGATTGAAGCCTATATGATGATATATGATTAGAATTGCTTGAGAGTGAAGCATATATGAGAAATGATGATTAGAATTTTCTTAAGATTTAGGCATATATGGTGATTATGAGATGTATTGCTTTTAAAGTGAAGCATGTATGATGAAGTATGACTATTAGGGCTTTGAGAGTACAGCTTATATGATAATGGTTGATTATTAGATAGAATTGTTGTGGAAGAGATTTACCCACATAATTTATCTTATGAATGTATGAATGCATGAATGTGAAAGGTTTCCTCACATAGAATAATTCTAGGTTGAAAGGCTTTCTCACCTAAAATGAATCAAAGGATTTAGGAACTATGATAATAAGACATAGCTTGGATTAGCATAATGAGGTGATTCTCGATGGATAGCTTGGATTAGCATAATGAGGTGCTTCTCCATGGATAGCATGGATTTGCATAATGAGATAATTTTCCATAGTAGCTTGAAGTGGTAATATAAGATCCCTTCATGGTAGCTTCGGTTAGTAGAACTCATGGTAGCTTGAGTTGGTAATATGACACCCTTCCATGGTAGCTTGGATTGGTGAGGAGATGACACCCTTAAATGGTAGCTTGGATTGGCATGATGATGTGCTTTTCCATGGATAATATGAACAACTAAGGATGGACTACTTCTCCATCAAGTTAGCATAGTTATGATGAAACAAGGTTACTTCAAAGAAGTATCATAAGTATGTTCTTAAGATAAGCTAGACTATGTTATGATGAATTATGAGCTTGGATTGTTGCTTGAGTTGCCTTCCATGACGAGTAAGGATGATTTGAGGTTACTTCAAGAAGTATTCCTCTTATGTTGACATGCTTTATTATGTGCATTGATTATGCTTATGGCATATATTATGTAACTCTTATGTTTATGTTGATGTTTGTCAAGCTATCATATTTAGTATATGTTTGTACTAACGCATACTCTTGCCTATATTTCTTATCCAAATGTAGGGTCCAACGATATCGATACTCATCCCCGTGGCTAGGATCTTTGTAGAGGCAAGACTTGAAGATTGGTGAGTCCTCATAGCATTCGAGGAAAGATCAACCATTTCCTTATGTTCCTTCATTTTATTTTTTGAACACTATTGTATGGGCTGTGTCCCAAGATATTCAGGTTTTAGATGGTTCTGAGACAAGGTGTAAAAGACTTCTCCTTTTGTTATGAAACTTTGTTATTGTTGAAAATATTTTAAATTTCCGCTCATTTCTATTATCTTATGTAATGAAAGCTAAGTGGCTTATATGAGGTCTCTCGGGGTCTTGTATGCCATGTTACGTCTAGAGTGTACCCCTGGGTCCTTACAACATACAATATCCGAAAAGAAAAGACATAAAGAAATAAGGAGTCTCGGTCCTCAAAATATGAGGACTCACCAATCTTCAATGTCTAAAAGGTATTAACTAGACACGAGTGTGCTGAATGGTAACGTCGGACCGTACATTTAGTGAAACAATGAAGCCAAGAGTATGTGTTAGTATATGGAATATACCAAGTATGATAATAATGGATAAGAGTTATGAAATCATGCAAAAAGAACTTTACATGACATGCAATGACAAAACTAAACCATAAGATAAAATGTTAGAAAAAATAAATTGTGATCATGGTCAATTCAAGTTAAATCATCTTTAAAACACATGTGAGATACTTCTACAAGTAACCTTAGTTCATTATTGTGGGAGTAGCCACTAACCGACATATAGATCATGTAAGCTATAACATGGAATCCGGTGTCTATCCCACACCGAAAAGAGATGTCCTTATTTGCCAAGGTAAGAACCATAAACTTCTAATTTAGTGTATCCAGTAGCTAATGTCTATCTAAGACAAACCTATGGTGGCACATAGTTATGGGACAGATGTAATTGCTACTTGTCCACTCGGTGCTAAGAATAATTCCCACGGATTAGTTATTAGTCTTGACTTGTCTTATCATTAAGGGACATGGGTAATCGCCGCTTATTTTATCATTCAAGGAAGGCACATCAATTAGCCAATCCAATCTAGAATTCATTAGAATGGCTCCTTAAACTTGATTCATCTTAGGTGAGAAAACCTTTGAACCTTATGAATCCTTTATGTGAGAAAATCCTTTCACAATCATGTTTGAGTAGTATGTGAGAAATCCTTTCAAAAAAACAACAACATCATTGATTCTTTACCATCAAAGCAACCTTAAATCATTTTCAGCAATTTCATAACGAAACATACATATCTTCATAAATTCATCTTTCACAGTTTAAAACCCATATCATATCATCATAGTCTACAAATCATGGGTCATGCATGGGTTCATGGGGGATTCAACTTAAAGACATACAATTACTTCAAATCATGCATAAAAAGGCATAAAATAATCAATTGGATCAACATTGAAAGGAACCAATGGAAATTGAATAAAACCCTAATTTGATTGGGAAATGTAGCTTTACAAAATTGGGGATTTTAGGAACCCTATGTCAAGACCCAGGGGTACCCCCTAGATGTAATATGGCGTATAGGACCCCGAGAAACCCCATAAAATCCACTTAGCATTCATAACATAAGAAATAGAACAAAAGAAGTAAAATAACATTTAAAGTTCAATAGTTTTATAGAAGAAAAATAGAAGTCTAACAAACTTGTCTCAATAGCCTTCTAATACAATAGAATGAAATTAGATACATCATGTCCAAAACTAAAATACAAGAAACAAACTAAGAACAATGAAAGTTTGTCCTCGAAGCTTGAGGACTCACCAAAGCTCGGGAACCTCGTGATCAACCACTAGCCACGAAACTGATAAACCTGACTATTAGACCCTACATTTTTGGAAATGTAGGCAAGAGTATGCGTTAGTACAAAACAATGTACCAAGTATGATAGCTATTCATCAAAACATTTAAACCATGCTAAAAGAGGACATTTCACGACATGCAACTGACCAAGATAAAACATGATATAAAAGAGTTAGAAAACTTAAGTCATAAAATATGGTCAATGCAAGCTAACATCATTTAAACCATTTGAACACATATGAGATACTTCTTGAAGTAACCTTAGTTCATTATTAATGTGGGAATTATCCTTAACCGACATAGAGATCATGTGAGCTATAACATAATCCCCCGGTGTCTCCCACACCTAAAAGGGTTGTCCTACTTTCCAAGGTAAGGACCATGAACTTCTAGCTTAGGTGGATCCACTAGCTAATGTCTATCTAGACAATAATCCTATGGAGGTACATAAGTAAGGGATAACGAGATTGCTTCTAGAAACCCGTCTTGTACTAACAGGAGAGCTTCCATCTCAATATCCTCTAGGTGCTAAGCATCGCACGGAATAGTCATTTCTTACTTGTTCTTATTATCCATGGAAGGGCACGTCATCTTGCCCATCCAAGCTAAGTCATTATCCATGGAAAGGCATCATTCAATAACCAATCCAAGCTAGATTTCAGTAGGATAGCTCTTAATCTTTGATTCAATTAAGTGAGAAGACATTTCAATCTAAGAACCCTTATTATGTGAGAAAACCTTTCACATCATGCTTTCATGTGTATATGAGAAAAATCTTTTCAACAACACAACCATAACATCATCATTGATACTTTACTCTAAAAGCATCCTTAAAACATTTGCATATATTACATAAGAACATGCATAATTCCATAATTTACCTTTCAAGGTTCACAACCCACTTTCAATCATCAACATTTGGAAAACATGGGTTAGCTATGGTTTTCACCATAAATTCATGTAAATCTATCAATACATGCTTAATTTCATGAAACTCTTCCTTCATAATCAAAATCCCACATCACATGATCATAACTTGAAAATATGGGGATTACATGGGTTCATTGGGAAATGATCATAAGATCATAGTATTTCATCAATTCATGCATAAGAGATCATAATTCAATCATTTAAATCAATAATCAAAAGAACCCATGACAATTGAAGAAAACCCTAACTCAATTGGGGATTTCTAACTTTGAAAATAAGAGAATTTGGGAATTCCATGAATGGAAGGAATCCATGGATGAAAACTATCATACCTTGAAGCCAATTGCTAATCTTCACTAGAGGAATTGAGACTTGACTTGAAATCCTAGGTTGAATTCTGCTTCTTCAAGCTTTCTTAAGAGAGAAATATTTGAGAGTTCTTCTTTTTGGTGAATTTGAAAAGAATGAAGTGAATGGGTGAGTTTTGGGGTGAAAAATCACTTATATAGGGGGTTGTAGTGATGGGAAAAATGACGTACTATAGGGATAAAATAATTAGGAAAAGACCCAACTGCACCTAAACTTAACTGCCAGCCCACCCTTCACGGCCACGACCGACGGACTGTGGACAGGACGACGGTCCGTCCTGCACGACTATTGTTCGTGGTCAGGATCAAAATTTTGGGCCCTTGAACCACAGGCCACCAACCAGGGACCGTGGTCTGACCGACAGTCCGTTGGTTAGGAGGTGGTTTCATGGCCTCTGATGATCCTGGGGGTAACCAGTCCACAGACCACCCTACGATCCGTGGTCCTATGCACTGGCCGTGGTTGGCCTCCGTGGCTGGCACCTGCAACTTCCTGAAATTAGTTATCTTACCCTCTTTCGGATCTGGGGTGTTACAATATCTCCACCTTGGGATCATTGTCCTCGAATGAGATTCAAGCTAGTACGAAGAGAGTAGGAGAGGAACTAACAACCCAACCATCAATGCAACTTCATCTAAATGCATATAACCAAGGAGGAACTATCGACTCCAAGCTAGGACGTAATCGAAATATCATAAGAGGAGTGAAACTAAATCTAACAGCCCATAATACATCAAATACACACTCGAGGAGGAAACATCAAATCCAAGCTAGAAACATGCTCTTATCATCATATCATGTAGTCTACATGCAATTTATTCTCAAATGCACATAAACATGTAGGAGTCAATCAAATAAACTCATTTTCTCAAAACTTGAACTTCTCATAAATCATGCATAGTAAGGAAATCATGGAAACATTTAAGACACATGACTCCAAAACAAAGAACAAACCATGAGGAACTCATTACCTGAAGATAGAGTAGGAGTAGAAGGAAAGATATGAGGATATCGGGACTTCATATCGGCCTCGGCCTCCCAAGTAGCAGCCTCAACTAATTGATTCCTCCATAATACTTTTACAGAAGCTACTTCTTTATATCTCAAATTCTTGACTTGCCGGTCTAAAATGTAAACCGGAACTTCTTCATAAGAAAGATTCTCCTTAACTCCCAAACCTTCTAAGAGAACTATAGATGTCGGATCACCAACATATTTCTTCAACATAGAGACATGAAAACCCCGATGCACCGAAGCTAACTCATTAGGCAAATCTAGTTCATAAGCAATCTTACCAACACGTCTCAAAATCTGGTATGGGCCTACATATTGGGAAATAAACTTCCCTTTCTTACCAAACCTCATTACACCCTTCATTGAAATTTTCAAGTAAACCCAATCATGAACATCAAACTCAAGATTTCTTCTTCTCACATCGACATATGACCTTTGCCGACTTTGAGCCGTTTTCAACTTTTCTCTAATAAGTCAAACTTTCTCTATGGCCTCATGTACCAACTCGGGACCTATTAGGGCAACTTCACCTACCTCAAACCATCCTATAAGATATCTACACCTCCTACCACATAATGCCTCAAATGTAGCAATATCAATACTCGAGTGATAGCTATTGTTATAAGCAATCTTAATCAATGGAAAATGGACATCCCAATTACCGTTAAAATCAATCACACAAGCCCTCAACATGTCTTCAAAATTTTAGATAGTACGCTCTGCTTCCCCATCGGTTTGGGGATCAAAGGCTGTACTAAGCTTAACATGAGTACCAAGACCATTTTGGAAAGACTTCCAAAACTGAGAAGTGAATTGGGTACCACGATCGGATATAATGGACAAAGGCACTCAGTGCAACTTTACCATTTTTCTCAAGTACAACTTGGCATAATCCTTCGCCAAATAGGAAACCTTGTGTCACGACCCAGGGGTAAACCCTAGATGTAACAAGGCGTACAAGACCCCGAGAGGCCTCATACAAGCCCCTTAGCATATCATAACATAAAGCAATAGAAATGATGCGGAAATTTTAAAACTTTTTCCATACAATTGAAGTCTTTTATAAAAGCAAAGCGGAAATCTATTGCACTTTGTCTCAAACGATCTAAAACATGAACATCTTTAGGACGCAGCCCATACAAAAGTCTAAAACATAAAAGAAAGACATAAAGGAAAGGTGATCAAATCCTCGATGCTATGAGGACTTACCAAATCTTCAACTCCTTACTCTACTAGGAACCTAGACATGGGGATGAAACTCAATATCGTCGGACCGTACATTTGATAAGAATGTAGGCAAGAGTATGCATTAGTACAAAATGTACTAAATATGATAGCTAGCATAACATCATCAAGTGTGCAAATAATCATAGGCATAATCACCAATATAGACATAATAGAAGCATTAGTCAACATAAGGCATAATCCATAAACATAGGAGATACAACATGTCATAAGCATAGTCAATACTTGGATCTTCATAACATAAGAGAAGCACTTCATAAGTAACCTCAAAGCATACTTGTGCAATGCATGGATAAGACCTCATAATCTCACCCATGCTAAGTACCACTTTAGTCCATCATACCTCTTTATCATCTTTTGATCTCATCCTTAGCTTACTTCTCATAGAAAAAGGAACTTCCACCTTTAGTCAAACATACCAAGGAAGGCAACTATAGCAACAATCAAAGCTAATCATACATCATATAAGAGAAACACTTCCTAGGTAACCTCAAGTCATACTTGTGCAATGCATGTATAAGACCCCATAATCTCACCCATACTAAGTACCACTTTAGGTCATCATAATCATACTTCTTGGTTGGGGACTAGTCCCTTTTTAGCTATATCTTACTACACATGGAAAAGTACTTCTTGACTAATCCCTTACATACATTACTCATGAAGGGTTACAATTTACTAATTCAAGGCTACCAAGGAATAGCACTATACTATACTAGACCAAGCTACCATGGAAACCACTACATTATGCTAGAACTAGCTACCATGGAAAATATACTATCATGCAAGTCCAAGCTAACAAGGAAAACATACTATCATGCAAGTCCAAGTAACACAAGGAAGGGTGCGATTTCTCAATCCAAGCGACCAATGATATGGTGTGGCCTCACCAAGTCATGCTACCATGCAAAGCACTCTATTGTGCTTAGTTCAAGCTAACCATTGGAAGGGTACTATTTCTCAATCCAAGGCTACCATGAGAACTCCTAACTCAAGCTACCAAGCATGGTCTTGTCTTACCAAGTCAAGCTATTCATGAAGGGATCTTATATCACAACTTCAAGCTATCCTAGTCTAACATTCTAAATTCATTTTAGGTGAACAAACATTTCAACCTAGAATCTTTCTATGTGAGAAACCTTTCACATTCATACATTCATAAGGTAGATTATATGGGTAAAGGCCTTCCACAACAATTCTATCTATTAGTCTACCATTATCATATAGGCTTCACTCTCAAAGCCATTACATACATAATTCAACATATTAGCTTTACTCTCAAATCCCTAGAAATCAACATTCATGACTACAAGCCTTACTCTCAAAGCTTTACTTCTTACAATCATCATACATACCTAAATTACAAGGTATTCTAATCACATGCTTCATTCTTAAGTGATTCTAATCATATATCATCATAAAGGTTCAATCTCAAGCATTACTAGTCATGATCCATCACATATACTTTATTCTAATTCAATTCATGTCTACATGCTTTTACTCTCAAGCAATTACTATATATATCATCAACCCTAGAAGATCATCTCTAAATCCTCAATTTCCATTTTTCAAGGCATAAACCCACATTACTTCAATTTCATCAATTAGACTAGGGTTATACATAGAAAGCATGAAATTTCATCATAATAACATGATTCACTACTAATTCAATCATAAACAACCAATATCCACTCCATTGGATCAACATACAACATAACCCACTACATTGAAGAAACCCTAACTTGAATTGGGAAATTCTTTATCAAATTGGGAAATTCTAGGGGACTCCATGGATGGAATAATCTATGGATGAATAAGCTATCATACCTTGATTACAAAGCCTACCAAGCTTGAAACAATGGAGACTTGACCTAGATTGAACCCTCTTTTTCTTCTTCTTCACTTTCTAGAGAGAGAATATTTGAGAGGGAATTGGGTTTCTTTTTGGTGAGTTGAAATAATGACTAGGATCAATAAATTTAGGGGTCTAAAGTCTTTATATAGGTGGTCTAAACTAGGGTAAAATGACACCACTTAATCCCTAATTAAATCCGAAAAGTTCCATTAAGCCCTAACTTAACCGACCCTACTGCCCCAACCCACGAGACCCCGACCACGGGGCGTGGTTGGATCCATGGCTCGTCCTGGTTAGGCATGGTTAGGGGTCTGGAAGTTGTCAACCAAGGCTAGGGACCTACGACTCCATCCACGAGGCGTGGGTCCTGCCCGTGAACACTACCTTAGGCAGATTCAAGGGGAAGCTCACCCACACTTCCCACCTACAGGGTGTGGGTCCATCCACGGGGCGTGGGTGGCCTTGTGGGTGGCATTTGGAGCTCCTAAATCATGCTAAACTACCTAGTTAAGGCTATGGGGTGTTACACCTTGACGGGAAGAAAATGAGCCATTTCTTCATTCGATCTACTATAACCCAAATCGAATCATGTTGTCGCCGGGTGTGAGGCAAAACAAGAATAAAGTCCATGTTCACATCTTCCCACTTCCAAGTAGTAATGCTAATGTCTTGGGATAAACCTTTCGAATTCTGATGCTCAACTTTCACTTGTTGACAATTAGGACACTTAGTCAGAAAATCTGCAATGTCCTTCTTCATCCCATTCCACCAATAGACCTCTCGTAAATCACAGTACATCTTGGTGGCTCCCGGGTGAATGGAATATCGCGAACTATGGGCTTCTGACAAGATTTTTTCCCTCAAGTTATCAACATTAGGAACAAACAAACGACATTGATATCTAAGGATACCATCTCCCCCTTAGGAGAAAGCCTCAACGGATTTCTTGAGCAACGCTTCTTTTGAGTCGACCAAAATTGGATCATGGCCTTGCTTAGCCTTCACATCCATCAAAAAAGATGATTCCGAGCCATTGTGAACCATAACAGCACCCTTGGTGGAGTCCACTAATTGAATACCCATTCGGGCCAATCTATGAACATCTCGCACCAATTCCTTCTTATCTTCTTCAATATGAGCAAAACTACCCATGGATAATCGACTAAGAGCATCCGCCACCACATTAGCTTTACCGGGGTGATAGAGAACACTCATGTCATAATCTTTCAGTAACTCAAGACACCTTCTTTGGCGAAGATTTAGATCCTTCTGATTAAACACATATTGCAAACTCTTGTGGTTGGTAAACACATTCACATGCACACCATACAAATAATGCCTTCAAATATCTAAGGCAAAAATAACCGCTGCTAGTTCAAGATCATGGGTAGGATAAATCTTCTCATGAACCTTAAGTTGCCTTAAAGCATAGAAAATAACCTTCCCATTTTACATAAGCACACATCCTAACCCAATTTTAGAGGCATCACAATAGACAACAAAACCATTTGTCCCTTACGGTAAAGTCAACACCGGAGCAAAAGTAAGTCTATCTTTCAATTCTTGAAAACTCTTCTCACATGCTTCGGACCATATGAACTTAGCCTTCTTTTGAGTCAAAGCCGTCAAAGGAGAGGCAATTGAAGAGAATCCCTCAACAAACCTTCTATAATAACCGGCTAAACCCAAGAAACTTCTAATATTTGAAGGGGTTAGAGGTCTAGGCAAACTCTTGACCGCATCTATCTTCTTAGGATCTACCTCAATGCCCTTACTTGAAACAATGTTCCCAAGAAAAGCTACGGACCTTAACCAAAACTCACATTTGCTAAACTTCACAAAGAGTTGTTGGTCCTTAAGAATTAGCAACACGATCCTCAAATGATCAATATGCTCATTCTCACTTCTCGAATAGATTAATATATCATCAATGAACACAATCACAAACATGTCTAGGTATTGTCTAAACACTTTATTCATCAAATTCATAAACGCCGCCGGAGCATTAGTCAACCCAAATGACATTACCAAAAACTCATAATGACCAAACCAAGTTCGAAAATTAGTCTTCGGAATATCATCTTCTTTAACCCTCAATTAGTGATAACCTGATCAAGATCAATCTTAGAGAAATAACTTGCTCCTTGAAGTTGGTTAAATAAATCATCTATCCTTGGAATAAGATACTTATTCATAATGGTCACCTTGTTTAACTGACGATAGTCAATACACATACGAAGAGAACCATTTTTCTTTCTAACAAACAAAACTGGAGCACCCTATGGAGAGATACTCGTTAGGATGAAGCCCTTATCCAACAAATCTTTCAATTGGTCTTTCAACTTCTTAAGTTCTGCTGGAGCTATACGGTAAGGAGGAATAGAAATATGTTGCGTATCAGGGAGAAGGTCAATACCAAAGTCTATTTCCCTTTCGGGAGGAATACCAGGCAAATCATCTGGAAACACTTTCGGAAACTCATTAACAACGGAGACCGACTCAAGAGTAAGGGTTTCATAATCCACACACCTCACCCTAACTAGATGGTAAATGCAACCCCTAGAAATCATCTTTCTAACTTTAAGATAAGAGACAAACTGATCCTTAGGAATATAATTTCCCCCTATCCATTCTAAGATAGGCCCATTTGGAAATTGAAACTTGAATACATGAATTCTACAATCAATAGAAGCATAACATGAGTGCAACCAATCCATCCTAAGGATAACATCAAAATCTAGCATATCAAGCTCTACCAAGTCAACAAGAGTAACTCTATAGGACAAGGAAATGGGACACTTTCTATAGACCCTCTTAGCCACAATAGAATCACCAACAGGAGTAAAGACAGAAAAAAGATCTAACAACACATCAGGAAGAAGATCAAACCTCATAGCCATATATGGCATCACAAAAGACACGGTAGCACCGGGATCAAGTAA
This sequence comes from Solanum etuberosum, assembly GCA_029582245.1. NCBI lineage: Eukaryota > Viridiplantae > Streptophyta > Magnoliopsida > Solanales > Solanaceae > Solanum > Solanum etuberosum. Next base: position 211,324 of record JAJONR010000284.1, read on the forward strand.
AGCATAAACATCAAGTTGGAAGACTTTCAACATACTGTTAACCACATCAGGAGAACCCTCTTGTTCACCACGAGTCTGAAGTGCATAGAATCGGTTTTGCTTGTGAGCATTGGAACCCGAACCACTAGGAGGAGCTTGCTTGCCCTATCTTCCTTTTGCCATAAGCATTGGTAAATCCCTCATCTTATGACCACTTTTACAACGAAAAGCAACCATTTGTGCCTGCTATGCACTTACCTTCGTGATTCTTTCCACACCTAACACAAGTAGACATTGGCAATGAAGATCCACTACCATTCCCTCCTTGAGGCTTAGGGTTAGACACCCTATATTTGTTGAACATAGGAGGAGCATTTGAGGAACTTTGACCGTAATACCTTTGTCGAAATCTAGGACGACTATGTCCATCGGACCCTGCATGAGAGAAATTACCATTACCGATTTTTTCCCTCTTTGTCTCCTACGACTTTTCCTTGTGTTACTCCTCTTCGATCTGTTGAGCATGAACCATGAGAAGAGAGATGTCCATGGTGGTACGGCATTGTTTAACCACCATTTCGGACACACCATATATGAACTTACTCATCCTTGCCCTTGAATCGGCAACAATTGTTGGAGCATATTTAGATAATTGTGTGAACTTCAAAGCATATTCCCTCACACTCATACTTTCTTGACGAAGGTTGATGAACTCAAGAACCTTTGCTTTCCTCTTCTAAAGGGGAAAGAACCTATCAAGAAAAATGGCCTTAAACTTCTCCCAATCAAGAGGACCCGCATCTTCCGGCCTCCCTTCTTTCCATTGGTTGTACCATATTTGAGCCACACCCTTAAGTTGATAAGCGACCAACTCCGCCTTTTCTACCGGCAAAACTCCCATGGTCATCAACACCTTATAAACCTCATCAATGAACTCTTGAGGATCTTCCTCAACCTTAGAATCATGAAACTCCTGAGGACTTATCCTAGTGAAGTCCCTCACTCTAGAGTCCACCGTACCCACATTTGGGTTTATGGAAACCGTGAGCTCCCTATTTTCTTGGGCCGTCATGGCTTGAGTCAACACTTGAAAAGCAGTCGTAAACTCCGCATTAGTAATTTTCTCGGCCAAAGGATCGACCGAAACTTGAGGAGTTTGGGGAGGAGCTTCTTGTTCCGTATTCTCCCTCACATTCCTTCTAGCATAAGCTCTTCGAGTAGCAATGTCCCATAGAGCATCAGATAAGGATTATGAGAGAGACCTTATAGAGTTAAACTCTATCGCACAACTTTAGAGTAATGAAAGAAGTGGAGTTTCCTAATCATCGTGTAGCCTTTCATTCATAAATGTGACACACTTCACACTCATGAACAAGACTCTAATTGAAATGGCTTATGAGACATTCTATAATCATTCTAAACCTTCTACTCTGATTACCAAGTTTGTCACAACCCAGGGGTACCCCCTAGATGTAACATGGCATATAGGACCCCGAGAGACCCCATAAAAGCAACTTAGCATTCATAACATAAGAAATATAATAAAAGAAGTAAAACAACATTTCAAGTCCAATAGTTTTATAGAAGAAAAACGGAAGTCTAAAACACTTGTCTCAATAGCAATCTAATACAATTGAATGAAATTGGGTCTATCCCATACATCATGTCCAAAACTAAAATACAAGAAACAAACTAAGAACAATAAAAGTCCGCCCTCGAAGCATGAGGACTCACCAAATCTTGGGAACATCATGATCAGCCACTAGCAACGAAACTGAGAAACCTGACTATCGGACCCTACATTTGGAAAAATGTAGGCAAGAGTATGCTTTAGTATAAAATAATGTATCAAGTATGATAGTTATGCATAAAACATTTAAATCATGCTAAAAGAGGACATTTCATGACATGCAATTGACCAAGCTAAAACATGAAATAAAAGAGTTAGAAAACATAAGTCGTAATTCATGGTCAATGCAAGCTATCATCATTTAAAGCCTTTGAACACATATAAGATACTTCTTGAAGTAACCTTAGTTCATTATTAATGTGGGAATTAGCCTTAACTTACATAGAGACCATGTGAGCTATAACATGATCCCCTGGTGTCTCCCACACCGAAAAGGGTTGTTCTACTTGCCAAGGTAAGGACCCTGAACTTCTAGCATAGGTGGATCCACTAGTTAATCTCTATCTGTACAATCATCCTATGGGGGCACATAGAAGGGATAAGGAGATTGCTTCGGAAACCCGGCCTCTACTAACGAGAGAGCTTGTATCTCAATATCCTCGCGGTGCTAAGCATAAATCCACGGAATAGTCATGTCTTACTTGTTCTTATTATACATGGAAGGTCACGTCATATTTCCAATCAAAGCTAATTCATTATCCATGGAAAGACATCATTCAATAAACAATCAAAACTAGATTTCATTAGGATAGCTCGTAATCTTTGATTCAATTAGGTGAGAAGACCTTTCAACCTTAGAACCCTTATTATGTTAGAAAACCTTTCACATCAAGCTTTCATGTGTATATGAGAAAAAATACCTTCAACAAAACAACCATAACATCATCATTGATACTTTACTGTCGAAGCATCCTTAAAACATTTGCATAGATTTCATAAGAACATGCATAATTCCATAATTTACCTTTCAAGGTTCACAACCCACTTTCAATTATCAAAATTTGGAAAACATGGCTTAGCTATGAATTTCACCATTAATGCATGTAAATATATCAATACATGCTTAATTTCATAAAACTCTTCCTTCATAATCAAAATTTCACATCATATGATCATTACTTGAAAACATGGGGATTACATGGGTTCATGGGGAAATCATCATAATATCATAGTATTCCATCAATTCATACATAAGAGATCATAATCTAATCATTTAAATCAATAATAAAAAGAACCCATGATAATTGAAAAAAACCCTAACTCAATTGGAGATTTCTGACTTTGAAAATAAGTGAATTTGGGAACTCTATGAATGGAAGGAATCCATGGATGAAAATTATCATACCTTGAAGCCAATTTCTAATCTTCACTGGAGGAATTGAGACTTGACTTGAAACCCTAGGTTTAATTCTTCTTCTTCAAGCTTTCTAGAGAGAGAAATATTTGAGAGTTCTTCTTTTTGGTGAATTTAAAGAGAATGAAGTGAATGGGTGAGTTTTGGGGTCAAAATCATTTATATGGCGGTCTTAGTGAAGGGAAAAGTGACGTAGTATAGGGATAAAATAATTAGAAAAAGACCCAACTGCCCCTAAACTTAACTGCCAGCGCATCATTCACGGCCACGACCGACGGACTGTAAACAGGAAGATGGTCCGTCCAGCACGACCATCGTTCATGGTCAGGAATAAAATTTTTGGCCTTTGAACCACGGACCGTGGTTTGACCGACGGTCCGTTGGTCAGGCCATGGTTTCATGGCCTCTTATGATCCTGGGGTGACCAATCCACGGACCACCCTACGGTCTGTGGTCGTATCCACGGGCCATGGTTGGCCTCCATGGCTGGCACCTGCAACTTCCTGAAATTACTGATCTTACCCTCTTTCGGATTCGGGGTGTTACACCGTATGGAAGAAAGAACTCCATAGGTGAATACTATCATACCTTGGATTCAAAGCCCAAAAGCTATGGTGGGAATGGAGATTGAATGGAACCCTAGCTTTTCTTCTTCTTCTTCTTCTTCTTCTTCTTTAGATAGAGAATATTTGGGAAAGAAATTTGATCAACGTTGGGATATTAGGATAATGAGTCTAATTGAATAATTTGGGGGTAAAAATGTTTATATAGGGTCCAGGGTAGAGGGTAAAATGACATAGTATTGAGTTAGAATAATTATAAAAAGACCAAAAAGCTCCTTGATAAATAATTAACGACTACTATCAAATGTGGGACCTACGGTGTGTAAGTCCATTTATGAACCATCTTGGTCAACCGTTGGTGGGGTTCAAAAACTTGTTTCTGGACCCTCGAACAACAGTACCCATGTATGGTCTGTTAGTCAACCTACGGTCCGTACATGGCCATCGTAAGTCCAAGTTTGGCCCTCAAAATTTCACTAAGTCTGGGACTCACCTACGAGACCTAGCTACAACTCATACATTGAACGACGGACCATCTTGGTTAACCGTAAAAGGGTACTGGAACTTGACATTTTAAAATCATTTGGCTTGCCACCTGGGGTTCCCATCTATGGCCCCGTAAGTGAACCTACGGTCCGTCGGTACAAACACCAATTCTAAAACATACCTCCAATTTTCCTTGTTTTCAATCCCAGGTGTTATAATATCTCCCCCTTGGGAAGATTCATCCTCGAATGGAACTCAAGACATCATAAGGGGGGTAGGAACTATATCTAACAACTTAACATGAATGCAATCACATAAATGGACATATCCGGGGAGGAAACATCAACTCCAATCTAAAGCATGTTCAAAACATCGCTCATAAAGTCTATATGCAACTCATACTCAAATGCACATAAACATGAAGAAATCAATCAAGCTAACTCATTTTCTCAAAATTTAAGTTTTCATGAACATGCATGAATGAGGAATCATGGGAATATCGAAGACATATGAAACCCAAAGAGTAAACCATGAGGAACTGAATACCTCAAGCTAGAGTAATAAGGCTCGGAAAGAGATGAGGATAACGGGATATCAAATCGGCCTTAGATTCCCAAGTACCACCCTCAACTAATTGATTCCTCCAGAGAACCTTTATGGAAGCAACTTCTTTGTTTCTCAACTTTCGAACTTGCCGGTCTAAAATCTCAACCGGAACTTCTTCATAAAAAAGATTGTCCTTTATACCAAGACTCTCCAATGGTGTTGTAGATGTCGTACCAGCAACACATTTCTTTAACAAGGAGACATGGAAAACCAGATGGATCGCTGCCATGTCATTAGATAAATCAAGTTCATAAGCAACTTTACCAATAAACCTCAAAATATGATATGATACCACATAACGGGGACTAAGTTTCCCTTTCTTTCAAAATCTCATCACACCCTTCATGGGTGAAATCTTTAAATAGACCCAATAATTCACATCAAACTCAAGATCTCTTCTTCTAATATCAGTATAGGACTTTTGTTGACTTTGAGCCATTTTAAACCTTTCTCTAATAAGCCAATCTTTCTCCATAGCCTCATGTACCAACTAGGGACCTATCAAAGCAACTTCACCAACTTCAAACCAACCTATGGGAGATCTACACCTAGGTAGAATCCTTCTTCTTCTTTAAATTTCTAGAGAGATAAATATTTTGGAGAGGATAATTCATCTTCTTTTATAATTTTGGAAGAATGAAGTGAATGGGATAATTTGGGGGTTGAAAATACTTATATAGGGGTCTTAATGAGGGGTAAAATGATGTGGTATAGGAACCAATTAATTAGGAAAAGACCCTACTGCCCCTGAGAATAACTGCCAGCTGCCCACCAACGGAACCCAGTCGACGGACCGTGGACTGACCTACGGTCCGTCCTGGCGGACCTTCATTGGTGGTCAGAAACCACACCTTGGGGTCTGCACCACGACTCCTGGACAACAAACCTTGGACCCACCGATGGTCCGTAGGTTCAGTCGTGGTTCCTTCCTAGACAACTTGTTTGGTGGCCTATCCACGGACCCACCTATGGTCCGTGGTTTAGCCCACGGGCCATGGTTGGCCTTCGTGGATGGAACCCGCAATCAGTGGTTTAACCCACGGGCCGTGGTTGGCCTTCGTGGATGGAACTTGCAACTTCCAAAAATTTGTTTCATTTCCCTTTTTCGGATACGGGATGTTACAATATGTCCCCCTTGGGATCATTCTTCCTCAAATGAGATTCAAACTGGTTCTAAAAGATTAGGAGAGGAACTAACAACCTAACCTATCATGCAATTTCGTCTAAATGCATATAACCAAGGAGGAACTATCACCTACAAGCTAGGAATATATCAAATCATCATAAGAGGGGTGAAACTAAGTCTAACAGCCCATCATGCATGGAATGAACAAATAGAGCAGGAAACATCAACTCCAAGCTAAACATACTCAATGCATCATAAGGAAGTAGGAACTACATCTAGCAACCCAATATGCAGGAAACTTCAAAATTACTCATGTTCAAGGAAAAAATACCTTCTCCAAGCTAAAAGCATGCTCAACACAATCTCATAGAGCCTATATGCAATTCATTCTCAAAAGCATAGCTAAAACATGTTCATCAATTCATCTCATGAAGTCTATAGGCAAGTCATACTCAATGCACCACAACATGAGGAAAATCAATCATGTACACTTATTTTCTTTCAAAACACAAGTTTTTCATCAACATGCATAACATTAAGGGAATTATGGAAACACATAAAACACATGACTCCAAAACAAAGGACAAACCAAGAGGAACTCATTACCTCATGCTAGAATAGGAGTAGAAGGAAAGAGAAAGGGATACTAAGAAATCACATCACCTCCAACTTTCACCCACCAAACCATCACAAGGATTTTTTTTTCAAAAACAAACATAGTTCTACTCACGTACCAACCATGAGGCATACTATCTCCCCCTTGGGAGAAAACCCCACTAGTCTTTTCAAATCCATCTCCCTCAATCTAAACATAAAAAAAATGTCTTAACAACCACTAAACCATTGATACAAGTAAAGACTTAAGAAGTTTCCACAAGGATTTTCAAGGACTACTTCAAACACAATCACCATACATGGAGTCTTACGATAGCCAACAAAATACTCAATATCAAGAAATACATAACCACAAGCTAAAAGACCTTAACTTACCAATTACCGCATCCGGGGAACCCTCATGATCTTGTCGAGTTTGATCTTGCCTATGATCCCTTCCCTTAGAAGTAAGAATTGGGCAATCTCTTATCTTGTGACCACTCTTTCCACAACCAAAACATGCATTAGAACCGGCCAGACATTTACCCTCAGTTCTTTTCCCACACTCCCTATATTCAGGACACATTTGCTCACTACCACCCTTACCTTGAGAACGATTTCCTTCATAGAACCTTGAATGTGAAGATTCACCATCATCCCTTCTTGCCTACTTTGAATCCCTAGTTTTCTCCTTAAGCTTTTCTTCTTCTATTTGTTGTGCATGTATCATCAACCAGGAAACATCCATCTCCTTAAAAATCATGGCTATTAGGCATTCTTTGACGACTCAGTCGGAAGCACCCGACACAAACTTTCTCATCCTTGTCCTTGGATCGGCAACCACAGTTGGAGCATATTTAGATAATTGTGTGAATTTCAAAGCATACTCCTTCACAATCATATCTCCTTGGCGAAGGTTAATGAACTCAAGTACTTTTTCCTCTCTCATCTAAATGGGAAAAACATTATCAGGAAATGCAACCTTAAATTTCTCCCAATCTAGAGGACCCTCATCTACCGCCCTCTCTTCTTTCCATTTGTTCAACCAAACTTGAGCAACAACCTTAAGTTGATAAGCGGCCAACTCCGCCTTTTCCACCGGCATAACTACCATGATCATCAAAACCTTATAAACCTCATCAATGAACTCTTGAGGATCTTCCTCAACCTTAGACCCATGAAATTCTGAAGGATTCATCCTAATAAAGTCCCTCACTCTAGTTGTCTCTGTACCTACTCTTGGGTTCACGGGAGCCACAACCTCTCTATTTTCTTGGGCCATAATAGCTTGAGCCAATGCATGAAATACGGTTCGAAACTCATTATTAGTCACTTGCTTGGCCAAAGGGTTGACCGACACTTGGGGAACTTTGGGAGGAGATTCTTGTTCCGCATTCTCCATCACATTCAATCTAGCATAAGCTCTTTGAGTAGCCATATCCTTTAGAGTATCGGATAAGGATTAGGAGAGAGACCTTATAGGGTTAAACTTTATCGCACAAGTTTAGAGTAATGAAAGAAGTGGAGTTTCCTAATCATCTTGTAGCCTCTCATTTATAAATGTGGCGCGTTTCACACTCATGAACAAGACTCTACTCATCGTGGCTTATGAGACATCCTAGGACCATTCTAAACCTTTTGCTTTGATTACCAAGTTAGTCACGACCCAGGGGTACCCCTTAGATGTAACATGGCGTATAGAACCCCAAAGGACCCCATACAAGCCACTTAGTTCTCATAACATAATAAATAGAACAATAGAAGTAAAACATTAGTCCAAGTCCAATAGGTTTTATAAAAGTAAAGCAGAAGTCTAAAACACTTGTCTCAATAGCCATTTTATACAATCGAATGAAATTCGGCCTAGCCCATACATCATGTCCAAAACTAGAAATAAAAAATAAAAGTTAACAATGAAAATCCATCCTCGAAGCATGAGGATTCACCAAAGATCGGGAACCTCGTAATCAACCACTAGCCATGAAATTGATGACCCTGAATGTCGGACCCTACATTTGGGAAAATGTAGGCTAGAGTATGCGTTAGTACAAAATAATGTACCAGGTATGATAGCCATGCAGAAAATATTAAAATCATGCTAAAAGAGGACATTTCATTTCTTGACATGCCATTGACCAAGCTAAAACATGATATAAAAGAGTTAGAAAACATAATTCATAACATCATGGTCAATGCAAGCTACCATCATCTTTAAAACCTTTGAACTCATATGCAATACTTCTTAGAGTAACCTTAGTTCATTATTAATGTGGGAATAAGCCTTAACCGATATAAAGACCATGTGAGCTATATCATGATCCCCCCGGTGTCTCCCACACCGAAAAGGATTATCCTACTTGCCAAGGTAGAACCATGAATCTGAGCTAAAGTTGATCCACTAGCTAATGGCTATCTAGACGATTATCCTATGGGGGCACATAGGTAAGGGATAAGGATATTTCTTCTAGAAACCCAGGCTCTACTGACGTGATGGCTTCCATCTCAATATCTTGTCAGTGCTAAGCATAAATCCCACAGAATAGTCATTTCTTACTTGACCTTATTATCCATTGAAAGACACGTCATCTTACCAATCCAAGATAAGTCATGATCCATGAAAAGGTATCCTTGGATAACCGATCCAAGCTAGTTTCATTAGGATAGCTCTTACTCTTTGATTCAATTAGGTGAGAAAACATTTAAACCTAAGAATTCTTTCTATGTGAGAAAACCTTTCACATCTTACTCTTATGTGTACATGAGAAAATTCTTTCTATAACACATCATGATCATCATCATTGTTATTTTACTCTCAAATCACCCTTAAAACATTTGCATTGATTTCATAAGAAAATGCATAAGTCCATAATGCACCCTTAAAATATTTTCATAGATTTCATAAGAAAATGCATAAGTCCATAATTCACCTCTTGAGGTTTAAAACCCACTTTCAATCATCAATACATAAAAAATATGGGTTAGATATGGATTTCATCATAGATTCATGTAAAGCTACAAATACATGCTTAAATTCGTAAAACTCTTCCTTTAAGATCAAAATCCCACATCATATGATTCCTAACTTGAAAACATGGGGATTACATGGGTTCATGGAGAAAATCATCATAAAATCATAGTATTTCATCAATTCATGCATAAGAGATCATAATTCAATCATTTAAATCAATAATGAAACGAACCCATGATAATTGAAGAAAACCCCAACTCATTAGGGGAATTCTACCTTTTGAAATAGAGGAATTTGGGAACTCCATGGATGGAAGGAATCCATAGATGAAAACTATCATACCTTGAATCCAAATGCTAGCCTTCAATGGAGGAATTGAGAGTTGACTTGAAACCCTAGGTTGAATCCTTTTCTTCTTCAAGTTTCTAGAGAGAGAAATATTTTTGAGAGGAGGATTGATCTTCTTTTGTGATTTTTGAATAATAAAGTGAATGGGCTAATTTTGGGGTTAAAACTACTTATATGGGGGTCTTAATGAGGGGTAAAACGACGTAGTATAGGAATCAATTAATTAGAAAAAGACCCAACTGCCCATGAAAATAACTGTCTGCTGCCCACCAACAGAACCCAGTCGACGGTCCATGGACTTACCTACGACTCCTGGACCATAGAACCTGGACCCACTGACGGTTTGTAGGTCCAGTCGTGGTTCCTGCCTAGATAACTTTTTAGGTGGCCTATCCACGGACCCACCTATGGTTTGTGGTTCAACCCACGGGCCGTGGTTGGCACCTGTAACTTCTTAAAATTTGTTTGATTTCTCTTTTTTGGATACGGGGTGTTACATATTTCCTATGTTATGAATGCTAAGTGGCTTGTATGGGGTCTCTCGGGGTCCTATATGCCATGTTACATCTAGGGGGTACCCCTGGGTCATGACAAACTTGCTATTAGAGCACAAGGTTTAGAATGGTCCTAGGATGTCTCATAAGCCAAGTCAAGTAAATTTTTATTCATTAGTGTGAAGCGCGCCACATTTATGAATGAGAGGCTACAAGATGATTATGAAAATCCACTTCTTTCATTACTCTAAAGTCGTGCGATAAAGTTTAACTCTATAAGGTCTCTCTCCTAATCCTTATCCGATTCTCTAAAAGATATGGCTACTTGAAGAGCTTATGCTAGAAGGAATGTGAGGGAGAATGCGGAACAAGAAGCTCCTCAAGTTTTGGTCCATCCTTTGGCCGAGCAAGTGACTTATGCGGAATTTAGGGCTGTTTTTCAAGAGTTGGCTAAAGCCGTGACGGCCCAAGCCGATAGGGAGGTTGTTGTTCCTATGAACCCAAATGTGGGTACGGCGGCATCTAGAATGAGGGACTTCACTAGGATTAATCCTACGGAGTTTCATGGTTCTAAGGTTAAGGAAGATCCTCAACAGTTCATTGATGAGGTTTATAAGGTCTTGATGATCATGGGAGTGACACTGGTGGAAAATACGGAGTTGGCTGTTTATCAACTTAAGGGTGTGGCTCAAATATGGTATAACCAATGGAAAGAAGGAAGACCAGAAGATGCGGGTCCTATTGATTGGGAGAAGATTAAATCTGTTTTTCTTAATAGGTTCTTTTCCCTTGAGATGAGGGAAGCCAAGGTGCTTGAGTATATCAACCTTCAACAACGGAGAATGAGTGTGAGGGAATATGCTCTAAAGTTAACATAATTGTCTAAATATGATCCATCAATGGTTACCGATTCAATGGAAAGGATGAGTAAGTTTGTTTCGGGTGTGTCTGAAATGGTGGTTAAAGAGTGTCGTACAGCCTTGCTCATTAATGACATGGACATCTCTAGTCTCATGGTTCATGCACAATAGATTGAAGAGGAAAAACTTAAGGAAAAGTCTAGGGAGAGAAAGAGGGCTAAAACTGGTGGTGGTAATCTCTTTTATGCAAGGTCCGATGGACATGGTCGTCCTAGGTTTCGACAAAAGTTTTTCGGTCAAGGCTCCTCGAATGCTCCTCCTAAGTTCAACAAAGATAGGGTGTCTAACCCTAAGCCTCAAGGAGGGAATGGTAGTAGATCTTCATTGCCCATGTATATTTGTACTAGGTGTGGAAAGAAGCACGAGGGTAAGTGCCTAGTCAGCACGGACGGTTGCTTTAGTTGTGATAAAAATGGTCATAAAATGAGGGATTGCCCGATGCTCATGGCTAAAGGAAGAGAGGGCAAGCAAGCTCCTCCTAGTGGTTCAGGTTCCAATGCTCCTAAGAAAAATTGATTTTATGCACTTAAGACTCGTGGTTAACAAGAGGGTTCTCCCGATGTGGTTACCGGTATGTTGAAATTTTTCCAACTTGATGTTTATCCTTTACTTGATCCCGGTGCTACCTTTTATTTTGTGACGCCATATGTGTCTATGAGGTATGATGTTCTTCCGGATGGGTTGTTAGATCCTTTTTCTGTCTCTACTCCCGTTGGTGATTTTATTGTAGCTAAGAGGGTCTATAGAAAGTATCCCATTTCCTTGTCCCATAGAGTTACTCTTGTTGACTTGGTAGAGCTTGATAAGCTTGACTTTGATTTTATCCTTGGTATGGATTAGTTTCACTCATGGTATGCTTCTATTGATTGTAGAACTCGTGTAGTCAAGTTTCAGTTAAAGCTAGAAATATAATTTCTAAGGGTTGCATTTACAATCTATTTAGGGCGAGGGATGTGGATTTCGAAACCCCTACTTTAGAGTCAGTCCTCGTTGTTAATGAGTTTTTGGATGTGTTTCCAGATGATTTGCCCGGTATTCCTCCTAAAAGGGAAATAGACTTCGGTATTGACCTTCTCCCAGATGGGCAACCTATTTCTATTCCTCCTTACCGTATGGCTCAGGCACAACTTAATGAGTTGAAAGAACAATTGAAGGATTTGTTTGATAAGGGTTTCATCCGATCGAGAATCTCTCCATGGGGTGCTCCAGTTTTGTTTGTTAGAAAGAAATATGGTTCTCTTCGTATGTGTATTGACTATCGTCAGTTGATTAAGGTGACCATTAAGAATAAGTATCCTCTTCCAAGAATAGATGATTTATTTGACCAACTTCAAGGAGCAAGTTATTTCTCTAAGATTGATCTTCGATCGGGTTATCACTACTTGAGGGTGAAAGAAGATGATATTCCGAAGATGGCTTTTAGAACTCAATATGGTCATTATGAGTTTTTGGTAATGTCGTTTGAGTTGACTAATGCCCGGGCGGTGTTTATGGATTTGATGAATAGGGTGTTTAGACATTACCTTGGCATGTTTATGATTGTATTCATTGATGATATATTGATCTATTCGAGAAGTGAGAATGAGCATATTGATCATTTGAGGATCGTGTTGCAAATTCTAAAGGACCAACAACTTTTTGCAAAGCTTAGCAAGTATGAGTTTTGGCTAACGTCCATAGCTTTTCTTGGTCACATTATTTCAAGTAAGGGCATTGAGGTAGATCCTAAGAATACGAATGCGGTCAAGAGTTGGCATAGACCTCTAACCCCTTCGGGTATTAGAAGTTTCTTGGGTTTAGCTGGTTACTATAGAAGGATTGTTGAGGGATTCTCTTCAATTGCCTCTCCTTTGACGGCTTTGACTCAAAAGAAGGCTAAGTTCATATCGTCAGAAGCGTGTGAGAAGAGTTTCCAAGAATTGAAAGATAGACTTACATCCGCTCCGGTGTTGACTTTACCGAAAGGGACTGATGGTTTTGTTATTTATCGTGATGCATTGAGAATTGGGCTAGGGTGTGTGCTTATGTAAAATGGGAAAGTTATTGCCTATGCCTCAAGGAAAACTGAAGATTCATAAAAAGAATTATCCTACCCATGATCTTGAACTAGCGGCGTTTGTTTTTGCCTTAAAGATCTGGAGGCATTATATGGTGTTCATGTAGATGTGTTTACTGACCACAACAGTTTGCAATATGTGTTTAATCAAAAAGATCTAAATTTTCGCCAAAGAAGGTGGCTAGAGTTATTAAAAGATTATGATATGAGTGTTCTCTATCACCCCTGAAAGGTAAATGTGGTGGCGGATCCATAGGTATTGTTGCACATATTGAAGAAGGTAAGAAAGAGTTGGTTTGAAATGTTCATAGATTGGCCCGATTAGGTGTTCAGTTAGTGGACTCCAACAAGGGTGGTTTTATCGTTCACAACGGTTCAGAATTGTCTTTTGTGGGGGATGTGAAAGCCAAGCAAAGTCTTGATCCAATTTTAGTTGAATTGAAAGAAGGGGTGCTTAAGAAGTCCGTAGAAGCTTTCTCCCAACGGGGAGATGGTGTACTTAGGTATCAAGATCGTTTATGTGTTCCAAATGTTGATGACTTGAGGGAATAGATCTTGTCAGAAGCCCATAGTTCGCGGTATTCCATTCACCCGGGAGGCACCAATATGTACCCTGATTTACGGGAGGTCTATTGGTGGAATGGGATGAAGAAGGATATTGAGGAATTTTTTACTAAGTGTCCTAATAGTCAACAAGTGAAAGTTGAGCATCAGAAATCGGGAGTTTTTTCCCAAGACTTTATCATTCCTACTTTGAAGTGGGAATATGTGAACATGAACTTTATTGTTGGTTTGCCTCGCACCCGGTGACAACATGACTCGATTTAGGTTATAGTAGATCGGATGACAAAATCGTCTCATTTCCTTCCCGTCAAGGTTTCCTATTCGGCCGAGGACTATGCCAAGTTGTACTTGAGAGAAATGGTAAAGTTTCATAGATTGCCTTTGTGCATCATTTTCGATCGTGGTACCCAATTCACTTCTCAGTTTTGGAAGTCTTTCCAAAAGGGTCTTGGTACTCGGGTTAAGCTTAGTACGGCCTTTCATCCCCAAACCGATGGGCAAGCGGAGTGTACTATCCATATATTGGAAGACATGTTAAGGGCTTGTGTGATTGATTTTAAGGGTAATTGGGATGACCATTTCCATTGATTGAGTTTGCATATACCAATATCTATCACTCGAGTATTTGTATGGCTCCATTTGAGGCATTATATGGTAGGAGGTGTAGATCTCTTATAGGTTGGTTTGAGGTGGGTGAAGTTACCCTATTAGGTCTCGAGTTAGTACATGAGGCCATAGAGAAGATTTGACATATTAGAGAAAGGTTAAAAATGGCTTAAAGTCGGCAAAAGTCATATGTTGATAGAAGAAGAGATCTTGAGTTTGATGTTCATGATTGGGTTTACTTGAAAATTTCACCCATGAAGGGCGTAATTAGGTTTGGTAAGAAATAGAAGCTGAGTCCCCGATATGTAGGCCCATATCATATTTTTAGATGTGTTAGTAAGGTGTCTTATGAACTAGAATTGCCAAATGAGTTGGCATTGGTGCATCCGGTTTCCATGTCTTTATGTTGAAGAAATGTGTTGGTGATCCGACATCCATAGTTTCCTTAGAAGGTTTGGGAGTTAAGAAAAATCTTTCTTATGAAGTTCCGATTGAGATTTTAGACCGGCAAGTCAAGAAGTTGAAAAATAAAGAAGTATCTTCCGTGAAAGTGTTGTGGAGGAATCAATTAGTTGAGGGTGCTACTTGGGAGGCCGAGGCCGATATGATATCCCAATATCCTCATCTCTTTCCTTCTACTCATATTCTAGCTTGAGGTAATGAGTTCCTCATGGTTTGTTCTTTGTTTTGGAGTCATGTGTCTTATATGTTTCCATGATTTCCATACTATGTATGATTTTTGAAAAGTTCAAGTTTTAAGAAAATGAGTCAATTTGATTGATTTCTACATGTTTATGTGCACATGAGTATGATTTGCATGTAGAATACATGATATGATGATATGAGCATGTTTTTATCTTGGAGTTGAAGTTTCCTTCTCAGATATATGCATTTGAGTATGTCTTTAGCTTGGAGTTGATGTTTCTTCCTTGGATGTTAGCTTGGAGTTGATGGTTCATCCTCGAATATGTGTATTGCATGCATGATGGGCTGTTAGATTTAGTTTCACCCCTCTTATGATGATATGATTATGTCCTACCTTGGAGTCGATAGTTCCTCCTTGGTTATATGCATTTAAATGAAGTTGCATTGATAGTTGGGTTTTTAGTTCCTCTCCTACTCTTTTCGTACTAGCTTGAATCTCATTCGAGGATGAATGATCCGAAGGGGGAGATATTGTACCACCCCAGATCCCAAAGAGGGTAAAATAGCACTTTTAAGGAGCTGTAGGTGCCAAACCACGAGGGCCACCCACGGCCCGTGGATGGGACCACGGACCGTAGGTGTGGTCCGTGGATGGCATCCCCAAAACAACCCTGAAGGCCCAGAACCATGGCCTGACCAATGGACCGTTGGTAAGACCACGGTCCGTGGTTGAGGGCCCGTGGTTCAAAGGCCCAGAATCACTTTCTGACCACCATCGACGGCGTGCAGGACGGACCATCGGTCAGTCCATGTTTCGTCGACTGGTGGTCGTGGATCCTGATTGGAAGTTAATTTTAGGGGCAGTTGGGTCTTTTCTTAATTATTTTATGTCTATACTACATCGTTTTACCCTTTACTAAGACCCCTATATAAGTTTTTCCGGCCCCAAAATTAGTTCATTCACTTCACACTCTCCTAATTCAACAAAAAAAAGAACTCTCCAATATTTCTCTCTCTAGAAAGCTTGAAGAAGAAGGATTCAACTTAGGGTTTCAAGTCAAGTCTCAATTCCTCCATTCAAGATTAACAATTGGCTCTAAGGTATGATAGTTTTCATCCATGGATTCCTTCCATTTATGGAGTTCCCAAATTCCTCTATTTTCAATGTTAGAAATCCCCAATTGAGTTAGGGTTTTCTTCAATTGTCATGGGTTCTCTTGATTGTTGCTTGAAATGATTTTATGATGATTTCCCCCCGAAGCCATGTAATCCCCATGTTTTCAAGTTTTGATCATGTGATGTGGGATTTCGATTATGAAGGAAGAGCTTAATGAAATTAAGTATGTATCGATAGATTTACATGAATTTAAGATGAAATTCATAGCTAACCCATGTTTTCTAAATGTTTATGATTGAAAGTGGGTTGTGAACATTTAAAGGTAAATTATGGAATTATGCATGTTCTTATGAAATCCATGCAAATATTTTAAGGATGCTTTGCGAGTAAAGTATCAATGATGATGTTATGGTTGTGTTATTGAAAGGATTTTTCTCATAAACACATGAAATCATGATGTGAAAGGTTTTCTCACATAATAAGGATTCTAAGGTTGAAAGGTCTTCTCACCTAATTGAATCAAAGATTAAGAGTTATCCTAATGAAACCTATCTTAGATTGGTTATTGAATGATACCTTTCCATAGATAATGACTAGCTTGGATTGGCAAGATGACGTGCCCTTCCATTGATAATAAGAACAAGTAAGAAATGACTATTCCATGGGATTTATACTCAACACCGAGAAGATATTGAGATGGAGGGTCTCCCGTTAGTAGAGTTCGGGTTTCTAGTAGCAATCTCTTTATCCCTTACCTATGTTCCCCCATAGTATGATTGTCCAGATAGACATTAGCTAGTGGATCCACTTAAGCTAGAAGTTGATGGTCCTTACCTTGGCAAGTAGGACAATATTTTTCAGTGTGGGAGACACTGGGAGATCATGTTATAGCTCACATGGTCTTTATGTCAGCTAAGGCAAATTCCCACATTAATAATGAACTAAGGTTACTTCAAGAAGTATCTCATATGTGTTCAAAGGCTTTAAATGATGTTAGCTTGCATTGACCATGTTTTATTACTTATGTTTTCTAAACCTTTTTATCATGTGTTAACTTGGACATCTGTATGACATGAAATGTCCCCTTTTAGCATGATTTCAATGTTTTATACATAACTATCATACTTGGTACATTGTTTTGTACTAACGCGTAATCTTGCCTACATTTCCCCAAATGTAGGGTCAGACAGTCAGGTTTCTTTGTTTCGTGGCTAGTGGTTGATTTTAAGTTTCCCGAGATTTGGTGAGTCCTCATGCTTCGAGGACGGATGTTCATTATTTCAGTTTCTTTCTTATATTTCAGTTTTGTACATGATGTATAGGTCAGGACCAATTTCATTCTATTGTATTAGATGGGTATTGAGACAACGTATTTTAGACTGCCGCTTCTCTTTTATAAAACTATTAGACTTGGACTTTTGTTGTACTTCTTTTGTTCTATTTCCTATGTTATGAATGCTAAGTGGCTTGTATGGGGTCTCTCGGGGTTCTATACGCCATGTTACATCTAGGGGGTACCCCTGGGTTGTGACCCCTTTCCATTGGTTGAACCAAACTTTAGCAACACCCTTAGTGGGTAAGCGGCCAATTCCGCTTTTTCCACTAGCGTCAGTCCGAGATCATCAACACCTTATACAATTCATCAATGAACTCTTGAGGATCTTTCTCAACCTTGGAACCATGAAACTTTGGAGGATTCATTGTAGTGAAGTCCCTCAGTCTAGATGTCGTCATACCAACATTTGTGTTCACAGGGACCACAATCTCCCTATTGTCTTGAGCTGTCGCGGCTTGGGCCAATACTTGAGAAGCATCCCTAAACTCTGCATTAGTCACTTGCTCGGCCAAAGGGTCGACCGGAACTTGAGGAGCTTCTCATTCCACATTCTCATTTGCATTCCTCCTGATGTATGCTCTTCGAGGGGCCATATTCGGAAAAGCATAGGATAGGGATTAGGAGAAGGACACATAGAGTTACACTCTATCACACGACTTTAGAGTAATGAAAGAAGTGGAGTTTCCTAATCATCTTATATCTTCTTATTCATAAATGTGACGCGCTTCACACTCATGAACAAGACTCTACTCAACCTGGCTTAGAGACTTCCTAGGACATTTCTAAACCTTGTGCTCTTTATACCAAGTTTGTCATGACCCAAAGTACACTCTATACGTGACATGGCGTATAAGACCTCGAGAGGCCCTACACAAGCTAGATAGAATACATTATACAAGATAATAGAATTTAAAGAGTTCAAAAGGTAGTTTTTATATCATAAAAGTTTGACAAAAAGTAATGAAAGTCTAACATAAGTCTCAAGCCATCTATTACATCAAAAAAGTGATAGGGATGTAACCCATACATCATATACAACATCCGAATATAAAAGACATAAAGCAATAAAGAATCTCGGTCCTTAGAACATGAGGACTCACCAATCTTCAATGTCTATAAGGTATCAACTAGCGATGAATGTACGGAATGGAAACGTCGGACCCTACATTTGGTGAAAAACGTAGGCAAGAGTATGTACATAGAATGTACCAAGTGTGATAGCAATGCATAAGAGCTATGAAATCATGCTAAAAATGACTTTACATGATATGCAATGACCAAGCTAAACCAAAAGATAAAAGGTTAAAAAAATCGTGATCATGGTCAATACAAGTTAAATCATATTTAAAACACATGTGAGATACTTCTAGAAGAAACCTTAGTTCATTATTATGGCCAATAACCGACATATAGACCATGTGAGCTATAATATGGAATCTGGTGTCTATCCCACACCGAAAAGAGATGTCATTACTTCCCAAGGTAAGAATTATAAACTTCTAGATTAAGTGGATCCATTAGCTAATGTTTATCTAAGACAAACCTATGGTGGCACATAGTTATGGTACATGGGTAATCGCCACTTGTCCACTCGGTGCTAAGCATAATTCCTATGGATTAGTCATTAGTCTTGAATTGTCTTATCATTAAGGGACAAGGGTAATCGCCGCTTTTCTTATCATCCATGGAAGGCTCATCAAATAGCCAATCCAAGCTAGAATTCATTAGAATAGCTCCTTAAACTTGATTCATCTTAGGTGAGAAAAACTTTCAACCTTATGAATCCTTTATGTGAGAAAATCCTTTCACAATCATGTTTGAGTAGTATGTGAGAAATCCTTTCACAACAACAACAACAACATTGATGCTTTACTATCAAAGCAACCTTAAATCATTTTCATAAATTTCAAAAAGAAAAATGCATATCTTCATAAATTCATCTTTCATAGTTCAAAACCCACATCATATTATCATAGTCTAGAAATCATGGGTCATGCATGGGTTCATGGGGGATTCAACTTAAAGACATGCAATTACTTCAATTCATGCATAAAAAGGCATAAAACAATCAATTAAATCAACATTGTAAGGAACCCATGGCAATTGAATAAAATCCTAATTTGATTGGGGAATCTAGCTTTACAAAATTTGGGAATTTAGGAACCCTATGGAGGAAAGAGCTCCATCCGTGAATACTATCATACCTTGTAGTTCAAAGCCCAAAATATATGGTGGAAATTGAGACTTGAATGGGACCCTAGCTCTTCTTCATCTTTTTCTTTAGCGATAGAAATATTTGGCGAAGAACTTTGATCAACTTTGAGAAAAGATCCAAAAGCCTCTTTAAAAATAATTGTCGACCAGCATCAATGGTGGGATCTACGGTTGTCAACCGTCAGTGGGGTTTAGGAACTTGTTTCTGGACCCTCGAATGACGGGAACCATGTATGGTCCGTTGGTCAATCTATGGTCCATACATTGCCATCGTAAGTCAAACTTTCGCCATCAAAATTTCACTAAGTTCTGGACTCACCTACGAGATCTACCTACGACTCGTATATTGAACGACGAACCATCCTGTTGAACCGTAAAAAGGGTACTGGAACTTGACATTTGAAAATCATTTGACTTGCCACCTGTGTTTTACACCTACTGCCCATAAGTGAACCTACGGTCCGTCGGTATAGACACCAGTTCTAAAAAAAACCTGCAATTTTCTTTCTTTTCAATCTGAAGTGTTATAGAAAAATATCTCCTAGATCCAACCATTTTATGATCTCCTTTTTAACCACTTCTTGTATTGGAGGATTTAACCTTTTTTGGTGCTCAATGATTGGTTTTCACCCCTCAGTTAAATTAATCTTATGAGTGCACAGACCCGAAGAGATTTGCACTATGTCAGCAAATGACCACCCCAAGGCTCTAATGTGCCTTTTCAACACTTTGAGTAACAAATCCACTTTCCATTCTTCAAGATCACTAGAGATTATAACAAGTAGTGTGTTGTTGTTCCCCAAGAAAATATATCTGAGATGAGGAGGAAGTTCATTCAATTCTAGCTTTGGTGGCTCAATAATATATGGCTTGGCCAGTGGTGCTTCTCACTAGACAAATCAAAATCCAACTTATTTTGAAACGAGGAATGTGACCCTACACCCACAACAGCAGCCACAACTTCATCATAATCGCTTGTTTTGGCTTGATCACAATAAAGTAGCACAACTGCCAGTGACTTTTCACTATATGCGGCTTCTCAAATACTTGCTACAGCTTCATCAATCTGATCCAAGTGAGACACAACGTGCATATCACTTGGATACTTCATTGACTTGTGAATATTGAAGCTAAATACTTCGTCATTGACTCGGAACTTCAGCTCACCACCTTCCACATCAACCAATGCTTTGCCCATGGCCATGAATGGTCTACCAAGAATAACCAACATGTCGATATCAATCTCGCAATCCAACACTATAAGATCAGCGGGAAACAAAAACTTGTCTACTTTTACAAAAACAACATAGACCACACCAACTGGCCTCTTTATTGAACGATCAACCATCAAGAGTCTCATGTTTGTCTATTGTGGTTCATCAAGCCCAAGCTTATTAAAGATTATCAATGGCTTTCGATTTATGCTTGCACCAAGATCACACGAGGCTTTTGCAAATGCGCATGCACCAATAGTACATGGAATACTGAAAGCTCTCGGGTCATATTTATTGAGGACTAAATTCTTTGTCATAACCGCACCACACGTTTGTGGAATTTCAATTGTTTCACAATCTATCACCTTCTTCATTGTTACAAATTCTTTCATATATTTCGCATAACCCGGCATTTCTGTCAATGCATCCACCAAAGAGATATTCACTTTCAAGTTTTTCACTTTCTCCAAGAACTTTTGGAATTTTACATTATCATTTTTCTTCTTTAATCGTTGAAGAAAAGGAGGATTTATCTTGGTTTGGGGAAGTGTGATTGGGGTTGCAAAATCAATCTCCTTCACCTTTTCCTTAGGCTCACCGTCAACCTCTTTTTTTTATGTCTTATCCTTCCCATTAGGTGGTTCATTATTGGAAACCACCATTTAAACATCTATATTATTGGGCCTTGTTCTATCTTTCAATATCTTTCCGCTTCGGGTGACTATGGCTTAAACTTGGATAGCATCCTTTGGATTTTCATTCACGTGGGTCACAAACTTTTCATGGGGAATTGCATATACAAGGTCGGCCAGCTGACCCATCTTTTCATCAAGTAATTAAATTAACGATGAGTGTGAGATAACGGTGGTGGACAATACCAAAATTTTACTGTTCATTTCTTGTAAAATCATATCGGACCCTTCCACTTTTTCAAGAATTTTGGTTAACAAGTACTTGGTCGAAGTGCTCGTCGTTTCATGAAAGTCATGATATGATGTATACTCATCATCTTCAAATTTCATTTCCATACCAACTTCTTTCACTATTTATGGTCCAACCTTGATTTCCGGCAAGTCTTAGATAGCTTGACCGAAAACCCTCCAATTTTCCACCTCTTGATTGAAACCTCTCATCATACATCTTCCGGGATACGGAATTAACTTAACATTCTCCACTTCCAATGACATGTTCGGACAAAATATCAAGTTGGGATGTCAATTTAGCAATGCTTTTGTCAATCTCCCAATTTTTCTCTTGTTGCTCTTTCAACATTCTCAAGTATGGGAGTGACACATGATCCTCATTAGTATACAAAGATTGATTGGTGTTTTTTCATTTAATCAACCAGTCTTGAAGCCACCACAAATTGTTGTCTAACGATACCACCGTGAATAAGATTGTCTGCTAACCCTTTATTTACCGCATCAAGACTCCTATAGAAGTATTGCAACAACAGCTTGTCCAGAAAACTGTTGTTAAGGCAATGTAGCAACACCCTTTTAAAACTTAGCCACGTCTCATATACAGGTTCTTCATTCACTCTTTTGAAATTTTTAATACTACTCCTCAGTTTCATTACTTTAGAAGGGGGAAAGAATCTCTCAAGGAAAGCTTCAACCAACTCTTTCCAAGAGGAAATAAAAAAATTTGGCAACTCAATCAACCACCAAGTAGCCTCCCTCATCAAGGAAAAAGGGAACAACCTCAAAACATCGATTCTTGTGAAATGCCAGCAGCTGCAAAAGGTCCACACACATTCACAAACATGTGAAGATGATCATTAGGATCTTCATGCTCAAACCCTTCGAATAATCCGCTGATTTTTATTAGCAGAAACATAGGTTTGATTATGGAAAAAGTGATATCCTTATGCACATATGGTAACCGAATTACTCCAACCTCATTGGTGATAGGAGAATTCACCTCATCCCTCTTTCTAACATCATTAAATTTCCCATGGAGACTAAATTCGTCACCATTGATTGCATTCATTGTTTCACCTACCCATAGGAAAAAATAATAGAACCAAGCGTAAGTTTGTTCAACTACAAGCAAATCAGTACACAAATTACATCTCTAATTGAATTCCTAGCTACTACTCTCCGGCAGCGGCACTATTTTTTATAACGCTCAAACAACTCTTCAAACCAAATCCAAAGATAAGTGATCGTTGTCAATAAGAGTGGGGGTCAAATCCCACAAGGAGTAGTGTGAGGTTAAGAATCCAATGTGAATTAAGATGCCACTAATTCCAATGTAATAAATGAGACAAATGGGTGGATGATTCCACCAGATTTAATCAAATGATTTCAAAGTCACACAATATCAACAAATTGAAATAAACAGAGTTTAAACTAATTGAGTTAATTCTATGGATGTGGCGATTGGAAATCAATGTCACAGAAAAACAAAGCCAAACAATCATGGATAAGTTAGGTCATCTTCAATAATGCTAATGTTCTTTTAATCTCATAACATTAGTTTATAAAATATCCTTTCAATCTCATTTATTTGATTCACAATTCAACCCATTTCCTTGCTTTTACAACTAGATTCAGCTAGATTGCAAACGTTGAACTAATTACCCACTTATATTGGTCTCTTTCAAGGATCAATTTGAGTTCTAGGCTAAGATTAAGTTGGCAACCTTAATATCTAAATTAATCACATGATAATAGCTCAAATCCATGATAGAAAGTAATAAAACAGAGAAATACAAGATACCCACTAAGTTAGATCAACACCCAACCCTATAATCACACCTCTAAGGATTGGGGTTTTAGCGACCTATCACAAAAAATACAGATAGTATACATCTTATGTTAGCATTCGTGGATGTACTGAAATTAAGTAATTATAATGAACACCCACTTTGATTTCACTCTCCAATTTTCAATTATAAGAGCAATTTTTAAAACCCCAAACTAAGAGTAATATTCAATAGTTTCTCTGTCTAAGAGTTCTAAGAGTAAAAACTGATAAAATATAAAATAAAATCATTTTCTCTCTCTTCCAAACTATTTATACTTTAAAAAACAATTATTTTGCATCCTATTTGGCGACATTAGTTGGATTCGTTGAACTGACTCGGTGAATTGCCGTTTGTATAACTCAATTTTCCTTTGGTTGGCTTCAAGCTTCAAGTGTTTGAACTCAATTAGGAGAACATAATGGAACATATTTTTCATGATCAGTGGATCACCGAATGTCCTCTTGTGCGTCTAAGAAAACCTTCATTTTTTGTCCTTCAGTTTGTCACTTTCGGCAATACGACTAGGTTCACCTTTAGCGCTTCGGTAGATCGCCAATGTGACCCTACTCTGCCCGTTGAAGTTAGCATTTGAGCTCCAAACATTGTCTATTTCGGCGAGCTTCAACCTTTTAGGCGATTCACCCTTTAGATTAGGTGACATTCAGGTTGGGAATTTCAAATTTTTTTATTAATGGCCTTTCTTTCAAGTATTCATCCTTGACTTGTCCCTTAGCCTTTCTGGCTGCAAATCATCAAAATTTTATTAGAACAAAACATAATTAGTCATTGAGGACACTAATTGTTGATCTAAATAGGCGTCAAATGAGTGTAAATCCACCACTCATCATTAATCGTAAGGTTTAACTTTTATAAAATTGTTGGGTTATAGCCATTTTTGGGACTTGTGGTAGTAAATGGAACCAAAATGAGTTGGTAGAGACTTAATTCATGGGATTTCAGAGGTGATTTTCGGAACGAATGTGTACTCATAATGGGTCTAGTATTAAGATATATATATATATATATATATATATATATATATATGTGAGTGTTCATGTTGAGTGTTCCATTTGAAATGTTTGTGTAATGCATGTTCAGGAAATAAAGGGTGAATGTAAAATGACTTCATGTTGATAATCTCATACAATGAACCTGTTTAGTTTACTCTGGTTTCAAGTTTGGTTGTTATTTGTGATTGTCCATGTTATTTGTGATTTCTAGTTGGATCGGGTACCATACTGGTAAAGAAGACACCATTTGAGGCTTGGTTTGGTTACAAACCTTTGCTAACAAATATGAAATTATTTGGCTGTCTTTATTTTTCCTTATGTACCTCAGGTGAAAAGAGATAAGTTGGATAGAAGGTTGGACCTGAATTTTTTGTAGGATACAACAGTCTCTCAAAAGCTTATACGATATATCAACCTCAAAATGACAAAATCATTGTTAGCAGGGATGTCAAGTTCGTGAAAAATGACACCAGGAGCTGGCAAGATGATGAAAAGCAAAAAAATTTAGAATCTCTAGATGAAGATGTTGATGATGTACTTGTTAGAGGCACAAGAACACTCTCTGATATTTATGAAAGGTGTATTGTTGCAATTTTAGAACCAGGAGGATTTATGGAGGCTTCTAAAGATGAAAAATTGAGATATGCAATGCAGAAGGAACTCAAAATGATAGAAAAGAACAACACATGGGAGCTGGTTGACAGACCATCGCATAAGAAGGCTATTGGAGTCTACTGGGTTTATAGAACCAAGCTCAATCCTAATGGTTACATAAACAAGTACAAGGTCAGGCTGGTTGCAAAAGGGTACGCACAAATGTTTCGAGTAGATTTTTCAGAAATTTTTGCTCCTGTCGCCCTTTTGGATATGCTAAGAATGTTGTTAGCTTTAGCAGCTCAACGGGGATGGAAGATACACTAGTTTGATGTGAAGTCAGCTTTCCTAAATGGCTACCTTGAAGAAGAAATCTTTGTAGAACATCCTGAAGGTTTTTTTATCAAAGGCAAAGAAGACAAAATATACCTCTAAAGAAGGAATTGTATGGCTTAAAAAAGCTCCTAGAGCTTGGTATAGCAGAATTGGATCTCATCTTCTGAGCTTAGGCTTTACAAAAAGTCTCAGCGAGTCTTCACTCTCTATTAGAAAAGAAGATTCTGATTTAACCATTGTTTCTTTGTATGCAGATGACTTGCTAGTTACATGTAATAATTTGAACTTGATCAATTTGTTCAAGACTGAAATGGTGGAAGTTTTTGAGATGACAGACCTTTGTCAAATGTTCTACTTTCTTGGCACGGAAATTTAGCAAAAAGGACATGAGGTCTTCATATGCCAGCAGAAATATGCTAAAGAAATTCTCATAAAGTTCAAAATGGAAAAAATGCAAGTCTACAACAACTCCTATGAATCAAAAGGAAGTTTTGCAAAGAAGATGGAGCTGAAAAGGTTGATGAATGACTTTATAGGAGCCTGATAAGTTGCCTAATGTACTTGACTGCAACGAGACCAGATATTCTTTATGCTGTGAGTTTACTTTCAAGATATATGCATTGTGCTATCGAAATTCATTTTCAAGCAGCTAAACGTGTGATTAGATATGTTAAAGGTACTGCGAATTTTGGCATAATGTTCAAAAAAGCATCAGACTTTCAGTTTCTTGGATATTTTTATAGTGATTGGGCTGGTAGCTCAGATGATATGAGAAACACCTCAGGTTACTGTTTTAGTGTTGGTTCTGGAATGTTCTCTTGGTGTTCAAAGAAGCGAAATATTGTGGCTCAATCTACAGCTGAAGCAGAGTACATTGCAGCTCTATCAGCTGTGAATCAAGCATTTTGGATTCGGAAGTTAGTGACATATTTGTACATGGAGAAAAAGAAGAGTACTAAAATCTTTGTTGATAATCAAGCTGCAATTTCAACTGCAAATAATCCTGTTTCACATGGAAAGAAAAAACATTTCAAGATCAAGATTTATTTCTTGAGGGAGGTGCATAAGAATGGAGACATAGACTTGGTGCACTGCAAAAATGATTTGTAGACTATTGATATTTTAACTAAGGCCCTACCTAGAGCAAGATTTGAATTTCTCATAAAAAGACTTGGGATTGTTGCCCTTGAGTCAAGGAGGAGTGTTTAAAGTTGTGCCTCAAAACTTGGAGATTAGTTCCACTTTCTGTTGTATCAATATAAAACTTAAAAGTAGGGTTAAGTTCAGATATATAAGGCTGCAGTATTTTGCAGATTTTGATTAGTCAGTTGCTGTATATTAGGCTTTAGTTATTGAAGATAATGTTAGCTTATTTTACTCCTTTTCTTTAGCTTTTTAAGTAATGAATTCATGTATTTATATTGTAGCCATTATTTCAATACGAATAAGCAACTTCAGCTTGTTATCTTTTCTTTTCTTTCTTAGTCAATATATGTTATTCTCCTACAATAATTCGCTTCAACAAGGAAGTCTTATCCTATTCCTCAATCCATGTGTATCTTCTTCTCTCCTTTTTTTGAATGTTTAACTGTGCATTATGTCCTTAAATGTAGCAGACTAGTAGGCATCAACTACGGTATACGAAAGCAGTTCATTGCTATCAACCATACGACAGTACCAGAACTAACTTGTCATAGGCAGTGCT
Source organism: Solanum etuberosum (assembly GCA_029582245.1). Taxonomy (NCBI): domain Eukaryota; kingdom Viridiplantae; phylum Streptophyta; class Magnoliopsida; order Solanales; family Solanaceae; genus Solanum; species Solanum etuberosum. Next base: position 238,601 of record JAJONR010000284.1, read on the forward strand.
CTAATTCTTGTTAATCATTTGCATATAAAGCACTAGTAAACCTGATGAGTCATCATATCCTTTTGGCCAAAATGTTTTCAATAGTATGAAAAGAAATTCTCACCATATCATCCTCCAACCACCCATCCTTCCAAAATCCAAAATATTTCATAGTCAACTTTAAAAGTGATGCCATCACTAAACTTCATCTCTCTCTCCATGATATTGTTGGGTATTAATTTCCCTGTATTTCTTACCATAAATAGGTTTTCCTTTTAGGAAAAGGTTTAAGATTTGACTAGTCCTTTTCTTGTAGGAAAAGATTTAGAACTCTATAAATAGAGACTTGTTCATTCTAACTTAATCACCATTCACAATGTAGTCATAGGGTTTTGAGAGTCTTGGTTGTGGGGGAGAATTTGTGAACCTCCTTGTATTCCGAGTGAATTGGTTGAGATTATTTCTCTCTATATTTTATACTCTCATATTTACAGTGGATTGCTCATCTCTTTGTGGATGTAGGTCGATTGCCGAACCCCATTAAATCTTTGTGTCTTTTGGTATTTTTCTTATTTGTCTTCTTACTCATGGTATTTTGAGATTTGCTTTGGTAGATTCCACATTAAACATAATTATTTCGGTCCTAACAAGTGGTATCAGAGCCAGATTTAATGATGGAGCCAGGTCCAGTTGTTCGATCATCGATGATTGAACCAGGTTAAAAATTGAGTGTTCATCTTGGTAGGTGTAGTTCTACCTGCAACCTTTTTGATAGTAATGAAGATTTTTATTTGAGAAATATTTTCAGATAAGTTATCTTTGTTGAGACATAGATTTGATAGAGGAGATTATGGAGAGGATAAGCAAACTGTTGAAGATTATGTAAAGAAGATGGATAAATTTATTTTGTCAGAAATTCAGGCCAAAGAAAAGATTTGTTGGGTATTAATTGCCCTGAGTTTCTTACCATACATATGTATTTTAGGAAAATATTTAAGATTTGACTAGTCCTTTTCTTGCAGGAAAAGGTTTAGGACTCTATAAATAGAGGCTTGTTCTTTCTAACTTAATCAACATTCACAATATAGTCCTAGGGTTTTGAAAGTTTTGGTTATGGGGGAGAATTTGTGAACCTCCTTGTATTCCGAGTGAATTGGTTGAGATTATTTCTCTCTATATTTTTTATTCTCATATTCATAGTGGATTTCTCGTCTCCTTTGTGGATGTAGGTTGATTGACCGAACAATGTTAAATCTTTGTGTCTATTTGTATATTTCTCATTTGTCTTCATACTCCTGGTCTTTCGAGGTTTTCTTTGCTAGCTTCCGCATTAAACCTAATTATTTTTATTCTAATAAATATATCCCCACAGTCCACATCTATAGGGTAATGAAATAGTTCTAGCCTCTCACCTTGTTATCATCTGTTATCATTTCCTTCCAGAGAGACTATATCAAATAGCTGAACCTCCAAAGTCACTTACCACATGTATTACTTGAGCACCCTGATTCATCATATGTAACTTTTTTGTCCCATTTTTGTATCCTACAATAGTTCATTTGAATCCTCTTCAACTCCAGAGAGACTATTTCAAATAGCTGAACCTCCAAAGTCACTTCCCACATATGTATTACTTGAGCACCCTAATTCATCATATGTAACTTTTTTGTCCCATTTTTGTATCCTACAACAGTTCCTTTGAATCCTCTTCAACTATTTGATACAATAAGTGTCCGTGGATGAGACCTGAAATACACGAGTGCGAGATGGAGTGCTCTAGATTAATACCTTCTTGCCTCATTTTCATTAGTAACTCTTCTGTCACCCTGCGATATTCTCATTATTTCCAAACACCAGATTCCCGACAAAATATTTCCTCCTATGATTCTCCTAGATGTAACCCTAAATAAGTCATTCAAGACGTCTTAAATTTTTGCAATTAAACACTTGTGCTAATTGAATTTGTTCACCTCCACCTTCAGGATGATCTTACACTTCTTTAACTTGATCCATGGTCCTGAGACTTCTTGGAGCCATAGAAGCAGATGATTGAAATAGATCCAGATCACAAAACCTAAAGGTATTTTTTTCATACAACAAGTGTAATAATTTTTTATACTTTACAAGATTGAAATATGGAAATATAGTTGTTGGAGGAAAGAGTATTCACCTTTGTGGAATGATGTTATCTTAACAATCAAGCTGAATAAAGTTATAACAGAGTTATGTTTCACTCACATTGTTGATGGAATAAGAGTAGAAGTTTGAAACTGACAAACCATTAGACGTCATTACTCTAAACTCAGTTTTAGGGAAAACACAATCTTGATCCTCAAGCATGAAAAACCTTTGATGTGAAATACCAAACTCTGGAATATAGGACTTTGAAGTAATACATGAGAAATCTGAGGCTAATATATAGCATAATCCTTTTGTATTAGCTTATGAAAAATACAAAGTACATCATAGTGTATTTATACACTTACAAGTCATACATTGCATAGAGAGTAATACTCCTAATACAAGACAACTATCTAGAGATAGAGTTATACTTTAACATGGACTCTATATCTAAGATTATTACTAGTAACTAATAATTCTATCTAACTGATCTTATCTCGATCTTTAACACTTCTCCTCAAGCTAATTGGAGGTGAGTTTACTACTCTTAGCTTGACTCTGAAAACATGAATTGGTCCTTTGCCAGTGCCTTCGTGTGAATGTCAGCTAGTTGATCTCTGTATCGAACAAATTCAGTGATTAACTGCGCAGTTAATCACTGAAGCTACACTTTCTCTAACAAAATGATAATCCAATTCTACATGTTTGGTTCTAGCATGTAATACCAGATATGTGGTCATGTACTGTGCACTCATATTGTCACAAAACAGTGTAGGAGAAGACTTGAAATATATTCCAATATCTTGTAGAATGTAAGTCGTCCATGTGAGGTCAGCAGTTGTAGCAGCTAAGGCCCTATACTCATCTTCTGCACTTACCTTGCAACAATGTTCTATTTTTATGAGGACCAAGACACACAATTTGCACCAAGATATGATGCAACCAGTGGTGGATCTTCTTGTTGTTGCACATCATGCCCAGTCAACATCTGAGAAACCATAGAACCCGAGTGAGGACTGAGAAGTAATACACAAACCATGAGTAATAGTTCCCTTTTCATATCTGAGTATTCTCTTTACAGCTTGGAGATATACATAATTTGGATTTTGTACGAACTGACTTGCAAGGTTCACGACATGAGTCTGGTCTGGTTAGTGTTAGGTATTGTAAGCTTCCTACAATGCTTCTATATACTGAGGAATCAACTAGAGTCCCAATAGTTTTCTGCAAGCCATGCTTCTGAACTAATGGAGTAGGGACTTCCTTTGCATCTGCCATGTCCACTTTCTTGAGCAAATCATTAGCATATTTGCTTTGAAACAAGTGAATTCCATATGAAAAGTAAATAACTTCAACACTTAGGAAGAAACTTAGTTGTCCAAGGTCCTTCATGGCAAATTCAATGCTCAATTTCTTCACAACTTCATCCATTTGCTTTGAGTTGTTTCCTGTCACAATTGTGTCATCTACATATAACAACAGTAGTATTGTTCCTACTGAACTATGAAGAGTGAACAGAGATGAGTCAGTTTTGTTGAACTTGAAGCCAATGTGGAGCAGATACAAGATGAACCTTTCAACCCAGGCTCTAGGAGCCTGTTTGAGACCACACAGTGAATTTTTCAACAGCCAGACATATCCTAGGTAGTTTGGATCAACAAATCCTAGAGGTTGAATCATGTACACTTTTTCTTTAAGATGTCCATGGAGGAATGCACTTTTAACATCAAGTTGTTGAATAAACCAATGTTGAGTGACTGCAAGAGATAGAACAACTGTGTAGTAGTTGCTTTCACAACAGGGATAAAAGTTTCTTCAAAATCTACTCCTTCGAGCTACGAGTAGCCCTTTGCAACTAATCTGGCTTTATGTCTTTCAATTGAATCATCTGACTTCATTTTTGTCTAAAACACCCATTTGGACCCTACTACATTCATCTTAGTAGTTCTAGGAAACAGAATCCATGTCTCATTTTCATGCATAAAGCAGTTTAGAGTGAAATAACAATGTTAAACCAGTCTTCATGATATGCCTATGTTTCATTTTAGCAATACCATTCTTCTCAGGTGTATTTGGACAGGATATATTCCTAACAATACCACTATTTTCCAAGCGGTTAATGAACTCTGGGCTAGAGAAATCACCACCTCCATCACATAGGAATACCTGAATGGTTTTAGTGAACTATTTTCAACCATTTTTTTGAACTTAACAAACACTTCAAAGAAATCTGATTTCCTTCACAATGGATATAGCCAAGTGTATCTACTGTGATCATCCAAAAACAATGCATAGAATTTCATGTGATGTGAAGATTCAACAAGTGTCGGACCCCACATATCACAATGTATTTTCAGCAATGGTTCTGTCTCAATTTTGTTTCTCAAACTAAAAGGCAATTTACAACCTTTTCCCATTTGACAACTAACTCAAACAGTAAGATTTTTATTCTGACAAGTGATATTGATACACTTATTTTTTTGTAAAACTTTTAAGAATTTAAAGTTTGGGTGCCCAAGTCTTGCATGCCAAACATTACTAGAACTAAATCTAGACCTGAAACTACTCCTTCATGTAAGTGTTGTTGCCAATGCTAGAAGATTGTTGTCTTCAAAGGCATAGATACCTCCTCTTCTAGATCTCTTGGACAACTACTTTCCTGTTGCCTTGTCCTTTACATCAAAAGTTGATTCGTCAAACTCAATTGTACATTAATTATCCTTAGCGAACTTACTTACTGACAAGAGTTTCTTCTTAAGTTCAGGAACAACAAGGACCTCATTCAGTTTTAATCCAGATACACTGCCACTGCCTATGTGAGTGATATTAAGTTCACTTCCATTTCCCACTACTATCTTATCAGTCCCTTTATAAGTTTTTAGATTAGATAGATTACCTGAAGAATTTGTCATGTGTCTACTTGCTCGTGAGTCCACATATACTACATTATCTCCAATGTTAGAATCGTTCAGATTAACAGCTGCTAAGGCTCGGGGCAAGTCGTCTGATGCTTGGTATGATAAATCCCACTTGTAGAAGCATTTGAGTGCGATGTGATTATTCCTACCATATATTTGACAAGCAACAACTTCTTCCTTCTCCCTGGAGAAATTTTCAGTGTCTTGTCATTGAGCAACCTGATTTATGCTTTGTCTAGATAGTCTGAAACCCATGCCTCATGAGTTGTAATTCATATTTCCTCTCTTTGAATGGGAGTTTCCTCTACCCCTATAGTTGTTGGACCTGTTGTGATTTACCTGTTTAGCAGTAAAGGCTGAGCTATGGTTAACATGTTATGATTCTTCTCCATCATCTTCCCTGATATCAAAGCCTCTCAATGCATTAACCAGTTGGTTCAAAGTTGGATAAGGTGGTTTGCCAAGCATGACAGTCCTAAAGGTTTTATACTTAGGACATAGTCCTCTGGAAAAAATTATCACCTTGCTATCCTCATCTACCGACTTATGTATGGCTGCTAAACCATCACAAATGCCCTTGAATTCTTTCAAGAACTCATTTGTAGACTTGTTTCCAAACCTAATAGTTTGACGTTGTTGTTTCAATTGCAATTCTTCGTCCTTGGTTGCTTGAAGGTAACTTTCCACCAAGGTTTCCCACATCTCCTTTACAGTATTGCATCCTACAATGAGGTACATGGTTTCTTCTGTTAGTGTACCAGAGATCCAACTTCTCAACAACACATCCTTCTCCTCCCTATCATCATTGTCATTGCCTTTATCACTCACTGGCTTTGCCACTACTTTTTTCACGGCTAGAAGTGTCTTCTTTAGTGATAATTGTTTTTGGTTTATCCCGGATGAGATATGTTAGTCTCATGACTTGCAGAAGTTGCAATATTTGAGTCCTCCATATAAGGTAATTTGAGGGTTTGAGTTTAATGGAAACTGAAGCAATGAGATAGTGGAAGGGAGGAGGTTGAAAGTGTGTTGGAGGCTGATGCCATTTGGCTTCTAAAACAGAGTTTTAGTAGTCAAGGATCATAGCGGAAGAAGAGCTTAAAGCTCTGATACCATAAAAAATTTGAGGCTAATGAAAAGCATAATGCTTTTTAATTAGCTTATGAAAAATACTGAGTACATCATAGTGTATTTATACACTTACAAGTCATACAGTGCATAGAGAGTAATACTCCTAATACAAAACAACTATCTAGAGATAGAGTTACACTTTAACATGGACTCTATATCTAAGATTATCACTAGTAACTAATAATTATAACTAACTGGTCTTAGCTCGATCTTTAACAATGTGCATATTATCCAACCCAGTGTAGAGAGCAGAATGAATTCAACAAAAGACACAAGATGGTTGAGATCGCTCAAAATTTTAGTAGAGAAGACTAGAGGTACTTTCAACTAATTAGGCGGAAGAGTGTTCTAAAAACCGACAAAAGATGTAGTATATATATTAAGAAACTTGAGATTATAGATAAAAAAGATTGACTATTAATTTCTAGAAAATAAGACATACTTTAGAGAACTGTAGTAAAATTGGGGCATGATGGAGAAAAAGATTTATTGTGAATAAAATACTAACAACAATTCATTGTTGGTGATCAAAAGAGTTTTAAACTGGAGCTGTAAAGATGTATGTAGAAGATTTTTTAAGAATATAAAATACATGATAGTTGAAGATGAAAAAATTTCTAGAAGAATATTTTATTAGGACAAATATCTCAAAAATATGAAAATCCACTAAAAAGGTTTCTGGATGAGTCCACTTCTCTAAAAAGTTGTAGATGGAAGGCAGATTATAAACACATCTTTGGTGGCTAAGGTTGATTCCAAAAATAAGTGAAGGTTAAGGTTCAAATGAGGAAACGAATGCACTAGATACCTAGGCACCCAGAGATGAGGAAGGGTCTATTAATCGACAAAATGCTCCGGAGAGTTGAAATAAGCATAGAACTAGAGATTCTTGAATAGGAATACCTTAAGTTTGACCTTGAGAAAGCTTATGATCATGTCAACTAGGATTTATTGAATTCCATCTAGGTTGGAAGATAAGTGCAGGAGATGGATCAAGTATTAAATTTCCACGGCCAAATTTTCACTGTTGGTGAATGAAAGTCCTTATGGTTCTTTTGGATCTCGATGGATTGCTACACACGGATCATTTATCCCCTATGGTATGTAAGTTGGTGATAGAAGCTTTGAGAAAAATGATTGGCCGGGGGTCGGTGGAGGTTGATCTACTGAAGGGCTATGATGCTTCTATGAGAGGGCACAATAAAATGACAGTTAAACACTTAATATTTGCAAATAACACATTTGTTTTTGTGATGCAAATGTGTCCCAAATAGAGCTAGATCATTTGACACATTCTTATTTTGTTCCGGGCTGTATTTGGCCTTGAGAATAATCTCATAAAAATGTTAGATCACAATAGCGGAGTAGTGTATAATATTGTGAGAAGGTGTAGGTGTTGAATTGTTAAGTTGGTACTCTACCTACTACATATATGGGTTTACCTTTGAGTTCTTCGAGTAAATGTCAATCATTGTGCAATTTAATGCTTAAGAGAGTGGAGAAACGGCTAGCGGGTTGGAAAAACAGGTACTTGTTGAAAAGGTGAAGGAAGTATTGATCAAAAACAGTTTTTCTAGAATTCTAACATATTTCATTTCACTTTGGGGCGGCGATGGGGGGTGGGGGAAAAGTGATTGAAAGATCGAAAAGACTTTGTTGAAACTTTTTATGGGATACAAAAGATGGAATTAGGAAGTTTCACCTAGTGAACTGGAGAGCATCACATCTCCAAAGGAGTCGGGAAGACTCAAAGTGAAAGATCTAAAGGTATTTAAATAAAGCTTTTCTAGGTAAGTGGATATGGAGATTTGTTGTAGAGGAAAATGCTATTTGTAGGAGGGTGATAGGGATATGTATGGGATGATGAATATACATCTTCTTTTGCATACGTGGTGTTGTGGAGTATAATGAATGGACATAAAGACTTTAGTGGACATATTTTAATTTAAGGTTGGAGACGGAAGCAAAATTAGTTTTTGGACATAAAAGTGGTGTGGGGAGAACAAGTTAAAGCAAGCCTTTTCTAATATAGAGTTTTTCTCAATGAGCGATGAAATCAAACAAATTTGAAGTTCTCATGAAGGGATCATTCATTGGGATCTGTTCAGAAGAAACTTTTAGGAATAGGAGATGGATAAATTTCATAATTTGACTGAATTTTGCATGGTTTGACACACCAACAACTATTTAAATGCATGGAGCTAGCGGGGAAGAAAGTATAGCTTGTTTACTATTGGCTCTTTTTATAAGAGTTTGCTTGTGATATAGGAATATTCCTTCCCAAATGACTCCATTTAGACTTCTCGAGTTTGAGAAAGGCGTGTTTCTTTGTATAGTTGGCGGCAAGGGATGCGATCTTAACAGTAAAATATTTGAGGAAGAGAATGTTTAGCTATGTCAGTTGGTTCTTTTTGTGCACGAGTGAGGGTTAGCATGTATATCATCTATTGAATTTAAAGTGGCTAATTGGCTATGGTGGGCGACCCTTAACTTTTTTGGGATGCAATGGTGATGTCGAACACAAGTAAAGAGGATTTGCAAAGTTGAACTCATATGAGACTGAAGAAGGGAAAAAAGGCATGGACATTAGAAACATGTGCGTTATTTAGAAAGAGACAAATAGAAGGCCTTTTGAAGGAGTGAATCAAGCATTTTTAAAATTGCTAAGTAGTTTTGTCTCCAGTTTCCTTTTGGTCTCTTTCGAGATGCCTATTTGTATAAATGATTGGACCTTTTTTAATTGAAAATCATATTTTTGTAACCTGTTCTCTTTATTGGTATATAGCACGGTTCCCTCAATCGTTAATAAATTTGTATACCTTATAAAAAAAGAGAAGATAATCAAACTATATTCAATTGGTTGCTTAATATGTACCGCTCCAACTCAGTATAGGTTAGACAATAGTTGAAACAAATGATAGTATGCTGTCATTTGATGAAGAGAGTAGATGGGGTGATTTGCTTGAAAAGAAGGATAACATGCTTAAACACTTGATAGCATGCTTAAAATTCACTTAACAACATGCCTCTTGAAATCCATTAAGAATGTAGGAATGGGTGAAAATTGTTCTAACTCTACTGTTCAGAAAAGCGAGTGATTTATTCCTTTAAGTGATGTGAGTTAGTTATGCTTTGAAGACGTAAAGTGATAGAGTTAAAAAGAAGGGACACTTTGAAGGCAGAAGCACCCATATGCAAGAAGCGCCAAGAGAAACATTATGTGTTTTGTAAGTTTTAAAAAATACATTTTTAGCGGTAAAACATTTGCGATTTCTTATTTCAACAAGTCAAACTTGTTTGACATTTGGTTGGTTTGCTTCTCCTCTAGGGTTCTCACTTATTCTTCTTTTCCTTAAGTTAATTTCTCTTCTTTCTTCTTCTTCTTCTTCTTCATTTTTCTTTTTCTACAAAATTCTTCCTCTCGATTGAATTTGCTTTTAGTTACTACAGTCATTTTTTTGAAATAATAAGTTACCTAGTCTTAGGATGAATTTAAATTTTAAATATTTGTTAGGTTGTTTTAATTGTTGAGATTATTTAGTATTTTTAAATTCTTGTTATGCAGATTTTCTGCAGATTAGGTTATCAAGTGGCTATTTAAATCTCTGTTATGCTTAATAAAATATTAAGAAACATTTTTAATCTTTTTGTGCTGCCCCATTTTTAAATAACATCGACAGTGGTATCAAGAGCTTCATTGATCTTAAGGGATCTGTGAAATCTTCCAAAGAACTACCATACATTTTTAACCCGTAAGGGCTACCTTTTTTGACCCATCAGGGCTACTCATTTTAACCCATCAAGGCTACCTTTTCAACCCGTGCTTTTTCAACGGATAGTCTTTTCTAAATTATTTTTTAACCAAAATAATGGCAAGAAGCAGTCTCTCTTTGAATGCCCCAAAAATTTTCACTGGTTAAAACTATCAGATTTGGTCAGTGAAAATGAAATCATATCTTGAAGCCTATGATCTGTGGGAAGTTTTAATGGAAGATATACCCTTACAACCTCTCCCTGCAAATCATATGCTTGCTCAAATTAAATCTCATTCGGATGAAAAAATCAAAAAATTCAAAGCCAAAACTGTAATTCAAAATTCAGTTACGAATTCGATTTTTTCTAAAATATTGCTTGTGAGACGGCAAAAGAAGCTTGGGAAAATTTTAAAAAAAAATATCAAGGAAGAGACCGAGTCCTGAAAATGCAAATTATGAATTATTGTTAAGTATTTTGACAAGATTTCTTTTATTGTTAAAAAAATCTAGTTGCTTGGCGAGGATTTCAAAGATGACAGAATAGTAGAAATTTTTTTTGTGACAATTCCAGAGAGATTCGAATCTAAAATTTCATCTTTGGAAGAGTCTAAATATGTCTCTACTATTTCTGTGAAGAACTAATTAGTGTTCTTCAAGCACAAGAGCAATGAAGAGCCTTCAGGCAAGATAATGTTATTGAGGGTGCTTTTTATGCACAAAACAGAAAAGAAAAAGATAATTATCCTCTTTCCATACACCGCAAAATAAAGACACACTTGGAAAATTTTTGTTAGTGGAGACCTGATGCAATATGTGGAAATTGCAAACAAGCCGGTTGCTATATTCTAGGTGTTTTGATGATCCTTATAAATGCAGGGACCCGGTCCTTGGCAGACTACTTCCGTCCAGATTCAAAGCGGTGCACAGCTGTAAAGCTATCTTTACAGCTGTCTTGTCAGACTGGTTGGTGAAATGTGCAGCTTACTTCACCAATAGGAAGGGCGCACGAAGTTGTTTGATTCAGTGATCAAAACCCTTGTTGGTAATTGATATATACAACAATAAACAAAAAACATTATTCATTCAAAGAGAGGCGTGTATCATGTGAAAGGAAGTGTCAACTTGGTATTTAAATAAAGGGGACCAATCCAGTTACCTGAAGAGGCATGCTAATAGGGGGAACTGGTGAAAGGGGGAAGAAGGTGAATAAGTCTATTATCATCAAAAAGGGGAAAAATGTTATTTTGGAGCTGATGTTACGTTTTGATGATTTAACAGACTTAGGGATCTAAACAAAGACCAAATCCTTGTTATTGGGACTGACGAAAGGGGAAATGAATGAATAAACTCAGCATGAGGTATATTTGTGTCATTATCAAAAAGGGGGAAAATGATATATTTTAGGAGTTTTGATGATCCTCACAAATGCAGGGACCCGGTCCTTGGCAGAGTACTTCCGTCCGGATTCAAAGTTGTGCACAGCTGTAAAGCTATCTTTACAGTTGTCTTGTCAGGCTGGTTGGTGAAATGTGCAACGTACTTCACCAATAAGAAGGGCGGACGAAGTTGTTTGTTTCAGTGATCTAAACCCTTGTTGGTAATTGATATTTACAACAATAAACAAACAACATTATTCATTAAAAGAGATAGAGCTAGCAAGTCTTTTTCAAGAACTCAAGCATCAAATAACGCAGCACGGGACCTGGTCCTGGAAAGTGTGTGTACGTGAAAAGGATGAAAAGACAGCTGTCAAAAGGCTGACAACTCTGATGTGGTTGGTGCACATCCTTTGAGAACAACAGGCTCTAATCCAATGGCCTTGTCCCAAAGGTTTGTGTCCATTTTGATAATAGTCTCTTCTTCAAACACAAACCCATGTTTTGGCAAACAAAAGTTTTGAATTTCTGAAAATTCAAAAGCTCAAAAGAAGAAGCCATCTTCAAGGAAGAACACTACTCATGCTCAACAAAGGGACCTGATAGAGTGCTGAAGAGTCTTTGTTGTATTTTGAGCTTTGTGTCTTATGTGCTTAAATTGTAAATCTATTCCTGTGTTATAAAGGAATTAGACTTTGTTCAATTCAGCAAAAAGTCTAAATCAGTTAAGGTTGACTGGTTTAGTCGGCAACATTGTAGTTATTTAGTCAAATTCTAAGTCATCTACAGTTAGGTGGTTTAGTGGGTAACATTGTTGTTGCTTAGTCAAATTCTAAGTCATCTACAGTTAGGTGGTTTAGTGGAAAACATTGTTGTTGCTTAGTCAAATTCTAAGTCATCTACAGTTAGGTGCTTTAGTGGGCAACCTGTGTGTTGCTTATTTAAAGTCTAAGTTATCTAAGAAGTGGGTAGCTTAGTGGGCAATAGTGTTATTGCTTAGTTGCCTTCTTGTAGTAGAGGTGCTACATTGAAGGGGAAGGGATTTAGTGTTAAATTCCAAGGTTGCAAGAGTTGTAATCTGAATCGTTGCTCCGTTTGAGTGAAATTGAGTTTTGGTTGAAATTCTGTGAGGACAGGTCGTGGTTTTCACCGCCCTTGAGCAAGGGGATTTGCATGTAAAATCCTTGTGCAGATTTTACTTTCAGTTATTTACTTTTCGCATTTATTTCAGTTACTGTTCTTGCTGAGTCAAGGGACCTGGTCCGTTGACGTATAGTGGACGCCTACATTTCATCAATTGGTATCAGAGCAGGTGCTCTCTAGCTGGTTTACACCAAGAGAGATTCATGTGGAACGATTGCTGCTCCACTAAGCTTGCAAGAAGGTCGGTCTTCAACGAAGCCACCTCTGTTTGATGGTCAGTACTATTGGTGGTGGAAAAAGTGCATATTTGACTATATAATGGCTGAAGATTGTGAGCTTTGGGATGTTATTTGTGAGGGTCCCTATGTGCCAACTATAGAAGTAAAAGATGGGGATGTCACAAGGGTTGTTCTCAAAACCCGACAGCAATACAATGACTTTGACAAAAGGGAAGTTGAAAAAAATCACAAAGCTAGGAAGCTCTTAATGTGTGGAATCGGAGCAAATGAATATGATCTGATTTTATCTTGTAAATCAGCCAAGGAAATCTGGAATCACTTGAGAATAATGTACGAAGGTACTGAGCAAACAAAGAAATCTAAGTTAGATCTCTTAACTACTCAGTTTGAAAGCTTCACCTTGGAAGAAGGTGAATCTATTCATGAAATGCGTACTAGATTCTCCACCATTACAAATGAGCTCATGTTCCTAGAAGAACCTGTCACTACGTGGAAGCAGGTCACTAAGATATTGGAGATTCTTCCCAGATCTTGGACTGATGAACTGGATATTGTCTATGAGGCAGAGGATCCTGAAGTACTGTAGTTGGATGCTCTATTTGAACATCTTCAAGTTCATGAGATGCACAGAAGAATAGACAGTCTCACTCTCAAAGGCAAAAATAGAAAAAGGGACCAGGTCCGGGACAAGTCACTAGCTCTTAAAGTGACATCAGGTGAAAACTCTGATAAAGACGAGGACATGCCATACCTCACTAAGAAATTTCAGAAAATAGTGAGGAAATATGAAGGTTTTCAAAAAGGAGGGAACTCTAGCAGGGCTGTAAATGCAAACGATCTATGCCAAGTGTGGAAAGTCGGGGCATTTCATCAGAGATTTCCCCATGCATAAACTTGAATACAAAGACTATGTCAAGGCTGGAGGAGAAAAGGACAAGAGAAGGGACCTGGTTCCTGATAAGAGTGGAAGAATACTAGCTGCGTACTTTTGTGATAGCCAAGAAGCAATTGCATATACTAAAGACCCTAAGTATCATAGTAAGACTAAGCACATAGATACAAAGTATAATTTTGTTTGAGATATCATAGCACCTAAGGAAATCACTTTACAGTACATTTCTACGCACAAGATGGTAGCAGATCACTTAACAAAGCCAATACCTAGGGATGTCATTGTTAAACATGTGAAATCCCTCATCTTGCGAGGGATGTTAAATGATACTTTTCCTTATTTGAACATCTTGATAATGATATATGTATATTTTTTTTTAAAAGAATGCACATGATTTTTTATGGTTATTTCATACATTATTATTGATTAGCACATTCACAATACTGAAGTATGTCGTACAAGTTAATAAGGTTGTCTTTCTCACATGAGCAACCACATTGGGCGCTTATGGAAAGCGAGCCAAGGTAAGGCATTTGTGGTTCTTAGCACTAAAAAGGATAGCTAATAAATGTGGCACCTTCGAGTAAGAACATATGATTTACTGTGGCCCAAGTAAAATACTAGTATGAGATCGAAAAGAAATGTCAAAATAAAAGGATCAAAATTATGGATTCCCATTATCCATAATATTTTTAGCCAGATGTGAGATCTCCTTTAAACATCCATCAATGTGATAGAACTTAGGTCAAGTAAATGACTTACTTGGACCAAGATTTGTATAGTGTAGAGAAATAAAAATCGGCATACACTCTGATGGAATCAGAGGCACACTATAGCATGCATTTCATACTACATGTACTTCATTACCGCAAATTGAAGAGTAAGTGAATATACCCTACTTCACTTCTGTGTGAGACCTTGACGGAAATTAATCTTGATCTTAGAGATAGAAAAGTAATTAATCTTAATCTTAGTGACATGTGGATGAAGGAAGATTATGCAACACATTATGCTTATATCTAAGACCGGTCCATTATGAAGCCTCTTTTAGTTGGCATCATAAGTGTGGACACAAAGCATATGAAAATTGAAAATGGAAAGAGGGTTAAAGAAGTCATATGTGTATATAAACATGTCTGGGGCATCCAAGGCACTTTATATGACATGATAAGATATCATAAATGATCATAAAAGGGTGGTAGTCTTTTTTGCTGATCTAGAAAAATATTTCTAGTGTAAGAGCTCCCAAACTTAGTGTTTGAATGGTTACAACAACACACTCGGTTTGAATGTCTAAAAATAATTTACTTTTCAAAGCTCTATGTGTTTCATCCCATCATGTGTGAGTGGGAGATGTTGGAAATAGATATACCCATTGATGGGTTGACTTGTAACTTGCTTCATTCATGAAGTAATGAAGTAAGTTACAAGATCCACTAAATAACTCCCTATTGTAAAAGAGGAAGAGTTATGTATTCCTGAATTTAGTGGGAGTTATGGGATAAAGGGTGATGTAACTCTTGAATGAATAAGAACTACAACTCTCAATATTATTCTATAAAAGGGAGGACTTGGGATCATCTGAATACAATACAAACACAAGAAGAGAGTTCCTTAAATAATGAGGGTAGTTGTTGTGAAGAACAATACAATACTCCATAGTGATCTTGTAAGAAACGACTTAGGTAGTTGGTGGTGATAATACTCGATCCTAGAACAAAAAGGTATGTATTATTTCACATAAATATCCGAGTATAAAAATATCCTTCACCTCCCCCATTCAATGGATACCAGGTAACAAGGATAGAACAAATAGAAATATATTACTTAGTATTTTTTGTTTGCACACCCTTGGGTGCCCAACATTGAACTTTTAGGAAATCATGATTTCATGATTGTGGGAAAAGACAAGTAACTTGTGCTTCATGTGTGGTTTTGTTCTTCATGAGTGTAGTTCATGTTTGGTTATATCAAAAGTTTGTGCATCTTAATGGCATGTTGATAGGTTTGTCAACTTTGTGCTATCCCCTATGCTATGAGGTCCTTATTGTTGTCTTTCTTCTTTATGATTTATGATTTTTCTAGTTTTGATTCGAGGTCGAATTCTTTTTCAAGAAAGGGAGATTGATACATGCATGCCAAGGCAAACTAAGGATTTTAATATGCTCATCAAATTGATATATGCATGCCAAGGCAAGCTGAGGATTTTAAGATCTGCTAATCAAATCACTAATGGGAAGCTTGGAGGGAACTTGGAATGAATACTTAAAGTTTAGGATCATGCTAATTAAAGTGAAAGTTTAAGGCCTCACTTTGAAGACTACTTGGAGTAGAGGGAAAGGAACTATGTATGCAAAGAAGTTAGTTTTAAAACAGAAACAATAGCTACACTATATAAAGGATGTCTAGTTGAATACCCTTAGCCGAAAAATCACATGGTATATGTCAGCTAAATATGGTATATTATTGATAAATACTCACCCTAGCAGTGATGACGGGTGTTTAAAAGTAACTATTTTTGTTGCAGGTTTAATCCATGTTGGAACATATTTTCATACCATTTTAGTCGCCAACAAATTAAATCTTGTTTGACGATGATTTCTTTTTGCCAAATTAGAAAAAAAACTTGTTACTGAGCTCCCAAACTTAGTGTCTGAACGGTTACAACAACATACTCAGTATGAATGTCTAAAAGAAATTTACTTTTCAAAGCTCTACGTGTTTCATCCCATCATGTGTGAGTGGGAGATGTTGGAAATAGATACACCCATTGATGGGTTGACTTGTAACTTTCTTCATTCATGAAGTAATGAAGTAAGTTACAAGGTCCACTAAATAACTCCCTATCGTAAAAGAGGAAGAGTTATGTATTCCTGAATTTAGTGGGAGTTATGGGATAAAGGGTGATGTAACTCTTGAATGAATAAGACTCCTATTTTGTGTTTACATGGTGTAGTTAACCACCAGTGTGTTAATGTTATTGTATGTGGGTATAGTTTATCTAGGAATGGCATTCCTATGAGTATATCTTTATTATTAAATTCGTAACTATACATTTCTCCTATTGTTAGTATTTTATCCCATATTTGTATTTTAATGTTTCTTGCTTTATGTGTTATCATACTTCCTTCATTATTAAATCTTGTTATTACTATTGGGGTTTTTAGTTCTTCCCATTTATCTTCTGGTAAACAATTATGT